>CM041294.1:167261546-167839652 GCA_023052935.1 Piezodorus guildinii | reverse complement strand
TGTTAATTTGTTTTTATAAACATTTTCCAATAGTTTGCACGAGGATGCCGAGTCTGTGAATATGACTATATTGGTGTTAGAGTATTCACGTTGACTGTAACAAACTGCTGAGAATTTTTATTATAAAGGAAAATCCGGTGCACAGACGGTTCACAAAATTTGCAATGTGTTTGGCGTTGATGCCTTAGGGGAAGGAAGACGCAAAACGCTCAAGTCGTCCTTCAACTGTCGATGATGATCAAATTACAAAAAATACCTGGAAGATGGCGACACGTGACTGATAAAATGGCTCATTTATAATTGGATAAAAAATATCCAAGTTCTTATTGAAAATCACTAGTAAAAAACTACTACTTGTACGATGAATCACTGAATCGCCATTATCTATCTCATTACAACATTACCAATTACGTAAGTTTATGGCCTGCAAGTTTCTATCTTATTATGCGACTTCTTTTATTACATATTAGCTTTACGTGGCTCCATAAAATTCTGTTTTCACCTCAAGTTGGAAGTCCCTTTTGAACAGATTCGATACCTACGACTCCACCTGGACAAACGAATCACTTGGAATCTTCATACAAGACTAAAACGAAAAGAAACTGCCCGAAGTTTTCTACTACTTCAACACTTACTCGGCAAATGCTCCTACCCTCTACTTAATTTAATTACAAAAGACTTATTTACACGACCATCGTAAGACCGATATGGACTTACGGAGTAAAGCTATGGGGCTCTACTGAATCATCAAAATCTTCCCACATACAATCCTTACAATGCAAAATCCCTAACACTCCTTACCTTGTCACGAATAAGACTCATCCATAAAGACCTTAATATTCCACATATTACTGTATTAGCCCGAATCCGGTATCGATCATTCCATAAAAAACTCATTCCACTCCAACCCTCTTGTTTCAATCCTATCATCATCTTCAATTCCTGATGATCCTCTGATGTGTCTGAAATAAGATGGCCTTGAGACCTTCTGCATCAATGCAGTTTCTCTACATGTATGTCAAGCATTGTTTATAATATATATTTATAAAAGAAAGTCCCATTTTACTCGATTTCCTGGTCATTGGATTGTCTCAAAAATGACTATTGCTGTGAAGTTTCTGTTTAAATGTTTCCTGGAGGTTCGCCTTACCGTCAAGATGTGCAATTAGGCTGGGTTTAGAAAAATTATAAATTAGTCCGAACCCGGTATCAATCATTCCATGGAAAACTACATTCCCACTCTAACCATCTAGTTTCTATCCTATAATTTTCAATTCCTTATAATACAAATCTTCATACATATATAATACAAATCAAAATTCCTATATCAATCCTTACATTCCAAAATCCTTACCTTATCTCGAATAAACTCATCTATGAAGACCTTAATATTCCATAAATTACTGTATTAGCCCAAACACGGTATCAATTATTCCATAAAATACTCCATTCCCACTCTAACGCACTAGTTTCTATCCTATCATAATCTTCACTTCCTGATAATACTCCGAGGAGCCTGGACAGATTGCTCCAAGACCTAGTTTAGAAGGTACTGTCTCTACATGTATTTCAGGTCACTTTACTATTGTCCATCATATTTACTTGATGTATTTCAATACAGTTGTAAATATCAATAAATATGTTTTTAAAAAAAATCTCCAGTTTATTTAAATTTTTCAAAATTGACAAGAAAATAGTTAAGTGTTTGTGTGTCAAAGATATTATATAAATAAAAATATAAATCAATTTGACACGGTTCCTATGACCTCGTAAGGTAGACAGGTGAACCAGAAGTGTTCAACTACCAGCTGCGCCAATTTTTTTTTTCTTTTTCGTTTTGCATAACGGCGCGCAGTTGTGCTCTCGGGCCCGAGAATGATCGCAATTTGTTTTCCTAAGTAGCAGTCGTCAAGATGTAGCTGCTTAATAACTATAGCCACTCTCCTGACAGCTGAATGATATATATCTTGATAAGATTTATATCATTTACGACTTTATTAAAAAAAAAAAAAAAAAAAAAAAAAAAAAAGTAGGCATATTGTTTAAGATCAACACATGTAAATAAGGTAATTTGAAGGTAATTAATTAATGAAACAGGGGATGATTTAAAAACGATCGTGGAAGTGATAATGTAATTATTAATCGTGTAAACAATTATAGTTAATGTATTCATTTTAATTATGTACCTATGTTAACTTTGTTTGTTCTGATGTAATTAGTAATCAGCTAACAAGTCGCCAGGTATTTACGCTTACATCAAAAGAATGCACACGTTTAGAATAAAATAGAAAATAAAATTATTCTGGTACCCGCCCCCTTACGAATAGCAGGTGTGTACATTAAAATATGAAATAATTTAATATGTCTAAATATTATAATATAAAAAAATCTTCCGGAAACGATTGTATTGAACAAATTGGAGGAATATAGAGGATTATAATAAAAGGATTATCGGGAATTGAAGAGGAAGCAAGGATTGAAACTAATGGATTAGAGTGGGAGTGGAGTTTTTCATGGAAGGAGTGATACTAGTTACGGGCTAAATCAGCAACACATGGAACATTAAGGTCATAGGGAATGATTTTATTCGTGACAAAGTAAGGAGCGTTAAGGATTTTGGATTGTAAGGATTGGATACGGGAAGAGTTTGATGGTTTAGTAGAGCCCCAAAGCTCAACTCCGTAGGTCCAGATAGGCCTTATGATGGTGATATAGATGAGCCTTTTGTAGTTAAGTGAAAGGTTAGAGCGTCTGTCTAGTAAGTGTTGAAGTAGCCGAAATCCTCATGCATTTTCTTGTCTTTTCTGTCTTGTATGCGTCAAGCAGGAGTCCTAAATAGCGGATCTGTTCAACCGGGACAAGCGGAATATCATTAAAGGACACTGTAGGGCAGGATGTCATAGGTTTTCGACGAAGGGTAAAGGGTAATCTGATGGGATTTATTGGAATTAATTTTAATTCTCCAATTCTGACACTATACCTCAAGGTCTCTGATGTGGGATTGGAGGGTTTGAGAGGCAATACTAGGATCATTAAGAACTGATAGCACGCAATTGTCATCGGCATAGGTAGAAAGGAATGTGTTAGGATGGGTTGGGATATCAGCTGTATAAACTGTGTAAAGGAGGGGTCCCAGAATGCTGCTCTGAGGAACACCAGCAGACTGGGTAAAAAGAGATAAATATTGTAAATAAATATTGCGATTGTTCGAAAAAAAAAAAATTAAACATATCATTTATATATTTTTTGGATAGTCATTAAATAGTTAAAAAAATAAAAGATATATATATATCAAAATATAAGTAATAACAAAAAACATCATAAAGACGTGGGTTGTTTTTTTTTTAATGAGGTCAAACCAGAATGTCCCTGTTATAGTGAGGTATTAAAGAAACTCAACGAATAACACGTTTTAGCATGCTAAACATAACATTGTGTGCACAGCTATTATTGTCAGACTCTACTAAAGGAAGCGGTTTAGAGTATCATTTGTATCCTCTTGTTTGCATAAATTTTGAGTATCTTGTCATTAATCAATTATTACTACCCTACTCTCTTTGATTGGTAGACGTATTCGTAATTACATGGAGTCGAATACATCTGACCCTTTTTCCCCGGGCCATAATTAGGGAAGAGATCCTCGGATAACGTTAAGACCTGAAGACAGGACCACGTGCCTGACCGCATCGGTTCGATATATCGAATAGGGTTACTATCGATTCTCCTGTACTCGATTTCCTCCCCCTCGCTGCTGATTTAGGACCCTCTCCTTTTCATTCGGACCGCGATAGAACTGTCCCATTCATCCCGCTAATCGCAGGGGCGCAGATCGATTCATCAAATTAGGCTCTTTCAATTCATTTCAATACGATTGAGATTTGATAAAAAAAAGAAGAAAAAAAATGAAGTGGTTACGTTATCTGCAATTGATTCACACCTTTTTTTTTTTCTCGTATACCTTTGAAATGACCGATTTTTTTTATTGATATTTTGATATATGTATTAATCGTACTTTTTTTTTTTTTTTTTTTTTTTTTTTTTTTTTTTTTTTTTTTTTTTTTTTTTTTTTTTTTTTTTTTTTGCCTAGCTAACTACAACCGCGCTTTGAAAAAATGCATACATTTTATTTCAAGAAAAGAAGTAAAAGTTGTGTGATGTACACACCAAATTTTTAAATATTAAGGAATTGTTTTTTAGGAATTTAAATTAATGCATTAAATACGGTTTTTGAACTACTTTAATCTTAATACAAAGACCTTTTAAATGACAGATTTATTTTGGTTTTTAATCATATTATGAAGTATGTAAAAGTTGCATTTTTTAATTTAATTTTTTCCAACCTAACACAACCGCGCTATAAAAATAATTATTTCAAGAAAAGATGCAAAAGTTAGGTGATTAAATTTCAATTCGTTTCAATAAATTTGATGTTTGATTTAAAAAAAACAAAAATAGGAAAATGTTTTTGAAGACCTTTAAAATGGCCAAACTTTCTTTATCTTTTCTTTTTTTTGCGTAGCTAACAACAACAGCGCTATAAAAAAAAAATGCATAAATTTTATTTTAAAAAAGAAGTAAAAGTTGATGTGCACACTAAATTTATAAATTTTAAGGAATTGTTTTTTACAAAACTTGATCCAATAAATACGGTTTTTGAAGCAATTTAATCTATAATAATATGTAGGCCTTTGAAATGACTGATTTAAAAAAAAAAAAAAATTTTATTGATATTTAGAAGTATGTAGAAATTGCATTATTTTTGTTTGCGTTGCTAACTACAACTGCGCTATAAAAAAATGCATAAATTTTATTTCAAGAAAAGAAGTAAAACTTGTGTGATGTGCTCACCACAATTTTAGATGTTAAGAAATTGTTTCCCACGAAACTAAATACAATAAATATCGTTTTTTATCTACTTTAATCTTAATACTAAGACCTTTTAAATGACCGATTTTTGTATTGTTATAATTGATACTTTGAATTATGTAGAATTGGGGGGAGACCATGGCTGGGTGGCTAGTGCGCTAATCTTTTACCCTGAAGGTTGTGAATTCTAATCCCCAACCCGGCGGGACTTTCATAAGCATATAATAAAATGAGGATTAACTCACAGCTCCTACTCCGTAACGTCCGTATATTCTTTTTATTTGAATTAACTCAACTTTTAATAGTTAATAAAACAAATGTATTTAATTGTTCTTAAATTGATTTTAAAAGCCGAGGTAAGTGAAAGTCCTGTGTTGCACGCACCAGATTTTTTCCTTTACAAAGATAGTTTAAAATAATTTCGAAACGTCCAAATTTATTTTACAACATTAAAGGGCTAATATAACTAAGAAAGTCTAGTTCCATTTATTTAGTTTATGTTAATTCCTTCATTTCAAATGCACGAGTCGCAGTTCAGCCTCCTATGCCAAAGGTCACGGGTTCAAACCCGCAGGTGGTCCTAGGATTTTTTAATGGGAGTAAAAAATCCTTAGTTATGCCGTTCTTCGGAAGGGACGTTAAAAGGGGGTCCCGAGCCTGTGCGATGTCAGATACTCGTTAAAGATCCCTATCCTAATAAAACCTGGATAGGCAAAATTTAGGACTCCCACTGTAGCATCGTCCGATTAACCACAGTAGCATAAAGTGACGTTAAATAAACAAACAAACAAACGACTCGCAGTTACATTCGTTAGCGTTCACGGAGCTATTAAATGACTGAGTAACATCTCTATCACACGGTAATCTGATTATTGCCAGGGGAAAATATGAGACAGGCATTATTAACTCCTTTGGAAGAGCTGAAGTAAAAAAAAAAAAAAACAGAAATAAATAATGCAAAAGAAAACAACATAAAAAAATGAAAGATTATAAGATAGAAAAAGTTGCACGCAATGCCTACTCACCCTAACGCAGTTCTAAATCTCTGATGTCCACAAGCTTGTGTTGCCGTGGTCTACGTCTGCATTCTTTACAATATCCTGTAGAATTCAATCCACTTATTAATGTACTTCCAACTGTTAAAATTAAAAAAAAAAAAAAATTGGTTGTGCACAACTCACGTCTTTCACCTACCTCCGATGGGTGCTTTAATTTAAGAATTTTTAAAAACATTTAAAGATGAGAATAAATTGTTAATTAAGTTTAGTTTCAATAGAAAGACGTGTTTTTTTTTTTTTTTTTTTTTTTTTTTGCAAAAAGTATGCCGATGATCTGGTACTGCTAGGTGAAGACACGGGAACCATACAACTAAATACAAGTTTGTTAATAAAAACCGTTAAAGAAATAGGACTCGAATTAAATACCGATAAGACGAAGTATATGATTAGTAGCAGAAACGGTGGCGATCTTGATGATATTGATGTATCAGGGCATACTTTTGAACACGTAGAGAAATTCAAGTATTTAGGTTCAATTATAACTAGAAAAAATGAAACCCAGGAAGAAATAAAGTCCCGGTTAAAGGTGGGAAATGCGTGTTATTATTCAGTTGCTAAGTTACTTAGTTCGCGGCCTCTATCTAAAAACTTAAAATTAGAATTTATAAAACTATTATTCTTCCAACGGTTCTTTACGGATGTGAAACGTGGCCGCTTACTTTGAAGGATGAACAACGGCTTAAGGTTTTCGAAAATAAGGTATTGCATAAAATATTTGGTCCGAAGAGAGATGAGGCCACTGGGGAGTTTAGAAGGTTGCACAACGCGGAATTGCGGAACTTGTATCCTGTGAATATAATTGAGCTGATTGCATCGCGGAGACTCAAATGGGCGAGTAAAGTTGTTGGGCTCGATAACGAGCGGATTCCGAGAAAGTTGGTATTTGCTGATCTGACTGGTAGGCGTCCGAAAGGTAGGCCGAAGCGGAGATGGGAGGATTGCGTTAAGGCTGATCTCGGGAGCTTAGGCTTGAATGGTGAACATGGGACGAGTCTGTGTAGGCGGAATTTGGTGGTATCGGCATCGAACCTTCGGGTTCGCTAAGCCTATTATTTATTTATTTATTTATTATTGTCTACGATAATCGGTTAGTTTTATCTGTTTTTCATAACTATCCATCAACTTTTACAATTTTGTGAATAAGATAATATTTTTCCTAAAATATTAAGCTTTCCAAGGGTACATTATACTATTACTGTTTTTATGTTCCAAAACACAAAAATTGCTAGAAAAAATATTTTTGCTGTTTTCTCCTTTCGTTGGATATCGAATTCACTCAACCTAACAAGGATGATATGGTTAACTTATACAAATCTACAAAATGGAAGGTAGTTCAAGCAAAGAAAATTTAAACTATCGGCATTTAAGACCTGTCAGACTATTTCAATCAGGATGAAACCTACATCATATTAAAGCTCATTAATTTTGACATTTATGCAGGTAGTTTAATCAAAATCGTTAGAGCCGTTTTTGAGAAAATTGTAAAAAGGTACAAAATGCATGGTATAAAAGTACATCTTTCAGTCATTCGATTTTAATGAAAAAAATTCTTTAACATCTCGGGCATTTAGTTGTGTTAAATATGAAAATTCAGTTTTATAGGACTATTCTTTTTCTCCCGGGAGCTACCACACAGACCTTTTTGCGGGACTTGTTTATTTGGACTCAGGGGACCCTAAAACGTGTATTTCGTTAAAAAAATTGAATTCGAACATGTTCATGATCGCAATAGTTCCCCTTAATATATATTTCATATATATGTAAGTGAAAATACAATACAAAAAAAAAAATAAAATAAAACGTAAAATAAAATAAAAATAAATAAAAACACGTCTTTCACTTACCTCGGCTGTTTAGTTCATAATAGGGATGGGCATAATCGAATGATCGTCATAATCGGATGATCGGACTTGGATAATTTAAATAATCGAATGATTTCATAATCGAATGATTAATATGCATTTTAATAGACGATATGCCACAATTTCCGTCTCTATGATGGCTGAGCCTAGGTGCAAATATGCATATATTGGGTTGATGCAAAATTAATGCAGGTTTCCTCTATTGCAATATCTTAATTCCAATTGTGTAAACAAAGCTAATCCTAACATTGATCATTATTATACCAAAACAAACCTTATCTAATACCCTCTCTTTCACCATGAATTTGTTTAGTAAAATCGTTTTGTTCAGTGTGTTCAAAGGTCTTGAATCGAAAATGTCAAAGTGCGATTTTCGTCAAATTTATTTTTACGAATTTAAATTAGGGCGCAGCGCTGCGCAAACGGCTCGTAATATTAATGAAGTGTGGGGTCAGGGGGCTATTAATGAGTGCACGGTGCAGCGTTGGTTCCAGAAGTTTCGCAGAGGAGATTTCGACCTCGAAGACAAGGAAGGTCGGGGGCGTCATCTTGCTCTGGACAACGACCAGCTGAGGTCAAAAGTGGAAGAAGACCCAACCAAAACCACACGAGAAATGGCGGCGGAACTCGGAACTCAAAAATTGCAACGTCTTTGCCCAGCATTGATGAATCGGAAGGGTCCGATCCTGCTCCACGATAACGCCAGACCACACGTTGCACAACCAACGCTTCGACGACTGCACGAGTTGGGCTACGAAGTTCTCCAACATCCGCCTTATTCACCTGACCTCTCTCCTACAGACTTCCACTTTTTCAGGCATCTGGACAACTTTTTGAGGGAGAAAAATTTTCAAAACCAGGACGACATTGAAAATTCTTTTCGTGATATCATTGAGTCCAGGAATTCGGATTTTTTTTCTGGTGGAATAAGAAAGCTTGTTGAACGTTGGCAAAAGTGCATTGATTCAGATGGAAATTATTTTGAATAAATATATATGGTTAAAGTAAAGATATGGCGTATTTACAATACCTACTAAAAACCTGCATTAATTTTGCATCAACCCAATATTTTATGTGATGAGAAAAAAAAAAATTATCGTTAAACAATTTAGTTCGAATGATCATTCGTTTCTCCAAACCGATTAATCCGATAATCGATTAATTCGAATGATTGAAATAATCGTCATTCGATTATGCCCAACCATGAACTTCATAAGTTTATTGGTTTACAAAACTTGGTATTAAATACTGTTTTTACGAATTGGTTAATGATAATTTACTTTTTCCGTTTAAAGAAAAGCTAAATTGTTATGTATTTTACTTAAACCTGAAATAATGCACTAAATTATTGTAAAAACCTTATCAAAATCCGTCTTGTTGCTTAGAAGGAGTTAACGGAAACCATAATCGCGTGATCCTTACATATATTAGAGAAGAGGTTTCTCTATTGTTTAATTATTTAGTTCTCTTTTGCTATCTCTTTGTAAAAAGTTTTTAAAGGAATAAAGTGTAAAGTTGACCGGGGGTGAACGCCCTGTTTATCCTGTTAGGGGTTTCCAGCAGACTGGGCTGTAAAACATCGACCACTATGCCCAAGGTTTGATCACAACATTTCCCGCCCATGCAAATTAGAAGCATGTTCTATATTGACTTTGGGAAGCGATGTAATTAATGTAATGTGGAGGCGGTGTGGTCGTTATCCTACGAAGTTCTAATGATCCGTGCCTCGTGTAGTCCGGATGTGTCGAATTACAGAATTATTTTCTGACAACTATTAGTGATATTATGAAATAATTAAAGCTGTGGTGTCTGTAGAGATAATTTGAGTGTATAATCAACAATCCAGCTACCGAATACCCAGACAAAAAAAAAAAAACTATTGTACTATGCTCATTCATCTGTGGTGTAGAGGCTGGCATAACAGCCTTCTATGCCCAAGATCGCGGGTTTAAACAGGACAGATGGCTCCAGGATTTTTTAATCATAGTAATACTATCCTTCGGATAGAAAGTAAAATAGTAGTCCCAAAACTGTGCTATTTCTGGTACTCCGGAAACGGTAAGTCTTATGAAACTGAAATTTGATATTTAAGACAAATATACGCCCGAGACATTACAAAACCTTTTTCATAAAAATCGGCTCACCAGAAGAGCCACTTTATAGCATGCATTTTGCACCTTTTTATGATTATCTCAAAAACTATTTTGATTAAACTCGCTTTTTTCGATATAAAATTTAATGGGCTTTAATATCATGTAGGTTTCATTCTGATTAAAATGGTCTGACAGGACTTAAATGCCGATATTTTAAATTTTCTTTCTCAAAAGTACCTTTAATTTTGTTGATTCTATAAAAATAACTATATTATCTTGTTGCCACTGATGAAAAACAGGTAAATATATAAATTGAACGAATTCGATGTCTAACTAAAAGATAAAACTGAAAAAATATATTTTGAATGCAATTTTTTGATTTTGAACATAGCAACAGTAATATACATGTATAATATACCGTTGGAAAGCTAAAGATTTTAGTAAAAATATTATCTAATGCACTAACTTGTAAAATTTAATAAAGAGTAATGAAAAACAGATAAAACTGATTATTTTAGATAACAATATAATAGATTTTTTTATAAAACTTCCATTTAACTAATTCTTTAATTGTTTCACTCATATTTAAAAATTCTTTAATCAATTCTAAAAAATGAGGTAAGTGAATGTCGTGTGTTGCCCGCACCAGATTTTTTATTTTCAATTAACCATTTAATTTCATTTACCATTTTCATTCATATGTCAGAATCAATTTAAGTACTTTAAAGTAAACTCTGAGTTGAAAATAGTTTAAAGAATTGCATTGAGTTTTTTTTTAGAATCATGTGTCTATTATTACATTATCTTATACATCATATTATGATTGTTGTACAGTTAGTTTTATTCGTTTTTTATTACTCTCCAATATCTTATAAAATTTGTGTATTAAATAACATTTTTGTTCTGTAATCTTTAACTTTCCTTCTTATGTTCGGTAAAAAAAAAAAAAAAAAAGTGGTTTTCAAATTCGTACAACTGGCTTATTTACCCGTTATTTATTAATGCTAATAACATGATGTTCTAATTTTTTTCGAATTATTCAAAATTAAAGGTACTTTAGAGGAAGAAAATTTAAAATATCGGCATTTAAGCCTTGTCAGACTATTTGAAATAGAATGAAACCTACATCTTATTAAAGCCCATCGAATCGATGTAGTGAGTTTAATCAAAATCGTTAGAACCGTTATGAGAAAATCGTAAAAAGGTGTTAATGCATAGTATAAAGTGTCTCTTCTGGTAAGCTCATTTTGTTGAAAAAAATTTTGTAACGTCTCGGGCGTATATTTGTCTTAAATATGAAATTTCAGTTTCATAGGACTTATCGTTTCCGCCCGGGAGTTACCACACACAGACCTTTTTGCGGGACTTGGTTATTTGGACTCAGGGGACCCTTAAACGTATATTTCCGTTGAAAACTGGAACTCGAAAATTTTCACGATCGCAATACTCTTCCTTTACTACATATTTCATATATATATATATATATATATATATATATATATATATATATATATATATTATATATATATATATATATATATATATATATATAGGTAAGTGAATGTATAAATCAGCATTTAAGCCCTTTCAGACTATATTAATTCCGAATGCACAACCTACTTGATACATAAATTATTAAAAAAATTACCCGATTTCTTATTTCCTTTTTACTGAAATTAAGGACAAAAAAAGGTTCTTTGTTATGTCCTGTTATGAGGATAACAAGGAAGGTAGTTCCATATCCTTAAGCAGGAAGATTGTTATTGTAACTAATTATAATTCCATTAATATTTCGACAAAAAGCGGTCACAACAAAGATATTGCATATGCAAGAGTGTTACATTAGAATGGAATTAGCATATTTCGGACATTTTTACCTGTTGGTCGTCAATCGTGGGAACTCTATACAGGTAATGTATGCCAGGGGATGACTGGTCTTTATGAATAATAACGTTTCTGGCTATATTATAACAATTTGGGGATGCATATTAATATTTAAGAAGGTTAAGAAGTCAAACATTCTGAATAATGAAGAGAAAAAACAAACTGTATTCTGGGACAAGGTTCCTTAAGAATAATATAAATTAACAAGAATAATAAGAATTATCCCTCGGCAAAGAAAAAAAAGAAAAGAAAACTAATAACATTAATGATTACGCTAAATACATAAAATTGTCTTTAACTAATTAAAACATAGGGGAGAAAACACAATAATATCTTATTGTTTTAGGCTACTTCAACACTTGCTAGACATACGGTCCAACCTTCCTCTTAACTACAAAAGGTTCATCTACGTGACTATTTTAAGATCTGGATTTACGGAGTAGAACTTTGGGGCTCTACTAAACCATCAAATTCTTCTCGCATCCAATCCTTAAAATCCAAAATCCTTCGTAAAATCCTCAACGCTCCTTACATTGTCACGAATTAGCTTATTCATAAAGACCTTAATGTTTCCTATGTTACTGATTTGGCCTGCACCAGGTATCAATCCTTTTATGACAAACTCCATTCTCACTCTAACCCACTAGTTTCAATCCTTTCTTCCTCTTCATTTCCGGATAATCCTCCGAGGAGCCTGAAAAGGAAATGGCCTCGGGACCTTCTAGTTTAAAATATTTTAGAGTGCTTCCAATGGGAAGCTTCTCTATGTATATATCATGTCATTGTATTATCACATTTACTTGATGTATTTTTTTTTTTTTTTTTTGTAAATACAGTTATAAATACCAATTCAATGTTTAAGAAAAAAAAAATATATATAGCTTTTTTTTTTAGTCAAATTCATAATTTGTTTCCATCAAATTCATAATTTTTACTTTCACTTATCTATATATGAAATATATAGTAAGGGAAAGTATTGCGATCGAGATAATTTTCGAATTTGAGTTTTCAACGGAAATACTCGTTTTAAGGTCCACTGAGTCCAAATGACCAAGTACCGCAAAAAGGTCTATATGTGTGTGTGTGTGGTTACTCTAGCGCGTAAACGAAAAGTTATATCAAACTGAAATTTCACATTTAAGACAACTTAATAAATCTAATAAGGGTCACATGAGGTGCCGTTGCTAGCATAACATATGTCAAAGGTAGCTGGTTCAAAATCAGAAGATGGCGCTAAGATGATATAAATTCAGTAAAAAATCCTTGATTGTTTCGTCCCTCGAAATACGTGCGAGTAATTATGATTTTGGAAATAAACATTTCAAAAAATGCAAGGGTCATATGTCTGGTTTGACCCGCAACATTTGGCGTAGAAAGCTGTTATGAGTCGATTCCCTTTTTAAAAGAATACGATTTGAAATAATTCACTGGCAACTAGGATTACTGAATTAAAAAGGACACTTTGTAATATAGAAACTCTCTTCCCGATGCAAGAATCAGTGCGAAATAGCATAAGTGAAACTGTCTATATTAGGGAGGGAGAGGTGGGTTACACCCGAAAAGGACTAAGTTTACTGTTTCGAAGGATATGTCCGATTGTAATATTTTAAAGACGTTTTGTTAAAAGGATAAACTCAAATTGATAATCTTTTAATCGGTCAAACTGTACTTTTTAAAATATAAATGATACCACAATAAATTCACACCCCTGCGAAGCTAGGGCGGATCGCTAGTTTCATGTAAAGGTAATTAAACAATTATGTGTGTGTGTATATATATATATAATAATAATGATAATAATAGGCTTACCGAACCCGAAGGTTCGATGCCGATACCACCAAACTTCGCCTGCACAGACTCGTCCAATGTTCACCGGTCAAGCCCAAGCCCCCGAGATCAGCCTTAATGCAATCCTACCATCGACGCTTCGGCCTACATTTCGGACGCCTACCAGTCGGTTCAGCGAATACCAACTTTCTCGGAATCCGTTCCTCACTAAGCCCAACAACTTTACGCGCCCATTTGAGTCTCCGTGATGCGATCAACTCAATTATATTCACAGGGTACAAACTCCGCAATTCCGCGTTGTGCAACCTTCTAAACTCCCCAGTGGCCTCATCTCTCTTCGGACCAAATATTTTAAGCAGTACCTTATTCTCGAAAACCTTAAGCCGTTGTTCATCCTTCAAAGTAAGCGGCCACGTTTCGCATCCGTAAAGAACCGTTGGAAGAATAATAGTTTTATAAATTCTAACTTTTAAGTTTTTAGACAGAAGCCGCGAGCTAAGTAATTTAGCAACTGAATAATAACACGCATTTCCCACCTTTAACCGGGACTTTATTTCTTTCTGGATTTCATTTTTTCTTGTTATCAACGAACCTAAATACTTGAATTTCTCTACGTGTTCAAAAGTATGCCCTGATACATCAATATCACCAACATCGACACCGTTTCTGCTACTAATCATATATTTCGTCTTATCGGTATTTAATTCGAGTCCTATTTCTTTACCGGTTTTTATTAACACACTTGTATTTAGTTGTATAGTTTCCGTGTCTTCACCTAGTAGTACCAAATCATCGGCATACCCCAAAACCGGAATCTTGTCACCCATATTTAAGCCTTTCTCGGTACACATCACCTTTTCTATAACATATTCTAAGGCTATATTAAATAAAACAGGTGAAAAGGAGTCACCCTGTTTCAAACCCGATCGCACCTCAAATCTCTCGGAGTAATTATGACCGATTCTAACTTTATGAAATGTTTCCGACAAACACACACACACACAATATATATATATATATATATATATATATATATATATATATATATATATATATATATATATATATATATATATATATATATATATATTATAATTCCCGCAGATGGTCCAGCTGTTGAGTTGCCCAGCTGATGAACAGGTATTCCCGCAGCTGGTCCACACCTGGGGCTGCTATCCCTTCTCTCCCTCTCTATCCCTTTAGATTGATCTAACACCTTTGTTTTATTGTTTACTTTCATCGTATTACTATAATTATTATGTCTTCATTATGTCAAGGATCTGAGTGGCACGGGCAGGTATTGTGGTCATTGTTTATTCATTTAAAGTCACTTAATGCTATAGTGGCAAATCGGCTTTTCCCCAACCAAGTTTCAATAGGATCTATAACGGCTGCTTGGCTTTGCACAGGTTCGGAATCACCTTTTTACGTTCCCTCTGAAAGAAGGGGTAAACAAGGACTTTGGTTGTTTGTTTTTTAATTTATTTCAGTTTATAAGCCCTAAATTGTACCCATCCAGGTTTTATTAGGGTAGTTATCTTTAACGAGTACTAGACATCGCACCACCTGTTAACTGCAGGACTGCATAACTAAGGAGAATCACCAGCGGGCATGAACCTATGATCTTAGGCATAGAAGGCTGCTATGCTAGCCGCTACGCTACAAGTGACCCCACTGAGACAAAAGTGGTTAAAGTATTTATTTTTTAATGATAGTTAGTTTTATAATAAAAAATATATCTTTCTGTGGAAGAAACTCATTAATCATATTATCTGTCTACTAAGTAGGGGTGGGCATAATCGAATGACGATTATCGGATCATTCGATTATTTCAACCATTCGAATTAATAGATTATCGGATTTATCGGTTTGGAGAAACGAATGATCATTGGAACTGAATCGTCTAACGTAATTAAGGTATAAGATAATCAAACGACCTTTTCTCATCAAATAAATTGTATGCACATTTGCACCTACGCTCAGCCAGCTCAGCCATCATAGAGACGGGAATTTTGGTATATTGCCTCTCGGAAAGCATATTAATCATTCGATTATTCAAATCATCTAAGTCCGGTCATCTGATTATGACGATCATTCGATTATGCTCACCCCTACTACTAAGCTTTTTATCAAGGGTTTTCACTTTAGAGCTCTATATTATATGGTAGATAGTATCTACCATGAGAAAAGGTCGTTTGATTATCTTATGAATCAGCTGATGCGCTCGATGATAACAGTCATACGTTACATCGTCTCTCAGATTTTTGCTTTTTTCAGTAGGAATTCGCTTGAATTCGGTCTGGAGAACATCACTTGACCTCAGGAATACTACGGCAGTGAATATTAGAGAAATTTCGTCATGTCCTCAAAGTCTGCAAGTAAAAGATCTAGATCTGCAGGTTCAAACTCGTCTCCCACAAAACAGAGACCCCGCCGTGAACAAAATAAAAAAATGATTCCACCAGCGACCACGTCAGCTACCTCATTAGGATCTGAACCACAGCCCAGCACATCATCACAAGGAATAACTGATGAATCCCCGTTTTTTACACCGAATCCATTTCAAATCCTCCAAAATGAAAAAGAAACCATGGAATCTTCTCCTATACCCAGGGAACCACTACCTCCACCAATATTTGTTAAGTATATTAAAAATTTTAAACTTATGTGTGCGCATTTAAACAAAGTAACTGATCCTAATAGTTATTATTGTATAAGTAGAACCAATGATACTAAAATATCTCCGACTACTGCTGAAACCTACAGAAAGATTGTGAAATATCTGACTGAGACCAAAGCTGACTTTCATACTTATCAGCTGCGCCAGGAGAGAGCATTAAGGTTCGTAATCAGAAACCTACATTCCTCAACACCCGTTGAAGCTATCAAAGAAGAACTGACAGAACTAGGATTCCAAGTGAGGCAAGTCACCAACGTTCTAAAAGATAAAAGTCCACTGCCTCTATTCTTCGTGGACTTGGAACCATCAGCAGGAGTCGAAAATATCTATGACCTCAGTAGACTCTACTATACCCGTGTAAAGGTTGAAAAACCTTACACAAAGAAAGACATTGTTCAGTGCCATAACTGTCAGGCATATGGTCATACCAGAAGTTATTGCCATCACATACCACGCTGTGTGAAATGCGGTGAACAGCATAAAACAGAAGAATGTACAAGATCAAGATCTACACCCGCTGTATGTGCTCTGTGCCTCAAGGACCACCCGGCTAACTACAAGGGATGTGAAATCTACAAGAAACTCCGAACCAGATACCAAAAACCTCAGGATACGAATGAAACAGCTGCACCAACCAGAAGCAGAAGAGAACCATCTAAACTTGTAAATTCTAACGTGTCATTTGCCCACTTGCTTGGAGGTGGAAACCAGAATCATGAAGTCGAGGCACTGCCGGAACAACGTTTTCCTCAACAATCTCAATCTATTGTACAACAATCTACTTCTCAAAGTTTACCTAATCTTCAAAAAACTCCTCAACATCAAATTCCTCATATCCCTTCACCATCAAACGTCACAGATCTTACCAGTCTAATGACATCGTTCATCTCCGAAATGAAATCTCTTGTTATGCCGCTTATATCACTCCTTACAAATCTAGTATCAAATTTAATCCCTGCCTTGAAAAATCCTTAAATGAATTCACCTAACTCCTTATCCATTCTCCTTTGGAATGCGAATGGTGTTAGAAATCATACTGACGAACTGACAGCGTTGTTGCAAGACAAAACAATCGATGTTGCACTTATAACTGAAACAAGACTAACCACTAAACAGTACTTCAAAATACCGCAGTACATGACATACCGTACTGACCACCCAGACGGCAAAGCCCATGCCGGTTCTGCTATCATTGTCCACCAATCCCTCTCTCATCATTTACTCCCACTTCCCACCTATGATTTCCTACAAGCCACAGCCATAGTAATCAAGACTTTTTCCTTTCCGGTAACCCTCACATCTGCATATTGCCCTCCTAAACATTCCATTTCCAATTCCGAATTTGTATCCTTCCTGGATTCCTTAGGAAATTGCTTCATTCTGGGTGCAGACTTAAACGCCAAGCATCAGCAGTGGGGTTCCAGAACCACGAATTCTCGGGGACGAAATTTGATGTCTGCACTCAACTCCCGAAATTTTAATATCCTGCCTCCAGACTCCCCTACCTACTGGCCAACCGATCCTAACCGCAATCCTGACATCCTCGACTTCTTTATCCACAGCGGATTAGGCTCCCTCAACTTGTCTGTAACTCGCCTTGATGAACTATCCTCAGACCATAGTCCACTGATCCTAAAAGTATCTCTCACTCCAATTCCAAAACCCATTCTCCCATCATTCATCCGAGGCCCTGTAAACTGGAACCTTTTCCGCCAAATCCTAACCGATAATATTGACCTCAGAGTAACCCTCAAAGCCCCAGATGACCTAGATAATTCCGTCTATTCCTTTACCACCGCCATCCAACAAGCTGTCTGGACTGCCTCCTCTCCTAAACACTCCAATATAAATCCTCACCAAAATCATTTTCCACAACATATTATAGACCTCATCCATACCAAACGCCGAGCAAGATCATTATGGCAGCGCACCCGACACCCAACAGATCGCCGCTCCTATAACTTCTATTGTAGACAATTGAAGAGGGAGTTGGCGACCTTCCGTTCCCAGTTCTTTAATTCCTACCTCTCCTCTCTATCAGCTCGTGATAATTCCCTGTGGAATATCACGAAAAAGATCCTAAAATACTATCAAGTTTCCCATCCTCTCCGACGTTGTGATGACTCCTGGGCTGCGTCTGATGAAGATAAAGCCGAGGAATTCGCCACACACCTCTCCAAAGTTTTCACTCCTCACCCGGAATCCCACGCCAATCACACCGCAACAGTGCAAGACTTTCTTATGTCACCAATTCCACTTTCCCTACCTCCTAAAGCTATTAATCCCTCTGAGGTCAAATATCTTCTCCAAAAACTGACCCTCCGTAAATCTCCTGGACACGATCTCCTTACTCCCCAGATCCTCCGACAACTTCCGCAGAAAGCTATTATATTCCTTACTTATATTTACAACTGCATCCTACGCACCACCTATTTTCCTCTGTTATGGAAACATTCCACTATCATTCTTTTTCTAAAACCAGGCAAACCTTCCAACAACACTTCATCCTACAGGCCTATTAGTCTACTCCCCATCCTCTCAAAAATCTTCGAAAGGCTTCTTCTTAAACGTATCCTACCCATATTAGAATCTCAAAATCTTCCTTCCCATCAGTTTGGATTCCGTCCTCAGCATTCCACAGTTCAACAGGGGCTCCGAGTTGTAGACCATATTTCTTCAGCTCTTGAATGCAAAGAGTATTGTTCTGGTGCGTTTCTGGACATTGCGCAAGCTTTTGACCGGGTATGGCACACTGGATTACTCTTCAAACTGAAAACCCATTTACACCAGTCTCTATACCTCATTCTCCGATCCTATCTCTCAAACCGTTCCTTCCGCGTTCGCTGTGGTGTAGAATTTTCTAACCTTTATCCCGTTGAGGCCGGTGTTCCTCAAGGCAGCGTCTTGGGACCCGTCCTCTACATCCTTTACACTGCTGATATTCCTACACATCCTGATACCTTTCTGGCAACTTTTGCAGACAACACCGCCATCCTATCATCCAGTTCCAATCCTGAAACAGCATCCATAAACCTGCAAAGACACCTTTCTCTTATCGAAGACTGGTGTAATGCTTGGCGCATAAAGGTGAACGAAGCCAAATGCAAACACGTAACCTTCACTCTTCGACGAAACTCCTGTCCGCCAGTTTACTTCAATTCCATTCCAATTCCTCCTTCAGATACAGTCCGGTATCTTGGCTTACTATTAGACAAAAGATTGACTTGGAACCCACATACAAGACTTAAAAGACAAGAACTCAACCGACGATTCGGACAGTTATACCGACTACTCAACAGAAAATCTGAACTTACAGCTGACAACAAATTATTAATCTACAAGACAATACTGAAGCCCATTTGGACCTACGGACTTGAACTGTGGGGGACAGCTAAACGTTCTAACATCAAACGCATTCAATCCTTTCATTCCAAAGTCCTCCGTACAATAGTAAATGCTCCTTATTATGTCTCCAACTATACCTTGCACCACGACCTTAATGTTCCATTTATTTCAGACCTAATTCCATCCAAATTTTCCAAATTCCACCAGAACCTATTTCATCATCCTAATCCTCTAGCTCAATCCCTATCCAGCTCCACTCATCCATACAACCCACCTAGAAGGTTGAAACGGCAGTGGCCCCGCGACCTGTTGTAAATACATTGGAGTTCTAGCACTGGCTAGATTCTCCACTCAATGTGATGTACGTATGAGTGTGTGTATGTGTATATAGGTATAAGTGAATTGTTGACTATTGTATTGATTCATTATTGTGTATATATTTTATTGTAATTTTATTCCGTGTAAATATTGTATGAATGTAGTATGTATGATATCTTTCAGCACTACTATTAATGTCCAAATTGGGACAGATTGTAATTTTACTGAATAAAAATTGTTGTTGGAAAAGAGATTATCTTATAGCTTAATTACGTTAGACGATTCAGTTCCAATGATCATTCGTTTCTCCAAACCGATTAATCTGATAATCTATTAATTCGAAAGGTTGAAATAATCGAATAATCCGATAATCGTCATTCGATTATGCCCACCCCTACTTAGTAGACAGATAATATGATCAATGAGTTTCTTCCACAGATAGATATATTTTTTATTATAAAACTAACTATCATTAAAAAATAAATATGTAGCGTAGTGGCTAGCATAACAGCCTTCTATGCCTAAGATCATGGGTTCACGCCCGCTGGTGATTCTCCTTAGTTATGCAGTCCTTCGGAGGGGAAGTTAACAGGTGGTGCGATGTGTAGTACTCGTTAAAGATCCCTACCCTATCTAGTATCTACTAGATACTGCCATGAGAGTATTCTCCAGCGGATACTATCATGACTGATTTTTAATCATTTAAAAAAAATATTTTTTACAGTTTACATTATAAAAGTTGTTTTTGAAAAACATATTTATTAAGACTTACTGTATTATGTGACTGAATTATAATAAAAAGCCATGATACATATATAGAGACGTTAGTGTTGGCTGTACTCTTACAATTATTTTGATTCAGAATGTCCTGCACAGTCTCGGGACCAAATTTTTACGTCCCTTCCCAAGGATAACTAAGGATTTTTTTATTCTCATTGAAAATCCTTGGACCACCTGCATGTTTTAACCTGCTACCTTTGGCTTTGAGAGCTGTTATGCTAGCAACTATGGTATAGATGGCCCATAAACAAGGACTTTTTACTCCCTATGAGAAATCATA
The DNA here is from genome assembly GCA_023052935.1 of Piezodorus guildinii. Taxonomy (NCBI): domain Eukaryota; kingdom Metazoa; phylum Arthropoda; class Insecta; order Hemiptera; family Pentatomidae; genus Piezodorus; species Piezodorus guildinii. The sequence goes on along the minus strand of CM041294.1, from coordinate 167,818,698 downwards.
GGGCCATCATCTGGGTTACAACTCGCGATCTTGGGCATAAAAGACTGTCATGGTAGCCAATACACCACAAGTGACCCCTTCTATGTATATATTCAACCTCTCTCTAGGATGGTTGATAGACCAGAACAGGACCAGAGAATGAACTCAGTGGTTTATTTAAATTTTAATTGTTTAAAAACGTTTTCCTACAAATTAAAAAGAAATTTATGTTAATCAAACAACTGTTATTATAATATTTAACACAAGTCTTTGGTACAAGGGTAATGATCATTCGGGAACATAAGTACAATTAAAGTTTTATTATTATTATATTTAGTCATTAGAAAGATGAATAAAAAATATAACTTTTTTTTTTCTTGTTTCAGGTAAGGCTTCTTCTCGATACATAATCAAAGCTTATTAAGGTAAATGGAATGCTGCTTTATTTTCTGCACAGAACTGCAAAGAGTACTCCATCGTTTTCAGTATGGAAACCTTAGCTGTAAGGTTTTTCTCACAGAGGTAAAGTATACACAAAATAATTATCCAAATCACACTCGAACTGATCAAATTTTTCTATAGCCTCAAGTTCTGTACAAAACCAACATCCAACTCTCTAATTCGATAAGGAGGACCACTTCGCTAGACTAGAATATGTACAAACGAAATCCTCGGTCTGGATTTTTTTTTGTGCAACCCTGCCTCGCCTTTGTTGACTAAACGAGAATTTCTCGGGCCAAAGGGGGAGCGCGGAGAATTAATTCTATGTTAAATGTCCCTTAGCACCGAGACGCGAACTTATAATTTTTTTTTATGAAGATTCTTATTAAAGATCAACATTACTATTATAGGACCTATCTGGACTTCCGGAATTGAGCTATGGGGTTTTACCAAACCTTCGAATTCCTCTCGTGTCCAGTCCTTACAATCCCAAATTCTTCTTAAAATCCTCAACGCTCCTTACTTTGTCACGAAAGACCTTAATGTTCCCTATTTTACTGATTTAGTCCAAATCAAGTATGAATCTTCCCATGAAAAACTCCATTCCCACTAGATTCCTCTTCGATTCCTGATAATCCTCTGAGGCGTCTGAATAGAAGATAGCCTCGAGACATTCTTGTTTAGATTGACTACTGTAGTGCTGCCAATGAGCAGATTCTCTTTTGTATTTTAGCATTAACCAGCATATTTACTAGTTGTATTGTAATATACAGTTGTAAATTTCAATAAAAATATTTAAAAAAATAATAATAAGTTTCCGATCATCTGGTTTCCTGGACAACCACGCTCATGACAACGCGCGCAAACCACTCCGCTCCCTCATATACATACAAACCATAGCTGAAATCGAACCAATGCCTTCTAGATACGGAAACTTGTTGGACTTACGACATTGCGTGCGAGCTGTCTCGGCAAACTTCCTGTTGTCGTTCCTGACAGTTGTCACTTCCGGTTCCTCCAAATTGTGTGTTCAACAAAACGCTGTAATGATCCGATACTTTAAATATCATAATAGTCGGTGTATAATAATTATAAACATAATGATTATTATAATAAGTCTAGCGTAACCGGAAGATTGATGCCGATACCACAATGCTTTGCCTGAACGTTACAATCCTCCAATTACGCCTCGGAATACCTCATTAACAACTATCAGCAGCGTTAAATGTTTACTATTTATTCTTGACAAAGCCTAACAGTTTAAATGCTTATTTGAGTCGCCACGATACTACTACGATATGTATCCGTAATTCTGCGTTGTGTTACCTTCTGAATTTTCCAACGGCCTTATATTGGCTCTTAGCATTTACGTGTAATCGTATCTTATCGAAAAGCTTAACATAAGGTGTTGTTCATCCTTCAAAGTTGACAGCCTCATTTTTAAAAAGTTTTCCTTTGACGAAGTTGTCTAAATTCCTGAACAGGTGGTAATCTGTTGGAGACAAGTCAGGAGAATATAGTGGGTGGGTGCGGAAGAACTTCGTTGCCCAGTTCTTTCAAATTTTGCACGGTATGTTTTGAAACATGGGGTCTTGCTGCCGCTCAGTGAGATCATGAAGTACCCATGTATCGAGCTTTTTTAACTTTCCCAATACACTTTAAATGTCTGGAAACGGTAGATGCACTTGCATTTAGTTGTGCTGAGAGTCCTTTAACTGTTTGTAGGGGTTTCCATCTACTGTATGTTTGAGGACATCGTTGTCTATTACGGAGGGAGGTCTTCCTCGGGGCAAGTTTTCCAAGTCGGTATCCCAGCTGAAAACTTTTGCAAACCAACGGCGAATGGTCCGTTCATTAACACTCCCTTCCCCAAACGCCTTGCAAATTTACTAGCGGCCTCAGCTGCTGAATGGCCGAGTTTAAACTCGTACAGAACATATTACTCGAAAATCGCGTGTTTCCATGTTCATATTTAGAGGTATACCAAAAAGTGGGTAATTGATTGGGAAGCTAATGTTTATAATACAAAGGTAGAGGATTAGTAACTGTTTACTTTAAATATGTAAACATTCGGAAGAAAACAACAGAGACCTGCAAAATCTTTATGTATTTCAGAAACTATAAAAACGTCATTTCATGTGAAACAACCCAATAGTATAAAATAGCCAATGGGTCGTATCCCTGCAGGTGAATCATGACAGTATAATCTTGTATTACTTTACTAAATGTATTTTATTATAAAGTTGTAAATATCAATAAATATATTATTATTTTAATTTGGGAGAATACCTTGTTTTGCGAATTTAAACTTTTTGTTTCTTTTTAATAATCCGTGAACAACTTGTTTCCCAATTGAATAATAACATGCATTTTCCGGTGTTAAGCGTGACTTTATTTCCTCCTGAATTTCTTTTTTTTTTTTCTACTATGTGAACATAAATTACCTATAATATAAATAAATATAATTGAATAATGAATATGATCGTGAACTAATGACATAGCTAGACATTCTAGTTAAGCAGCTGCTAGAGTACTAACCACTTCCCGCCGTAGCGTCACAGGACTGATAACGAGCTTATCAGTAGACTCTGTGTGTAGGGAGATAAGGTTGCCTTCAGTGTGCTTCTGTTGAGTACGGGGTCAGTATTACGTCAGCCACTCCGTAATATATTAAATCTTGTCGACCTTGTATATTTATTCTACATATGGTATAACGAATATAAAAATCCTATAAAATAATATACATTTCAAAATTTTTGATTCTAACGGTTTATGATACAAAATATTACTAATTTTATTTATCTTAAAAACAATATTAAAAACGGATATTTTTGCTCTTTCTCTTTATTTGAATATCGATTCGAAATATATTGAAATTATTATACTTATAGACATTTAACTTATCTTTTTTTTTTTTTAATCAATGTAACAAGTTGACATCTTATTTTTCGAACCTACTAAATTAAGGTGTTTAGAGAAGAAACTTTAAATATACGGCAATTCAGCCTGTTGACTATTTCAATTAAGAATGGAACCTATATGATATTAAACAAATTTAATGACTTTAATATCATTACACATCGATTAGCGCGTTTATCCAATCGTAAAAGTGTTACACAGAATGGTTTAAAATTGTCTTCTGGCTTGCCGATTTTTATGAAAAAGTTGAGTAACTTTCGGGCGGTACAGTTTTCTACAACTTCATGTTTTTACGACACAACGGATCTTTTTTCGGAATTGGTTACTAGGACTCATGGGACCTAAAGTGTGTATTCGTTGAAACTGGAATTCAAATTTTTCACGATCGAAACTCTCTCTATAATATATTTTCATATTACTTTAACAATAGACTATCTTCCAACGTCTTAGATACCTTGGCTTATTCTCGACCAGAACCTATCCTGGAATAATCACATTCCAATTTCTAAAAATCATGACATTCTTAATACATTTTGTCAGATTACGTATTAATACCACTTAAAACTCGTCAGCTCCTAGGTCCTCTCTTATCTTCCCCCACTTCGATAATGGCTTGATGGTGTTTGTCGGATTGTCGGATGCTTGAGATGAGGCTGAAGAGATAATGAACGTTTTAAATAGATTATCTTCGGAATCCTCGGCGCTCATAAGTTCTTGTCCTGGTATGCCGATGTTGAAGTGGCTTACCAATTCGAGCAAATACTTCTAGGAATACCTACCGATCGTTTCAGAACCAAAAAAACCTTATATTTACAATTTGTTACCATCTTCTCTGTCCATCCATAACCAAGATCCAACCTTGAACTGCTCATTCCATCTCCAGACGTGCATCCCTTATTCATCCTTGCATGTCGATTCGTACATGCCAAACCTTAAATTCCTTCAAACATCACCTATTTATCCATCTCCTCGAACATTAATCTGCCGTGCCTTTATAAACTTAACTATCTGGTTCTTTATTTTTATCTCATTTTTTATTTTTTTTTTTTTTTAATATATTTTATTATTTGGATTTATTTGATTGTAATATGACTTTGTGCTGTATATATTTGTGTATATGTGTGTGTGTGTGTGTTGTGTGTGTGTATGTTTGTATATATTTATATATATGCAGATCCATATATATCATAATTGTGTAATCCATTAAATGCTGTATATAATCTGATAAATTCTACATAGCCAGAAGTTAAATCTTATATTGTACATTTATATTATTCTTAGGGAACTAGCTGTCCCAGAATAAAATTTCTTTTCATTTCATTTCATAAAAATCCTTTCCTTTACTAAAACCCGGCGTCAGGTCAGACTTAAGGCCTTGTTTTTGTGTGAAACGATTTTCTTGTATGGTTTACTTAGCTACTAAGTTACTTCGAAGGTATAGGTTCTGCTATTATATAGATCGGCAATATTACTCGCAATTACCTATATATGAAATATATAACAAGGGAAAGTATTGCGATCGTGAACATTTTTGAACTGTAATATAATATTGAAGTAGACATCACAAATATAAACTGAAGAGCCTCGTTATCACTCGGTGACGCCAATTCTACCAATACGACAACTTCGCGAAACATTCGCGTAACTGTTAGCTTGAAAACCACTTCAGTGTCGAGTATTGTCTCACATTTCGCGGCAACGTATCGAGTGTACTTGTCTCCAAGTGTTAATGTCGTCTTTATTATGTCATTTGCCAATTTAAGAAAGTATCGTATATTTTAATTTTGAGTTTAAGGTGAAGGTTGAAATGCTATCGTAATCAACTTAGTCTGCTTGTTATACTCTACCACTGTATTGATAAGTCCTAGCAATTGGGGGTCACCTTTGGCATAGTGGCTAGCATAACAAGCCTTCTATTCCTAAGGTCACGGGTTCAAACCTGCAGGGGGGCCTAGGATGTTTTAATGGGAGTAAAAAATCTTTAGTTATGCCGTCCTTCGGAGGAGACGTAAAATGTTTGTCTCGAGCCTGTCGGATATTGGGTACTCGTTGAAGATTCCTCTTCTAATAAAACGGGATAGGTAAAATATAGTACTCCCACTGCAGCATTGTCGATTAACTTTCTAATTTCAACTCAGCCACATCGAACTAAAAATCATACTGAAAATTGTTATGTACAATATCACTATTCGTCACATCACATTTGCTTCCACAACTTATAAGACCACATTTCTTTTTCAAATATTTAGCTTTCCAACGGTTATTATAAATATCTATTTTACTTTTTTAAGTTCGGGAAAAAAAATTACCTAAACAAATGATTCTGCTATATTCTCCTTTAGTTGGTTATCGAATTCATCGTGTATATTTTCTACCTTTTATCGTTGCTAATTAGATAATTTACTAAATTAAATGTATTTTGGAGAAAGAAATTTTAAAATATCGGTATTTTAAATTAAATTTCAGACTATATAAATTAAAATGAAATCTACATATTATTAAACCCATTGAAACTTACACAGATATAGATTTTATCAAAACTTTATATGGTACAAAGTGTCTCTTCTGGTATGGCAACAATGTTGAAAACTTGCTGTAAACTGAGTTTATCGCTTCTTAAATATGTAACTTCAGAAAGAGTTACCTCATATACCCAGAGAGACCTTTTCCACGAATTGTTTTTTGGACTCGGGGATCCTAATAATGTGTGTTTCCGTTGAAAAAGTCTAATTCGAAAATTTTACAATCGTAATTTTTCTAAATATATATTTCATATAAATTATCATGGTTAGCAGCTGGTGGTATTATATCTGTTTATTTATTATTATATTTAGAATATATTCTGCTAAGGATACAGGACTCAGGACCAAGAACGCATCCTGAGAGCTGCATAGACCGCTGGAGTTCAGTGCACCCTCCTCTCCCCCCTCTAACCTCTCTCTCTCTTCTCTCTCAGATATTTCCCCTTTTAGCCCTATCTCACTTATTTCCGCTACTATGAGCCCGCTAATAGCAGGTGCAGCTAATGCCAGAGGATGCAATGGTTGCGCACGAGCTCTGCAGTAGACCGCGAAGTATATGCGCTGCGATATAGAGTATACAGTGTTAGTAGCGCAGACATTTTTTTTTTTACTGGAAGGAATTAGTCCGTTTGGATCAGTAAATGAAACAACTAAATAGTTTCACTAACTTGCCAACGTTTTAACCCTCACTTGTGGGTCATCATCAGGGCGCGTTGTGGACAAAATAGGACATAGTTTCTTCGCCCATATACGCATTGATGATGACCTCAATATTAAATCACATTTTTTAATTATATTTGTTGGCACTACTTTAGTTTGTTTCTTTTATTTATTTAGCCAAAAACGGAATATTCATTACCAGTATTCTCAACGGTCACTAATTATATCTACCATTTTTTTTTTATTATTTCCTTAGTTTCATGGTATCCAAAACGGAGTATCTCTCAGACGCAGACTGTTTTTCTCGGCATTAACGCATTATTGACAGTATTAGCCTAGATTAGGATAAATCTTATAGGAATTTAGGGTTGCTAGCCCTTGTACCCTGATCAAAAGATATTTTATTTTACTTATTTAACTTGTTATTCGGCATTTTTTACCCTTTTTGGGAGTCCTAATTTTTTACTATAGCTTATTTAGGGGAAACCTTGGCATTAGAATGTAGCCTCTTATGCTACTGTTGATCCCACAAAGGGCTATGTTTTAGGTTAAAAAAATATAAAATAAATCGAGTTAACTAAAATATAATACCTTAGGAAAATAATTGCATTTTTAAACCTTTTAGTTTCGGCCCCAGTCTTCTTTTTATTCCAGTCTTTAGTGTTATTAAGATGGAAACGAATTATTGTTTGTTTATATATTTGTCACTTTATGCTACTATGGTTAATCGGACGATGCTACAGTGGGAGTTCTTTTTGCCTATCCAGTTTTTTTTTAGGATAGAGATCGTTAACGAGTAACTGACATCGCACAGGCTAGGGGGCACCTTTTAACTTCCCTTCCAAAGGACGGCATAACTAAGGATTTTTTACTCCCATTAAAAAATTCCAGGACCATCTGCGGGTTTGAACCCGTGACCTTTGTCATAGGAGGCTGTTATGCTAGCCACCCAGCTACAAGTGATTCCATCCCACCCAAACGAATTATATGACGAATCGATAAAAATTAAACTAATACCTATTTATTAGAAAATGCCCTTCTGCACCTTTCAGAAATCAACGTCTCAGTCGAATTACCCTGAAAGTTGAAGTCAGGTGTTTGATATCGGGAGCAGGCAGGTGATGGCTCTGGAGGTGTTGCTATTCTTGTAGCAGAATTCTACGCTCTCCCAGCTGCTTCCTTTTCGCCCAACATTCTTAGGAAATGTTCGCTTAGATAGAGCATCTACAACATTATTCGGACTTTAAAGGGTTCGACCTTAGTATCTTCCTGACCTCTTAATAATGGTGCGATAGCTACGATAAGATGTGCTTAACTTAGAATTAGGGTTGGAATATCGAAACAGATATCATCGAATGCTGTTATCGCAAACTACGTTCAACAGATGTTTTTCTTCAATGTTGTCTTACTTTCACTTACCTTCATATGAAGTTTATAGTAAAGAAATATGACGTTAAAAGTTTCGAATTCCAGTTTTCAATAGAAAAACAGTTTTAGGGTCTCCTGAGTCTAAATGATCAAGTCGCAAAAACGTCTGTGTGCTAAATATACAATTTGATAACCAATTAAGAGGAGAAACGTATTCGAACATAAGAATAGTAATAAAGATGTTGAGGAGGTATAGTCGACTGTAAAAACTATTATAGGTGGAAATAATCAGAAGTCAGTATTTTTTTAAATATTTTTATTTTGCCAACGTTTCGGCTCATGCTTGTGAACCATTATCAGTGCATTACTGAGCCATGCCCAAGCATAAACTCACTATGCTGAACATAGCATGGTTTATGCTTAGACATGGCACAGTAATTCACTGATGATGGTTCACAAGCTTGAGCCGAAACGTTGGTAAAATTAAAATAAAAGAAAAAAGACTGACTCCGTTGAAAAGCTAAATATATTTTTTGAAAAATTCGGGCATAAACTTTTGTGATTATTGTATAAAAAAAAAAATTATTCTGTTATATTATTTAACCTAGATCATCCGTAACTTTTACCCTTCATCGTAAACCTATGGCATTCTGCCTTACAGTATCCTTAAATAGCACACTCTTGTCCTGCTAAGACACTGGTCTTACTTGGATCCTCATGCAAGATTAAAATGTCAGGAAACTGCCCGAAGTTTTCGACTACTTCCACACTTACTGGCCAAATGCTTAAACCTTCCTCTTAACTAACTACAAATGACTCTTCTTGTATTCTATATCTTAAGACCGATATGGACTTGCGGAGCAGAGCTATAAGACTCTACTAAACCATCGAAATTTTCCGTCTCCAATCCTTACGATCCAAAACCTCAATGTTCCTGACATTGTCGCAAATAAACTCATCTATAAAGACACTGTGTCCTTTGTTGCTGACTAGAACCAGGTACCATTTCTTTAATGATAAACTCCGTTCCCACTCTACCCCAATAATTTCAATTCTTGCTTCCTCTACAATCCCTGATAATTCTCCGAGGTGTCTAAAAAGAAGATATCCCTGGGATTTCCTAGTTCGTTTATTTATTTAACGTCACTTTATGCTACTATGGCTAATCGGACGATGCTACAGTGGGAGTCCTAAATTTTGCTTATCCAGATTTTATTAGGATAGGTATCTTTAACGAATACCTGACATCGCAGAGGCTCGGGAACACCTTTTAATGTCCCCTCCGAAGGACGGCATAACTAAGGATTTTTACTCCCATTAAAAAATCCTAGGACCACTTGCGGGTTTGAACCCGTGACCTTTGGCATAGGACGCTGTTATGCTAGCCACCCAGCTACAAGTGATCCCTAAATCCCCTTGGGAGGTACGGGTATTCTTGTGCAATACCTCATCAAAATTATGTGAATACTATACTCCGAATACAATAATCAAGTGGCGTGTGTAGATGACTGTGTTATTCTAAGTGCTCGAAACTTGTGACATAAGTTCCGAATTAACTCTAAATGCCCATTTAAGGCTATCTCCTTGAACTTGAAATGCCTCCTCGAATGTTATCTTTTCGTCCCTCGTGACGCGATGACGTCATGCTATCACCTTATCTTTATTAGGCTGAGTGTCATCAGGCTAATTACAATTTCGCCTCAATTGCTCAATTATTTGTCAGCCAAAAATCCTTAGTGATAAATTATTATAAAAATCTCGTGCGGGCAACACACGACTCTCACATACCACTTTTAGTTAAGTCTTGTTTTACAGTAATCAATATTTTCTACGATATGTGGACCCCATATAGTTTTTACATATATTGAATATCAAGCTGAGATATCCTATTGTGTATGTCTGTGGAATTTAAATACTATCGACATATGCTTGAGGACAGGTTTCATGTCGGAGGATGAAAGAAATATGTTGAAACTTGTCTTTTATAAGTCGAATTTTCCAAAGTTTGGTCCAATCAGGAAGTTGTATTGAAGAATATTGTAATGTTTGTGAGGGAGATATGATTGAGATGTTTTTGCTATAATTGTTGTTTGGTATGTCAGAGTTTCGGATGTGATTATGTTTGTATATTATGCAAAGTAGTGGAGCGAGAACCGACCCTTCAGGTACTCCAGCTAAGACTGGTCTCATTGTAAAGATTTCTGAACCTTGACAGACAGAAACTTTTATCGAAAAAAAAAAAAAAAGGACTGAAGAATAAGATAATCGGTTAGAGAAAATATAGTCTTTAGTAAGGCACAAATGGCATACCGAATTTTAAGGATTTTTCAGTCAAAATTGATGTGTATGTTTATTTATTTAACGTCACTTTATGCTACTATGGCTAATCGGACGATGTTACAGTGAGAGTCCTAAATTTTGCCTATCCAGGTTTTATTAGGATAGGGATCTTTAACGAGTACCTGACATCGCACAGGCACGGGACCCGAAGGACGGCATAACTTGGGCCACCTGAGGGTTTGAAAACATCACCTTGTGCATAAAAGTGTGTTATGCTAATTACTATGCTACAGATGACCCCAAATAACAATTTAATTAATTTTTTCAACTTATTACACCTCTGACGGTATTTCAAAATTCTTAAATTGATACTAACCACGGAGGAAAGATAAAATCGTGGTGTGTTGCGCGCACCAGATTTATTTCTTCAAATAAATAAACTAAAATGAAACTTTAAACTTCGATGTGAAATACGATCTACATTCTCTGATAATTCAGGTTATTCTGTTGTTATTTTAAATGTTAACCGTGAATTTCTTAACCATAGAAGTTTTTTCTTTTTATATAGTTGATATTGATCGTACTAAACTGGTATAATAATATGTATATATACATACACACATATAAAATATGTAGCTATAATTAATATAAGGATTACAAAGGCGTACTAGAGAACTGACCTCGAAGCAGAACCGTGAGAATGCATGCGACATTTGCTACCACCACCACAGCGCTCGCTGCTTAATATATTAGCACTCGGTCAGTTAGTTCATGGCTACCACATAATAAATAAAAACTCTACACAACATATAGAATACATAAAATTAATATTATTATCATTGAGGATACTATTTTAAAAAGGAAGATTGGGGTAATTACCACACGTAAAAAAAAATGTATTTTTTAAAAATTGTTCCAAAACGTTTCATCTGGTGCGGGCAACACACGACTTTCACTTACCTCCATTTTTAAAATCAATGAAAGAATTTTCAAATACAGTTAGAGATAAAAATACGTGAAATTATTAAGGAATTAATCAAATTAAATTTCTATAGAAACATGTGTTTCATTAAAAAATCTATTATATTATTATCTAAAATAATCAGTTAGTTTTATGTTCATTTCATCACTCTCTATTAACTTTTAAAAGCTTGTGTATGAGATGATATCTTTTCTAAAATCTTTAGCTTTCCAACGGTATATCATACATGTATATTACTGCTCTTATGTTCAAAAACGAAAAATTGCATTAAAAAAACATTTTTTCTGTTTTCTCCATTAGTTGGGTATCGAATTAATTCAATTTATATATTTACCAGTTTTTCATCAGCGTTAACAAGATAATCTAGTTATTATTATTGAATCTACAAAATTAAAGGTACTTTAGAGGAAGAAAATTTAAAATATCGGCATTTAAGCCCTGTCAGACCATTTTTATCCAAATAAAGCCTACATAATATTAAATCCCATTAAATTTTACATCGATATAGCGAGTTTAATCAAAATCGTCGGAACCGTTTTTGAGAAAATCGAAAAAAGGTGCAAAATGCATGGTATAAAGTGCCTCTTCTGGTAAGCTCATTTTGATGAAAAAAGTTTTGTCACGTCTCGGGCGTATAGTTGTCTTAAATATGAAATTTCAGTTTCATAGGACTTACTGTTTCCGCCCGGGAGTTACCACACACACACAGACCTTTTTGCGGGACTTGGTTATTTGGACTCAGGCGACCCTAAAACGTGTATTTCCGTTGAAAACTGGAATTCGAAAATTTTCATGATCGCAATACTTCCCCTTACTATATATAGTAAGTGAAAGTAAAAATATATTTTTTAAAAATTGTTCCAAAACGGTTATCATCGTGTTTTTATCCTTCATCTTCAAGATATTACAAATGCCATTTGCATCTTACAAGTCCGGTGGAATTTTCTTTTCGGAAATAAAGAACTTATTAAATTACGAAAATAAATAGTTTTATTTTCCATTTTGAACACGCAAATTATCACTTAAAGATAAGAAATCTCGGTTGAAACTGACGCATCAAAGCTCCTTAACCGATCCTTTTTTTTGGAATATGGATGGGTCATTATTGGTCTAGTACACATTATTGTTATTTGTTTATTTATTTAAAGTCACTTTATGCTACTATGGCTAATCGGACGATGCTACAGTGGGAGTCCTAAATTTTGCCTATCCAGGTTTTATTAGGATAGGGATCTTTAACGAGTACCTGACATCGCACAGGCTCAGGACCACCTTTTAACGTCCCCTCCGAAGGATAACTAAGGATTTTTTACTCCCATTAAAAAATCCTAGGACCACCTGCGGGTTTGAACCCGTGATCTTTAGCATAAGAGGCTGTTACGCTAACCACCCAGCTACAAGTGATCCCAAAGCTGATTGTTCCAGGTCAAAAAGAAAATGAGTTTTGGAGCAGAGAGAGGGATCTTTGAAGTATAGAAGGGAAATAAATAAAATAAAAATATACTTAAAATTTAGTTATTTCCATATAATAAGCCATGGCATTATAATTTAGAACACTATCGCTCCTAAGCAGTAGGTCTGAGTATTATTTCCCGAAATTACTTTAAATTATCAATGCGACCAAAAACAACACAGCTTTTAGACTCAGATTGTGTCAATAAATTTCGTACAACAATCGAACAATGTAGCAAAACTTGACTTTTTTTATGGAACCAATATAGGTCGTTTTATATACATATATATATATATATATATATATATATATATATATATATATATATATATATATATATATATATATATATATATATATATATAAATGTTGAGAACTGTCGTCAAAGCTAATTGCGATATATCCCAGTTTTAAGTTTTAAAGGGTCACCTGTTGCATAGAGGCTAGCATAACATCTTTTTATGACCAAGATCGCAGGTTTTAACCTTGTAGTTAGATTGGCCCTAGGATTTTTTAATGGGAGTAAAACATCCTTAGTTATGCCGTTCTATGGAGAGGACGTACAAAGGTATTCCCGAGCCTGTGCGACGTCAGGTCGCCTTGAAAGATTTCTAAACCTGAATAGTCATAGACCTCCTATGCCTAAGGTCACGTGTTCAAACCCGCAGGTGGTCCAAGGATTTTTTAACGGGAGTAAAAAATCCTTAGTTATGCCGTCCTTCGGATGGTGGTCCCGAGCCTGTGCGATGTCAGGTACTTGTTAAAGATCCCTATCCTAATAAAACCTGGATAGGCAAAATTTAGGACTCCCACTGTAGCATCGTCTGATTAGCCACAGCAGCATTATATAACGTTAAATAGATAAAACAAACAATTTTAAGACAGGTGAACATCTGATTACTTCAATATCACCTGAGGGTTAGACAAGTTTAAGTAGCCAGATCCCTAGTGTATAATCATGGAAGCATGTACAATGTTTGTAATCCCTAAAGACCCCCCTCCCTGTATAGCCGTTTACCCATAGATGTTATCCTCCCGCCTACTTCCCGTAGTTAGTAGATTGCCGTGGGGTTAATGAGAAGGCATGCCTACCCTCAGCCATGCTAAGCCCTGCCCAGCCTGGGTGGTCCCACCAGATCAGCTGATAGCGTCAAGTAGGTTTTACCTTCTTCTGCGGTTATTTGCTGGAATCTGAACTAGGAATGAAGGAATCGTTACTTCCAAATAGCAGTTACAGTTAAAATTATCACACTTTTATGGACTTTTTATTTATTTTTTTTTTTTTTACAAAAATAACCGGTACCTCATTAAGGTCCTTGAGTTAAGTACATATAGATATTTGTACTGTTTCTTAGCCAACGGTTGTGGAATGCGATAATTTAGCTGAGATCACGCTCAGCCGCCAAACTTTGCCCTGTAATAGTAAATATAGAACATAATAAAATTAGAAACATTAATCTGTAACACTTAAAATAATACATACGAACTCAACATAAATTAGAAAAAATTTAAACATAAATAAATAAGTTTGAGTTGTTTGTGTACTTTTCTTCATGACATTCGCCATGTAAATGGCATAATCTTAAATATCACTCTACAGGGTGAGAGATAAGGCAAGTGAAAATTCGTGAAAGTGAGGGCTTGTGAGAGTTAAAAAAAGTAGCGGGAGGGGGTAGGCATATATTTTTTTTATTAATTCCGGTCATAACATTCAACATTAATTCTTCGAAAACCCTGTATCATTAAATATTATTTTTTTAATAAAAGTACAAAACTAAATTATAAAGTAATATCAAATCAATTCCACGTATTTAGAAATATAGGTTAGGATATTTATCCGAGGTGTCTTCCACCCGACTTTCGGCGGCAAACATTTTTTTTTTTTTTTTTTTTAATTATATTTGATTGAAATTTACAACTGTATACTACAATACATCAAGTAAATATGCTGATAAAGAATATGTACATGGAAAACGTGAAGAGAAACTGCCCATTGGCAGCACTCTAGTAATCAATCTAAACAAGAAGGTCTCGAGGCCATCTTCTCTTCAGACGCCTCGGTGGATTATCAGGGATTGTAGAGGAAGCAAGGATTGAAACTAGTGGATTAGAGTGGGAATGGAGTTTGTCATGGAAGGAATGATACCTGGTACGGGCCAAATATGGCAAAAATTCAAATTCAAAATACTTATTACAACCCCGTTCTTCCAAATACTTATCTTTATTTATCAAATAACTGTCGAAATAATGGCAGGAAATTGAACTTAGAAATGCAAATATTTATTTATTATTTATATCGAAGACCTCAATTTTATTTACTTAATAGAAACTTTCAATTTCAATTTTATTGAATTTAATAATCGTTATAATAAATTATTAATTATTTCACCTAAGAATAATTAATAATTTATTATAACCATTATTAAAACACGAATTATTAAATTCAATAAAATTGAAATTGAAAGTTTCTATTAAGTAAATAAAATTGAAGTCTTCGATATTAATAATAAATAAATGTATGCATTTCTAAGTTCAATTTCGTGCCATTATTTCGACAGTTATTTGATAAATAAAGATAATTATTTGGAAGAACGGGGTTGTAAAAAGTATTTTGAATTTGAATTTTTGCCGCCGAAAGTCGGGTGGAAGACAGCTCGGATAAATATCCTAACCTATATTTCTAAAGACGTGAGGGCTAGAGAATTTAGCGCCAAAAGTCGGGTGGAAGGCACCTAAGCTCAACAATATAACTCTGGATAACTATAAACATGGCCACTGATAAGAAAAGTGACACTTCGGAGTAATTACCTTTTCTTCCTCTAAAGTACCTTTATTCTTATAGATTTTATAAAAATAATCATATTATCTTGTTAGCATAGATATTTAACAGCTAAATATCCAAGATAAGCGAATTTGATAAACAACTAGGAGACAAATGAAAAAACAAATTTAATGCAATTTTTCGTTCTTAAAACATAAGAACTGTAATTTTTTTTTTTTTTTTTTTTTTTTTTTTATCATTTATTTTTACATCCACACCTGTCGCTCAGCCCGTGACAATAAGCGGATTTGATAACAATTGATTAGAACTGTAATTTAGATTTTATTTTAGATAGTAATATAATTGATTTTTTTAATAAAACACATGTTTCTATAGAAATTCAATTTAATTAATTCTTTAATGGTTTTACTCATTTCTGTCTCTAACTGTATTTGAAAATTCTTCAATAGATTTTAGCAACGGCGGTAAGTGAAAGTCGTGTGTTGCCCGCTCCAGATTTTTTTAAAATACTTTAAAAGCCCTATCTTTACTGTATATGAATATAAATAGGCGTGATACAGAGAGGACATAGAGCATGATATTGGCCACATTCTCGACAGTTATCGCTAGAGATAAGAGACACCGCCTGTATCTGTTCCCACGGTCCGGGGTATATAGGACGATATATATTTCTCTGTGTACATATATACATACATATATATATATATATATATATATATATTATATATATATATATATATATATATATATATATATACTTGCGTAGTATGTGTGTGTAGTGCTCAGCGTTTTCATGTATCCCTTTGATCTGTCTCATTTATATTAAATTTATTCCCATATGCTCAGTCAGACCGAACCTGATTACTGTTCTCTGCTAGCTAAAAAATCTGGTGCGCGCAACACACGACTTTCACTTACCTCTGTTGTTAAAATCAATTCAAGAATTTTTAAATACATGTAGAGATAAAAATAAATTGTTAAAGAATTAATTTAATCGAATTTCAATAGAAACATGTGTTTTATTAAATAATCTATTATATTTTTATCTACAACAATCAGTTAGTGTTTGGGGTAATCATCTCCAACTCAAATGTCAAGATCACAACTAGGGGCTCTGCTTCCTTTACATGCCGACCGGTGGCAGCACGGTCATCATGAATTTTTCTTTTCAGGAATCACAAACTGTTAGTTAAACTGTTAGAAATCTTTAGCTATTCAACGGTATATTATACATCAATGTTACTATTCTTCTGTTCAAAAAAAAAAAAAAAATTGCATAAAAAAATATGTTTGCAATTTTCTGCTATAGTTGTTTATCACATTCGTCCAACTTTGATATTTAGCCGTCCTTCATCATTGCCATTAATATGATATAGTTAATATTTTGGAATGTACAAAATTAAAGGTAGTTTAGAGGAAGAAAATTTCAAATAATTTTCAGGTTCTGAGAAATTGAAACCACACATATTTCGATGCATAGGACTCTAATTTGAATTGTATCCATGTGGGATGAAAGCCCACCGAGTAAGCTTAAACTTTAGAAAACCGTAAACCCCTGGAAAACCTCAAGCCGTAGTTCGAGGAGCAGTCGCCATTACCCGCCTCAGGATCGGACATAGCCGACTTACCCATGGCTACATAATTACTAGAGACATCCCTCCTAAATGCTCACAGTGCAAAAAACTTTTATCCATCAAACACATATTTGAAGAATGCTCTTATTATCACAAAGTATTATACCAGCTGGGTATACCGCCCAACATATCAATGGCTCTGCGGGATGATGAGGCCTCAATAAAAGAAGTCATTAAATTTCTAACAAAAGTGAACCTGTTAAACAGTCTCTGAATATCCTGAGAAACAATACTTTATTGAGCAATATTACAATCTGTCCAAATCAGGACATTTTTAATAGTGATAACGTAGAACATTCACACGAAACAATAAATTTATGTAATAATAATAATACAATATACATAAATACAAAACAAAATCAATAAAAATATTATACAAAAGTCACTCATACCTACATACAATTCACAAGCATACAGCACGTGAGTGGAGAATCAAGCCAATGCAAGAACTCCAATATACATGTTACAAGAGGTCACGAGGCCACTGCCGTTTCAACCTTCTAGGTGGATGGCAAGGATGTGTGGAGCTGGATAAGGATTGAGCTAGGGGATTAGGGTGATGGATAAGGTTCTGATGAAATTTAGAGAATTTTAATGGTATAAGGTCTAAAATAAATGGAATATTTAGGTCGCGGTGTAAGGTATGGTTGGATACATAATAAGGGGCATTAAATATGGTTTGGAGGACTTTAGATTGGAAGGATTGAATGCGTTTGATGTTAGCAAATTTGGCTGTCCCCCACAGTTCAAGTCCGTAGGTCCAGATAGGTTTCAGTAATGTCTTGTATATTAACAGTTTGTTCTCGATAGATAGTTTTGAATTTCTGTTCAGTAGTCTGTATAATTGTCCAAATCGTCGATTAAGTTCTTGTCGTTTAAGTCTAGTATGCGGGTTCCAAGTTAGTCTTTTGTCCAAAAGGAAGCCAAGATACCGGACTGTGTCGGAGAAAGGAAGCGGAACGGAGTTAAAGAGAACTGGAGGGCAGGATTGTCTTCGAAGGGTAAAGGTGACATGTTTGCATTTTGATTGATTGACTATAATTCTCCAGTTGTTACACCAGTCTTCAATTCTGACTACCCAACACATTTATCGAGGACGTACCCTCCATATTATGTATCTATTTAATTGATTTTCCTATTATTATTATTTTTGTTTAATTTATTTTTCTTCCTTTATTTATTATTTCTTATTATTATTTTTATTTTATTTTTTATTTATTTATTTTTTTTATCATTATAATTCCTCTTGAACTAAGAATAAACACCTCTCAAGGATAAACCATAATAACTAACCATCGGGCGTTGATGACCTGGCTGTTGTACGCCCTAAAACCAAACAAAACAAACATAATTTGAATTGTAGGCACGTGCAAGTATAAATTGTTGGATGAAGTTGTCAAAAGAGCATTTTTTGTTTCCGAAAGGTATTTCCAGATCATTAAATTATGTATACTACGTATGTATGTACCAGAAGATCAGGTGTAAGGTAGAGATGGCGCCCGAAGACGTAGCAAAACATGAGCTTCGGTTTTGGGAGCTGGGTGACGCAATCCCACTTTCATTTTGCTCCTTCTTGTTCCTTTAGCAGTGGCCGTGGTAATGGCGAGCCTTGTAGTAGTAGCCTCGTACTTATCAATGGATCCAGGCCCATTCATAAACTCTGAGTAGGAAATATCTTGCATCATCGCTGCCTCTCATATCTTCATCCTCACTTATTGTCGCTTTGAGTCATCGGTTTTATTCCTTACTGTTTGCTGTTCCTTTTAAAAGAGTTTTTTTTTTTTTTTTTTCTGAGTATTTCGATGCGATTTCCTCCTTCTCATTTATGTTTGTTTGAGATACACCTGAACTGATTAGGAAATTTTCCTTGTCTGGGTGAACTTCTTTTTTCAAGTTTCATTTCCTTGATGTATACAAATCTTACATTATAATGTGATTTAATTTATGTATTTATTCTTTATACATTTGAATTTCATCAAGCTACTACTGTGTAGTTCTCCTACAAGTCGTTTTCATGTCATTTTTCTTATATCATATTTACTTGTTTTATTTTTTTTTAGTACAGTTGTAAATTTCAATAAATTATGTTTAAAAAAAAAATTTATCTAAGGGGCTTTTGATTTTCGTTCGCAACGATAAATTTAAAAAAATCTGGTGCGCGCAATACACAACTTTCACTACTCTCTACTGTTAAAATAAATTTTTAAACTATTAAATATATTTATAAATATAAATTTGAAATATATTTAAGTTGATTTTAATAAAATGTGTATTGTTTGTTTATTAGTTTTACGTCACTTTATGCTGCTATGGCTAATCGGACGATGCTACAGTGGGAGTCCTAAATTTTGCCTATCCAGGTTTTACAATAATAGGGATCTTTAACGGGCACCTGACATCGCACAGGCTCGGGACCACCTTCTAACGTCCCCTCCGAAGGACGGCATAACTAAGGATTTTTTACTCCCATTAAAAAATCCTAGGACCACCTACGAGTTTGAATCCGTGACCTTCGGCAAGGGAGGCTGTTATGCTAACCACCCACCTACAAGTGATCCCTTTAAGAATTTTTAAATACACTTAAAGATAAGAATTAATTGTGAAAGACTTAATTATATTTAATTTCAATGAAAACAATTATTTAATAATATGTTATATTATTATCTGTGACAATCAGTTAGTTTTATCGGCTTTTTATCACTCTCCATTAACTTTTACAATTTAGTGTATAAAATAATATTTTTTCCAAAATCTTTAGCTTTCTAAACGTATATTATGCGTCTATATTACTGTTCTTGTGTTCAAAAACTATAAGTATTGTAAATATTTTTGCACTTTTCTTCTCTAGTCCTTTATCAAACTCGTTCAAATTATATATTTATCCGTTTTTTATAGATGATATAGTTGTTTTTATAGATTCTACCAAATTAAAGGTATTTTTGAGGAAGAGGATTTAAAATATCGGCTTTATTTCAATCAGAATGAAACATGATAATAATAATAATAGGCTTAGCAAACCCGAAGATTCGATGCCGATACTACCAAATTCCGCTTACACAGACTCGTCCAATGTTCACCGTTCAAGCCCAAGCCCCCGAGATCATTAATTTTCATCTTGCGCCATGATTCCCCTGAAGCAGTCCCCACCCGGAGACCCGAACGGGGGAATAGTTTACCTCCGGATAATGAGGTTTTACCTCAGTGGAATCCATGAATGTTGGTGGTATTTTGTGAACTAAAATATGTGAGTAGGGCGTTCGAACCAGCAAGCCTGGAGGGCCGCTCTCACTGTTGGTCTGCGAGTCCATCGGACTTAGCCGGGAGGAGCTTCCGAGGAACCATCCCCAAAACCGCCACCCGTGGGACGCTCCCCGTAAGCGGTAATGAGATCCGCGCGAGGACATGATATTAAAGTGCATTAAATTTTACATCAATATAGTAAGTTTAATCATACCGTCAATGTAAAGTAGTTGTAAGCAAATAAACTTATGATCAAATGTTATTTGTAATGTTGTGGATCGGATAGGTTGGTAATACAGTAATCAATATTTTAGAAATAAATATGTACCAAATAGTACGTAAGTTGTTAACATGAATGGAAAGATGTTATAAACTAACACTGTAATAATTATTTCTACTATTAGATCATTTCACAAAAATAGTATTGGGTTGTGTCACATGAAATGTCCGTTTTCAAGGTAAAGGATTTATATTAAAAATGCGATATGAAGACAAGATAATTTTATTCGAAGTATTTACCTTCTTTTTCTACACATTTTTTCCCAACGTGACACCAACTTTTTTATCCCCGAACTGAAAAACTCTAAGCTTTGAAGTGAAACAAAATCTGAAAACGCACTTTTCATTCGATCATCATTTTCAAAAAGTTTCCTTTGACGAAGTTGTCTAAATTCCTCAACAGGTGATAATCTGTTGGAGACAAGTCGGGAGAATATGGTGGGTGCGGAAGAACTTCGTAGCCCAGTTCTTTCAATTTTTGCTCGGTATGTTTTGAAACATGCTGTGAGATCATGAGGTACCCATGTATCGAGCTTTTTTACTTTCCCAATACACTTTAAATGTCTGGAAACGGTAGATGCACTTGCATTTAGTTGTGCTGAGAGTCCTTTAACTTTTGGTAGGGGTTTCCTTCCAAGTTTTCCAAGTCGGTATCCCTATAAAAACTGACATTTCATGTGAAACAACCCAATAATATAAGACAGTATTAAACTGAAAAAACAAGAAACCGTTAAAATAATAAGAAAATAAATTATTTATTATAAATATTTATAAATTTCTGCTGATGATTTAATGTTATAATGAATAGAAGTTTTATAATAAACATAATATTTTCTTGCCAAGTCCACTTTTTGTTGCGACGAACTCACTATCCCAAAGTAATAAACTTTCAATTGGCCAAATTGTAGTTTTCTAAACATAAACATATGACACCACATTTAAATTGCAACCATAGGAAGCAAGGGCGGATCGCTAGTTGAATGTATAAAATGACGATTCTGATTTAATGAAATCGAATTTATAAACCCATATTGTTTCCTGTTTTTATTTAATTTTTTAATTTTATATTCGTTAGATCATGTTAAATTATTCAACCCTTGTCTCAAACGTTTCGAATTTTAATAGCAAAGGTTATGACATATTCATAAATTTCCATTTATCTCCGGGTATTACTTATGCATACAAGAGGCACATTTTTTTAGTAGAAATTTATGCAAATTTTGAATTATCTTTGTTGCGAAATTCTGACGCAAAGTATATATAATGCGAAAATATCTTTACTGGAATCTATCGAGGTGAGACCTCTAATAAAATGGAATTGCTTGTTTCCTTAAATGATTAATTCTTTGTTATGATAATGTCATTATTAAAATATTCAATGTCTGTTGGTGAATTGACGTAAAATACTGACGTAATCTTTGGCAATTGTAAATTTTTTGTTGACACGATCATTATCAAAACCAGTGATCCTCAAACTTTTTTTTTTTTTTTCTTTTCTTTTCTGGCGGCCTTTTATTTATTTAACAAATTTTCAAGGTCTATTATATATTTTTAATATATATATTTTTAATGGTAAGTATAATATTGGGTTGTTTCACATGAATGTCCGTTTTTATAGTTTCTGAAATACATAAAGGATTTTGCAGGTCTCTGTTGTTTACATATTTAAAGTAAACAGTTACTAATCCTCTACCTTTGTATTATAAACATTAGCTTCCCAATCAATTACCCAATTTTTAGTATACCTCCAGATATGAACATGGAAACACGCGATTTTCGAGTTATTATTTTGTACGAGATTAAACTGGGCCATTCAGCAGCTGAGGTCGCTAGAAATATTTGCAAGGCGTTTGGGGAAGGGAGTGTTAATGTATGGACCATTCGCCGTTGGTTTGCTAAGTTTTCAGCTGGGGATACCGACTTGAAAAACTTGCCCCGAGGAAGACCTTCGTCCGTAATAGACAACTATGTCCTCAAACATACAGTAGAAGGAAGCCCCAACCAAACAGTTAAAGGACTCTCAGAACAACTAAATGCAAGTGCATCTACCGTTTCCAGACATTTAAGGTGTATTGGGAAAGAAAAAAAGTTCGATACATGGGTACCTCATGATC
Organism: Piezodorus guildinii; assembly: GCA_023052935.1. NCBI lineage: Eukaryota > Metazoa > Arthropoda > Insecta > Hemiptera > Pentatomidae > Piezodorus > Piezodorus guildinii. The sequence continues at coordinate 167,796,045 of CM041294.1, read as the reverse complement.
TCACTGAGCGGCAGCAAGACCCCATGCTTCAAAACATACTGTGCAAAAATTGAAAGAACTGAGCTACGAAGTTCTTCCGTACCCACCATATTCTCCCAACTTGTCTCCAAAAGATTCGTCAAATTTTTTTTTTAAATTTCTGAAATAACATAGGCGTATAATATATTAGATAAATAACACTTCATTCTAATTTATTTTTTCATCTCAAAGTAGAAATTATTAATCATAAAAAATATTTAATTTTTTTTTTCACCCAACATTTTTTTTTTATTTAATAATCTTTCTAAATAATTAAGCTCATCAACTGTATATTATAAAAAAAAAGAAATATATTTTTTCCTTTAATTAAGAATCAGTTTATTTCTTAATTTATAATTATTACAATCTATAAACACTTGTGGTAATTATTTTTTTATTACTCAATTAAGCCCTGTCAGAATATTTCAAAGAGGATAAATACTTCCTGATTTTAATGACTATTTAATTATTTATTAGCACATCGAATTTCATTAACATCGTTTTATACCCATTTCTAGAAAATAGTTATAAAATATGAATCCGTTATGTAGGAATACTTATTTAAATTACAGTAGCCGCTATTCTAAATTAACAATTATCGTTTATACTGTTATTTGAAATTATTATTATTAATTTTTTCCACAGCCATTAGTTTTGCTATTAGCACTTAAAGTTAGTAATGTAATTGTTAAGTATTAACTAAGTTTAAAAGTATTTTTCTTGAATAATTTCAATTTAACATTAGAGTCGTGCACTCATATAATATGTATGCATGGATGATGTTCCGGTTACAATTACGTAGTGTGTAGTAACTAAAGGCTGCTCGGTGAGAGAAGACGTTGGTGAAAATTTGTGAGAGCGAGATAGTGTGAGAGTTCACGAAAGTTGCTGAAGAGAAATGGAAGGCACGATTTTTAAAAATGAATTTCAATAATTTCGTCGTAAACCTATGACATCCTGCCCTACAATATCCTTTAATGATATTCCGCTAGTCCCGGTTGAACAGATCCGCTATCTAGGACTCCTACTCGACAAACGTCTAACATGGAACCCGCACACAAAACTGCAACGACAAGAAACTGCTCTCCGCTTTCGGACTTAATGAACAAACGCTCTAACCTTCCACTTAGCTATTGGGTTGATGCAAAATTAATGCAGGTTTCCTCTATTGCAATATCTTAATTCCAATTGTGTAAACAAAGCTAATCCTAACATTGATCATTATTATACCAAAACAAACCTTATCTAATACCCTCTCTTTCACCATGAATTTGTTTAGTAAAATCGTTTTGTTCAGTGTGTTCAAAGGTCTTGAATCGAAAATGTCAAAGTGCGATTTTCGTCAAATTTATTTTTACGAATTTAAATTAAGGCGCAGCGCTGCGCAAACGGCTCGTAATATTAATGAAGTGTGGGGTCAGGGGGCTATTAATGAGTGCACGGTGCAGCGTTGGTTCCAGAAGTTTCGCAGAGGAGATTTCGACCTCGAAGACAAGGAAGGTCGGGGCCGTCATCTTGCTCTGGACAACGACCAGCTGAGGTCAAAAGTGGAAGAAGACCCAACCAAAACCACACGAGAAATGGCGGCGGAACTCGGAACTCAAAAATTGCAACGTCTTTGCCCAGCATTGATGAATCGGAAGGGGCCGATCCTGCTCCACGATAACGCCAGACCACACGTTGCAAAACCAACGCTTCGACGACTGCACGAGTTGGGCTACGAAGTTCTCCAACATCCACCTTATTCACCTAATCTCTCTCCTACAGACTTCCACTTTTTCAGGCATCTGGACAACTTTTTGAGGGAGAAAAATTTTCAAAAACAGGACGACATTGAAAATTCTTTTCGTGATTTCATTTAGTCCAGGGATTCGGATTTTTTTTCTGGTGGAATAAGAAAGCTTGTTGAACGTTGGCAAAAGTGCATTGATTCAGATGGAAATTATTTTGATTAAATATATATGGTTAAAGTAAAGATATGGCGTATTTACAATACCTACTAAAAACCTGCATTAATTTTGCATCAACCCAATACAAAAGACTCATATACATGACCATCACAAGACCTATCTGGAATTACGGAGTAGAGCTATGGGGCTCTACAAAACCATCAAATTCTTCCCGTCTTCAATCCTTACAATCAAAAAACCTCAAGGCTCCTTACTTTGTCACGAATAAACTCATTCATAAAGACCTTAATATATCTTGCGTAGCTGAATTGGCCAGGTATCAATCCTTCCATGAAAAACTCCATTCCCACTCTAACCTACTAGTTTTAATCCTGGTTTCCTCTTCCATTCCCTACAATCCTCCGAGGCGTCTGAAAATAAAATGGCCTCGAGACCTTCTAGTTTAAATTATCTATTGGAGTGCTACCAATAGATACCAGGTGTTATACATGTATTTGTCATGTGTTTAATCTAATTTACTATATGTATTAACTAATACAGTTGTAAATATCATTGTATAAACAACAACAAAAACTTTAATAATCACATTGAATAGTTCTTTTTAAAAAATCTTATAATATCATTAAGTATTATTTTTTTAAAAAAAGATGAAAAACTAAACGATAAGGTTATATCAAAAAGAAAACAATTGCAATATACATATCATGAAAACATGTTTTTTTTTTATGTAGCAAATCTATTTTAAGACATTAAACATTATTTATAACGAATAAAGAAGAAATAAATAAATGATAAAATTTCTTAGAAAATCGGTAGTTGAATATTTATTGTAATACGTTGAAAGTGCATGACAATTCACTATCACTAAATATCATGAAATTTCACTGACCTATTCTCTCTCCGTGTAAGCGAACAGCTGTTTATTGTTTATTTATTTAACGTCACTTTATGCTACTAAGGCTAATCGGACGATGCTACAGTGGGAGTCCTAAATTTTGCCTATCCAGGTTTTATTAGGATAGGAATCTTTAAGGAGTACCTTACATCTAAGAGGCTCGGGACCACCTTTTAACGTCCCCTCCGAAGGACGGCATAACTAAGGACTTTTTACTATTAAAAAAATCCTAGGATCACCTGCGGGTTTGAGCCCATGGCATAGGAGGCTGCGAACAGCTGTTTTTATTTTTGTAGTTCGCACCTGTGTTTGGTAGATACCGGTCAAATAGCGATTTCTTCTTTTGTTTAATTGAAATTTAATAATTTAACGTCAATTTATGTTTCTGTGTCTAAAAATACATTCTTCTATAAATTTATGATGTGGTCAAACTTAGATAGAGCTAGAACGTGTCAAACGTATAACATTTTTAGGAAATCCGTTTAAAGAATAAAAAAAAAAAAAAAAAATTATTTTCATTCAAATCAGTATAGCTCTTAAACAGTAGTGCCTTTCTTCAAATATAACAAAAAATATACTCCAATAAATTTATGATATGGAAAATATCGTATAATTTTTCCGATCTGGACAACACCAACGAAGCTAGGGCATGTCAAACGTGTTAAATGTTTGAAGGTGAAAGAAACCTTACACAATAACAAATATAAATATCTAGCCAATAGACATAAAAACGTACAAATTTGAAACTCATTATAAATTTCACGACAACTTTAATCTAAAAATCTAATAACTCGGAAAAAAACTCTGCAATGACTTTTGGGTAACCGTATTTGTTCTAGTGGAAATGTCAGCATAATTAAACTGTTCCGTCTACTTCATTTTTTACTTTCACTTACTATATATAGTAATGGAAAGTATTGCGATAGTGAAAATTTTCGAATTTCAGTTTTCAACGGAAATACACATTTTAGGGTTCCCTGAGTCCAAATAACCAAGTCCCGCAAAAAGGTCTGTGTGTGTAGTAAGTCAAGCACCAAAACGAAAAGTCATACGAAAATGAAATTTCATATATAATACAACTATGAGCCCGAGACGTTACAAAACCTATTTCATCAAAATGAGTTTACCAGAAGAGCCACTTTATATCATGCATTTTGCACCTTTTTTCGATTTTCTCGAAAACGCCTCCGACGATTTTGATTAATCTCGCTATATCGATGTAAAATTATTTTAAATTTCCTTCCTCTAAAATACCTTTAATTTTGTTGATTCAATAAAAATAACTATATTATCTTGTTACCACTGCTGAAAAACATGTAAATATATAAATTGAATGAATTCGATACCCAACTAAAGGAGAAAATAGAAAAAATATTTTTTTAATGCAATTTTTCGTTTTTGAACATAAGAGCAGTGATATACATGTATGATATACCGTTGGAAAGCTAAAGATTTTAGAAAAAATATTATCTTATACACAAGCTTTTAAAATTTAATAGAGAGTGATACAAAGCATATAAAACTAACTGATTATTTTAGATAATAATATAATAGATTTTTTAAGAAAACACATGTTTCTATAGAAATTCAATTCAATTAATTCTTTAATAGATTTACCTATTTTTATCTCTAACTGTATTTGAAAATCCTTTCATTGATTTTAAAAATGGAGGTAAGTGAAAGTCGTGTGTTGCCCGCACCAGATTTTTTTCTTTATAACTACCTCTGAGATCATATCCATCATGAACTAAATAATAGCTTCAAACATACTTCATACGTGTTGTGAGTGGTCACATGTAGCATATCAGCCTTCTATACCCTAGGTAACGGGTTCAAACCCCGCAGGTGGTCCTAAATTTTTTAATAGGAGTAAAAAATCATTAGTTATGCCGTCCTTTGGCCTGTGCTATGTCAGGTACTTTTCTAATTAAACCTGGGTAGACAAAATTTAAGACTCCCACTTTACCATCGTCCGATTAGCCACAGTAGCAAAAAGGTGACGTTAAATAAACAAACAAACAAACTTATTGTGAAACTATTTCGCTATTAGTTTCACCTAGACTGTTTGTACAAGGAAACCTCCATGACGGTCAACATCTTTCAACGACCATCGGAAGAAGATTTACAATTTCACGGTACCCGGAACACGTTGTGTACACTTTAGTTCGTTCTGGAAAGGTCTTTCGGCTACGTTTTGAAGGATTTATTTGGGTCTCTGAGAGTACAAAGGTTCGAGGGAGCAGGTCATGTCTGCCGGATCTTCAGAAGGTCGGTAACCAATTTGTTACAGGAGGGAGAGTTCATTTTATGGTGTTGTTCATTTCATACACTTCTGTTTACGTAACATTCTTTACGCCTATTAAACGAGAATGCCAAGTTCCATACTCCATTTATACGTATGGCCTACTATTAAGTTTAAAAAAAATCTGGTGCGGGCAACACACGACTTTCACTTACCTCCGTTTTTAAAATCGATTAAAGAATTTTTTAAGTACAGTAAGAGATAAAAATGAGTGAAACCATCAAAAAATTAATTAAAATGAATTTCTATAGAACCATGTGTTTTATTTAAAAAAATACTATATTATTATCTAAAATAATCAGTTTTATCGGCTTTTCATCACTCTTTATTAACTTTTACAAGTTAGTGCATTAGATAATATTAATTCTAAAAGCATTAGCTTTCCAACGGTATATTATACGTGTATATTACTGTTGCTATGTTCAAATAAAAAAAATTGCATTTAAAAAGTATGTTTTCAGTTTTCTCCTTTAGTTAGATATCGAATTCGTTCAACAAACATTACATAAAAAAATATTTATGTGTTTTTTATCGGTGGTAACAAGATAATATATTTATTTTTATAAAATCTACAAAATTAAAGGTAATTTACTGAAAAACAATGTAAAATATCGGCATTTAAGCCCTTTCAGACCATTTTAATCAGAATGAAAACTACATGATATTAAAGCCCATTAAATTTTAAATCGATATAGCGAGTTTAATCAAAATCGTCAGAACCGTTTTCGAGAAAATCGAAAAAAGGTGCAAAATGCATGGTATAAAGTGCCTTTTCTGGTAAGTTCATTTTGATGAAAAAGGTTTCGTAACGTCTCGGGCGTAGATTTGTCTTAAATATGAAATTTAAGTTTCATAGGACTTACCGTTTCCGCCCAGGAGTTACCACACACAGACCTTTTTGCGGTACTGTTTGAGAAGATGTCTGACAATCAGCAAATGTGTATTATATTTTTAAAACAAATAATATTTAATGAAATTATAGGATTTTTTTAAAAAGGAATATTCAATTTAATTAAATAAAATTATGACTTCCCTCTTCTTATTCTTTAGTGAACTTTAACAAGGAAATGTTTCTCACTTGCATAACTCTCGCCGTGTTGCGGTGGCCTTTACTTCAATAACAACTCCATAGCCCGTTGTAGATCGGCGAGGCCGTTTGGAAGCTCCCCAGGACGATGACCGCCACCGGGTACCTCCGCGGTATCTGATATCGGAGTGAGAGGGAGTGATGAGGAGGGAGGGAGTGAGGATGAGGGAGGAGGGAGATGGGAATGAAGGCCACTCTGCCCAGGCTACTGACCTAGCCCAACAGTCTCCGGGCTACTGCGCTCTTAGTATATTTGTGTATATAATATATATATATATATATATATATATATATATATATATAATTATTATTACTCGGTCAGTTTTTCTTTTGTGTTCTTCCAAATGGCTTTCATTTGTTTACGTTCATCCGACAACTTTGGTCTGCTCTGTTTTTATTTTGTGTCTGAAGGTGTCTCTAAAATGTTGGTTGGTTTATGTTCGCATTATTTAACTCTTTCGAATTTCGTCTAGCCAAGGTGTGGAGTTCTTAAGTGAGGTTATATAATCTCTCTCTCTCTCTCTCTCTCTCTATATATATATATATATATATATATATACATAACATATCATATAATGAGGTCACTTAATTATGCTTTCCGATTTAATACTAACAAACAGAATGATAAAAATACGTAACATCTATCGTTCGTGGAGGAGAATAGATACAAAATGTTAAACAAGACGTAGAATTAGCCGACATTCCTAAAGAGCAAATAGAAACGAAAAACAATTTAAAAAAAAAAAAATGAACTATAGAGGAGTTAAACTATAGAGAAAAGTCCCGAGAACCGGAACAAAATGAAGCGAAGAAAAAAAAAAACTGCTCGGCAACTAAAAAGGAAAAGTGGCCCTAAAAATGAACCATATTTATTTAGCGTCTTCCACTTGGAAGCTTGACGAATAATATATATATATATATATATATATATATATTAGGGGTGGGCATAATCGAATGACGATTATCGGATCATTTGATTATTTCAATCATTCGAATTAATCGATTATTGGATTAATCAGTTCGGAGAAACAAATGATCATTCGAACTGAATTGTTAATGATGATAATCGAGGTCCTTACGACCTTTTTTTTTTTCCTCATCACATAAATTATGTAGATATTTGCACCTAGGCTCAGTCAGCTCAGGCATCATAGAGACGGGAGTTGTGGCATATCGTCTCTCTCAGAATGGATATCAATCATTCGATTATGAAATCATTCGATTATTTGAATCATCGAAGTCCGATCATCCGATTATGACGATCAATCGATTATGCCCACCCCTATATATATATATATATATATATATATATATATATATATATATATATATATATATATATATATATATATATATATATATATATATATATATATATATATATATGTATGTGTTTGTGTGTGTGTGTGTGTGTTATAAGAATCGTTCATGAAGTTTATTTCTTAGCTTCATGTGATTATGTTAATTTTTTTCAATCAATCAAATTAAATATACTGTAGATAAAATTTAAAAAAAATATCAACATTTAAATACTGTCGGACTATTTCAATCAGAATAAAACCTACATGTTATTTTTTTAAAAATAATTTATTAATTGAGATATATTACAATTTGTTACAAAATAAACAATAATAATAGTGATATGAGACCACATTCATACAATATATACAGAAAATAATAATAATAGTCGAATAATTATAATAGTCAGTAAATGTTATTAAAGCCTATTTAATGTTACATAGATGGTACGATTTTAATCAAAATTTTATAGTTATTTTCTTAGATAAGTGATTAGGGTTTATTTTTTATTGTGCTTTTATGATCTATTAATGGTTCTTTTTTTTATATTTTGTTTTATCGACATTCAGAATTAATCTTGAAATCAAGTAACTCATAAAAGTATAAGATTGACATTGGATGCTTGAATGTATTTAAATAATATTAGGTTTGAATAATTCATGGAATTTTAACCAGATTTAATGGTTTTGAAGGTGCAATATGACGCAGATCATTGACGCTTTAAACTTTAAACATGGAGTTGTTTTTATTTTGTTAATGTTTTAAGATTTTTGATTCGATGTTTTCCGTTTTCCTCATGTCCATCCATGATACCATTATTACGTAGGTTACTTCTCCTACCTACGTAATATCTTCCAGGTAAATAATCTTATTAATATTAATTTTTCATTGAGTAAGAAATATATAATATTAATCACATTTATCTTTAGGTTTTTAGTATGTCTTATTTCTTTTTTGATTTTTTATCCCTACTGAAAGTGATAAAAAAAAAAAATCCAAAAACCGGAATATTGAATCGCTTTTTATATTACATAAATCAAGAAATAAAATTCGTCTTGTGTCTTTCAGAATTCGAATCTATATGACAGACCGAACACTAATTTTGTATACAATTTCGAAGAAATTTTCTGTTAATATGAATGTTTGTTACCAATCAGAATCCGTTCAATTCCAAAAAAACTATTATCTTAAAAAACCTGTATTTAAAAAAAATAAATTGTCTGATACAGTTTTAAGCTGAGGATTGCTGTGTCAGTATACATTTTATTAAAATTAAAAAATTCTTCCCTTGACGACGACGTCCTTTCGTAGGAAGATAATCCTAAAACAACTGTTCAAGAAGTCGCCTGTGGTATAGTGGCTAGCATACAGCCTTCTGTTTCCAAGGTCGCGGGCTCAAAGGTGGCAGATAGCTTTAAAATTTTTTAGAGGAAGTAAAAAATCCACTGTTATGCCGCCCCTTGGAAGGGGCGTTAAATGGTTGTTCCGAGCCTGTGCGAAGTCAGTTACTCGTTAAGTTCTCTATTCTAATTTTAAAAATTAGGACCCTCACAGTACTTACATTCTCCGATTGGCCTCAGTAGTGTAAAAGCAACTGAAATGAAATATTAAAACAACCAAAATCGGAATAAATATTTTACTATTCTTTCAAAATCGTAATTCTGCATTATTTTCCAGACAGTCCTGACAGATAGATTAACTATTCTATTTAGTGTGGTCGCAGCTATCAAGAACTATAAACCACATTACTTATGTTTAATTTTTTGGATTGAGTTGTTTGTATTTTGTTTCTATACGTGTTTTGCAGAACCCCAAAGTACTGCTCCATATGTTCAGATTGGTCTTAATAGAGTCGTGTATATTAGTCAATTGTTTCGTAAATTTAGTGGTGATCTGTAATCCAATAGATGTGAAAGTTGTTTGTAATGTCTTGTTAATTCTTGTCTCTTTAATTTCATATGCATGTTTCATGTAAGTCTTAAAATTTAGTTCCTATATATAAAATCGCGTAAAAGATTTGAACCTCTATTGAATGCGGTTAAAGATGCAAATAACAATATAATTGCGGATCCTTCAGAGATATTAAATAAATTTAAACAACACTTTGACGGCATCTTAAATACGGAAAATAATAATCAATCTCCTCTCTCTGAATATCAGAGCGCTGAACCATGGATAGACGCACCGAGTAAAGAGGAAGTCGAAATGGCGATAGGAAAATTAAAACGTTATAAGGCTGCAGGAAATGATAATATCACGTGTGAATTAATCAAGGCGTGTGGAGAAGCGGGCGTTTCCAAAATACATTTTTTAGTTAAAAAGATCTGGGTAACTGAAAAAATGCCCGAAGAATGGAAAGAATCAATACTTATTCCGATTCACAAAAAAGGATCGGTCCTCGGGGTCGGATTGTAACAACTACCGTGGGATCTCTCTTCTCCCAGTATGCTATAAAATATTCTCGTCAATTCTAACTAATCGAATCACGGAATACGCTGAGGAAATTATCGGAGATTACCAATGTGGTTTTAGGCGGAATCGCTCGACTATTGACCAAATATTTTCCTTACGTCAAATATTAGAGAAAAAATTGGAATACAACGGTGTAGTCCATCAACTATATATAGATTTTAAAAAGGCTTATGATTCAATAGACCGTCAGAAGCTATATAACATCATGATTGAACAGGGAATACCTAGAAACTTAGTAAACCTAGTAAAGATGTGTTTGTCGGAAACATTCCATAAAGTTAGAATCGGTCATAATTACTCCGAGAGATTTGAGGTGCGATCGGGTTTGAAACAGGGTGACTCCCTTTCACCTGTGTTATTTTAATATAGCTTTAGAATATGTCTTAGAAAAGGTGATGTGTACCGAGAAAGGTTTAAATATGGGTGACAAGATTCCGGTTTTGGGGTATGCCGATGATCTGGTACTGCTAGGTGAAGACACGGAAACCATACAACTAAATACAAGTGTGTTAATAAAAACCGGTAAAGAAATAGGACTCGAATTAAATACCGATAAGACAAAGTATATGATTAGTAGCAGAAGCATTGTCGATCTTGGTGATATTGATGTATCAGGTCATACTTTTGAACACGTAGAGAAATTCAAGTATTTAGGTTCAATTATAACTAGAAAAAATGAAATCCAGGAAGAAATAAAGTCCCGATTAAAGGTGGGAAATGCGTGTTATTATTCAGTTGCTAAGTTACTTAGTTCGCGGCTTCTATCTAAAAACTTAAAGGTTAGAATTTATAAAACTATTATTCTTCCAACGGTTCTTTACGGATGTGAAACGTGGCCGCTTATTTTGATGGATGAACAACGGCTTAAGGTTTTCGAAAATAAGGTACTGCGTAAAATATTTGGTCCGAAGAGAGATGAGGCCACTGGGGAGTTTAGAAGGTTGCACAACGCGGAATTGCGGAGCTTGCATCCTGTGAATATAATTGAGCTGATTGCATCGCGGAGACTCAAATGGGCGAGTAAAGTTGTTAGGCTCAATGACGAGCGGATTCCGAGAAAGTTGGTATTTGCTGATCCGACTGGTAGGCGTCCGAAAGGTAGGCCGAAGCGGAGATGGGATGATTGCGTTAAGGCTGATCTCGGGGGCTTGGGCTTGAACGGTGAGCATTGGACGAGTCTGTGTAGCCGGAATTTGGTGGTATTGGCATCGAACCTTCGGGTTTGCTAAGCCTATTATTATTATTATTATATAAAAAGACGTGTTTTCATATTGCTTATATTAAAATTGTTTGTTTTTTTATGTAACTATATCATTCAGTATTTTTTTTTAAATAATATTTAATGATACTATAGGATTTTTCAAAAAGTAATATTTGATGTTATTGTATTTATTGCTTTTAAAGTTATACTTTCTCCCTTTCTGGCTACATTCGTGAACTCTCACGAATTTTCACCAACATCTTCTCATATTGTTTTTTAACTTTTACTTGTACGTATTATTGATAATGTTTATTTTCTTAAAATTTAGTTTCTATTTTCAAAAATATGTCTTCATAATGTGTGTTTAGTCATTTCTCTTTCGATAGCATGATAATCATGACTCAGGGGTACTCCGTACCTCCACTGTTTTCATCAACCTTTGTAATTGACCAAAAAAATAAAATAATCCCTCCCTCAAAATTTGAGAGCTTACGTTTCAAGATGCGTAGAATCCGAATAACGAATAAAAAAAATCCGTTTTACCGCCGTCTGCAGCATTTCTCCGAAACTACTGGATTTTTTTTAAATTCGCCACAAAAATACAAATCCATGCAACGATGATCCGAACACCTCGACGTTAATAACAGCTGTTTATTTTTAAAATGGCGTCCGATTAAATGTAATTTAATTCAATAACTCTAAAAAATCATTATTGTTTTTTAATCAAAAAACCGCGAATAATTATTTAATAGAGAAATAAGAAAAGAAAAAAATTGAAATTTTACACATACACGCACATAAAGTTATTTTTCACGATAGAGTAAAGTATGTATAGAGTTTTAGAATCAGTAAAACGGGAATAAAAATAATAATAATAAATAAAAAAGCCATTTAGAGATAGAGAATTAAATTTTCGTCCAAATGATAAAAAAATCATTGAAATTGATTAACAACTCGGTGAGATATTGCTTTTTGAAATCAGCGGTAGTAATATGATATGATCCATTGAATTAGTGCTTTTCATATTACATAATTGCCTATCAACAGCCTTATAAACAATTATACCATAATATTGTTATTTGGAAATAATAATCTATTGTGTAATGATTTGCAGCGTTTTTAAAAAGTAATTTTAATTGTATTATTCGACTTAAAAAAAAAAAAAAAAAAAAAAAAAAAATCTTTCCCCTTTCTCGCTACTTTCGTGAACAAGCACTCAATTTCACGAATTTTCACCTCTCCTCTCACTTTTTAGCTCAGCATTTAGAGTGGATGCGAGGACTCCATTCTTTAGTTCTCCGCCGAGGGCCTTAGGACATTGGATGCTCAGATCTGCATAGAAAAGAAGAAGAAAAAAAAAAAAAACCTGTTCCTTGGAGCCGTGTAGGGTTGGGAGCCTTAGACCTCGGTTCTAGGAAGGTGGTGTGCCCAGCATCGCTCAAGGAGTCTCGCCTTTTTTATCCCGGCGTTCACTGTCCGCTTGACTTTTACTGCCGTAAAAAAAAAAGAAAAAGAGAGTATTTATTTCCCTTTTTATTTAGTTTACAGCACTGGAGAAGGTTTTACTATGGTCCTGCAAACAGCTGTGTAGTTTTATCTTGGGTGAAGAACTAAGGGGAATTCACGATCTTATTTAGCACGCTAAAAGAGAGCGAAATCTAATTCAGGACCATATTTACATTTAACTAGTAACATGAAATATATAGTAAAAATTGGTGAGGTGGGGTCTATTCTGAAACATTTGTAATTGTTTGTTCTTGTAAAATACGTTAATTCAACATATTTTCAGTAGGTACCATACGAAAGGATGCTTATACAATTAAATCAATGTCTGATATTGTGAAATACATTTTTTTTTTTTTGACACGAAACGGCCTTTAAGACCACGCGAATATCATTATTTTTTTTGTTTCTTTAATTTCGCCTTTCTCTTCTCGCAGTACCTTCTCATCATTTCTGCGTGTTTTTGCTTCCTTTCCCCCGACCACGCCGTACCTTTCCGTTTTTCTTTATTTCCCGTAAGAACCCTGATCTCTTTCAATCTCTTTGCATATTGCTCTCTGTCCAGGCAGTGCTTGTCCGTTATTTTTAATTTGTCCTTCTCCTCTCTCATTTGCCTTATGTATCCTCCTACGCTCCTGTATTCACGGATTCGGTCAAAGATCATCTTGTTCAGTCTCCCTTGGTCCATTCTTACCATGGGACCAAAGAATCTTAGTCTTCTGATTCTTATCTCGGTTTCAAGGTCTTTTATCTCCTTATAGATTTTCGGTTCGGTCTCAACCTATAGCCTTCCTGTGTTTTTTTTAGGGCAAATAAATTTTATTGATATATATATATATTTTTTTTAACGTTATATTCTAAACAATGAAAACATTTGTAAACTAACATATAAACAAGTCCTTATCTTAAAGTTTATTATTTAAAGAACGGAAAATTATTTTTAAAAAAATGAAACTTAAGCTAAAATTAGGCTCAGTTTTTGCAATAGGAAACCAAACATTGCCCACAAATGTTTTGTTCAAATTTAATACAAACTATAGATGACTTACAATTCTTGTTTCTTGGACAAAAATAACATCTCCTTTTCTTCGGAGGTGTCTCCTGTCCAGATGTGTTATATGTTTAAATTTTGGTGCGGTGCATCACAACATTAGGCCAGAGGCAACTTTAGAGCCGTTGAGAAAATCTTATAAAAGGTGTAAAAATTACATGCTGTAAGTGATACTTCTAATCAGTTATATTTGGTGAGAAATTTGATATGTTACATCCTAGGCGTAGAATTGTCTTGAATATTTTTATTGTGTACAGACTTAATAGAGATAGGATGAGGCGCGAAATGGCGTCCAGATTGGGTCATCAGTCATCCACGACTGATAAGACAGAATAAATAATTAACTGAACTCGAAAACGATCCATGAACTTAACCTTTAACTGGTGAGGTGGACCACAAGAGGATGCCCGATAGGCTTTTGAAAACCTGAAATTTCCTGTCTCAACATGGTGATATAGCATCCTATTTTAGTCAATTTGTAACCGGTATTGCTTTAGGACAGTGTTATTGGGGTCCGACAGACCCCACTTCACTAAGAGTTCTCCGGGAGCTTCGGTTTATGGTCAATCATTATTAGAGGGAAAAAACAGAAAAGGAAGGTCTATATACATATAGGTATATAAAGAAAGAAGAAGTGAAAGAAAAGTTTGTAAATTAAAATGTTTATATGTATATCAATAAAGACTATTATTATTATCCTCATGAAAATAGATGTAACTTGAATGCACGAGTGCCTTGGCTAATTTGAGTTAAGAGTTGGATAAGCTGTTGTACTTGCAGTCAATTTAATTTATTTCAGTTTGGAATAATATGAAAAAGGGTTTTGAAATATTTACCCGAATATAGACGTAAATTTCCTTTCTATTATTATCTCAAATAGACTCAGAGATAGAGAGTGTTTGCTGAGTGATAAGGTCTTATCAGGCAGCGGGGATTCGGCGGTGAGCTGTTGGTACACCTGACGCTCCTGAGGTCGTGGCCTAAGGTCATCGCTTTGTAGGGTTCGAGTCCAGTCGAGGCAGGGAGTATTTTAATTTATATTTATCATTTACCATCCAGGAGGGAATAAAGTCGCAATTTTCGCTGTCAAGAATTTCGGAGGTTAGAAATTATCAACCTGTTATCTAGAAGGTTCTGTACAGATGTGAATATTGATCGCTTACTTTAAAGGATGAGCAGTGCCTTAGGGTTTTCGAGAATAAGATACTACGTAAAATATTTGGTTCAAAGGCCACTGAGGAATTAAGCTTTTATTCCTTCAGTATAATTGAGACGTTGATTTCCAAAAAGTACTAAAGGAAATTTTTTACATATTTGTATTCTCATCAATTAGTTATATCTAAATCTCCTATTTGATTTTATCTAATGAACACCCAAGCCCTTTATAAACGCAATTTAGAAATATAATTATTTTCTAAAGGAAATAATTACAAATTTAATTTCGTTCCAAATTATACCAAAACATCTCATTTCATATCTTTAATATGATGTTATTAATATACTAAGAAAACAATTCTGGATTTTAATGCGAAAAGAATCAAATTAGCTAATTTAATAATGTAATAATTAGTGATTTTCGCTCCTCCTGTAAAATTTCCTAGAATGGATATAGTACCTTTTGGAAATCAACGTCTCAATTGAGTTGACAGCATCGCGGCATGATAAACGGGCGTGTGAAGTTGTTAGGCTCTGAAAAATGTATTTCTTAAACATTAATAATCTTCATGAAGTGAAAATGGTTGACTGTGTGTATATATGGAGAAGTCGGTTTATAACTTATATGATAGTATAACTTATAAGTTATAAGATTTATAACTCTTTTTCTCATACTGTTAAAATTATTTAGTTTTAACTTTCTAATGTCTCACTATTTTAACTATTTCATCACTATATTTTAACTTTCATCACCATTTTTTCAACTATTTCATCACTATTTAGTTTTTAGAAATTATTACATTTATCAGTTGTCATTACAACTATTTCACTTTAAGAAATTATTACATTTATCAATTGTCATTACTACTATTTCACTTTTTTTGTAATCTTTAGTATAATTTATTTTTCTTATCATCTTTATATATTGTATTATATTTGTTTTTTGTTTTTCTTATAGCCCTGAAGAAGGCCTCTATTTTAGGCACCAATAAATTAAGTTTACGCTTAATTGTGTGTTAAATTGACTGCACCCTCAACCAACTTCTCTCATTAATAATCTTCGAAAGTTACAAGGGTATACATAGGCTTGATTTCAATTTTCAAGATCTCTACTCATTTTTATCCATCTTCAAAAACAATTTTTTTCTTTTTTTCATGATTATTCGCGGATTTTTTTAAGTTAAAAAACACTAATAATTTTTTCTCTATCTTTAAAAATAACTGAGTTATTGAATTAATCCACTTTTTATCGGCCGCAATTTTAAAAATAACCAGCCGATATTAACGTCTAGGAGTTAGGATCATCGTTGCATGCCTTAGGGACATCGCCTAGTGGGTAGCATAACAGCTCACAGGTCTCGGTTTCATTTGTAAAATGATGTTCCCGAGACAGTGTGAGGTCAAGTACTCGTTAAAAAACGATATCCTAATTAAACCTGAAAAGGCGAAATTTATGTCTTTGACGTGTATCTGGCTCAGCATAGACTCTGGAACGCTATTTTAAGTTACCTCTGGACTCTACTCGGTCTTACCCAGCATCTGTAAAGTGGGTACCAAACCTCACGTGCGGAGTTTATTGTTGTCTTGGCCAAGTTACTTTCTTGTACACTCGTTAGCCTAGAAACAGTTCCGACCTTTATATTTTATGAACCTAAAAATCTTTATGAAAGAGAAGTTGGTTCAGAGTACAGTCAATTTAACACACAATTAAGCGTAAACTTAATTTATTGGTGCCGAAGTTTCGGCCTAAATTATAGGCCTTCTTCAGGGTGGTTGTGTGAGCTGAAAGACGTCAGTCAACAACAATGGGATAATTAAGTAATTAGCGCTTAGCGAAGGGATAATTATAAATTTGATAATTACTTAATTATCCCATTGTTGTTGACTGACGCATTCTCAGCTCACACAACCACCCTGAAGAAGGCCTATAATTTAGGCCGAAACGTCGGCACCCATAAATTTAGTTTACGCGTAATTGTGCGTTAAATTGACTGCACCCTCAACCAACTTCTCTCATATATACACAAAGTCAACCATTGTCACCTCATAAAAATCTTTATGTATGTTGTGTAACATTATTTTTAGTATACAACGCAGGTGAAACCGCTTATTACGACAAGCCTATCTAATTTATTTATCCTTACACCACAACTGCTCCTGTCGTACTCTTGAAAAGGTGCACACACCTGCTGATTGTGGATTCATCCTAAACAAAACTGTCCTGAGTTATTAACGAACTGTATCAAATTCTCCTTGGCTAATCGCCTTGTTCACCTGCTCACTACCTCCAGTTACCTGGTCTCTTGAGAGGTCATTAAAGATAAAAGCTAATGTAGTAAATGCATTGCGAATATTCAATGTTACTTCAAGAATATAATGCAATTAGGGCACTACTGCATAAATATGCAATACCATCTTTACAACTGTTAAGAAGTTCCTTCAAGGAAAATATTTATCATTATAAGATGTTTGTTTTTTTTTGTTTTAACAAACAAAACAAGTAAACGTTATTTGAATCCTTGACTACTATGTGAAGCATATAACCTGTACGATCATCATAACCTCCCTAATCCACAACATTAAAAAAAATCTGGTGCGGGCAACACACGACTTTCACTTACCTCCATTTTTAAAATCAATGAAAGAATTTTCATATACAGTTAGAGATAAAAATACGTGAAATTATTAAGGAATTAATTAAATTAAATTTCTATAGAAACATGTGTTTGATTCAAAAATCTATTATATTATTATCTAAAATAATCAGTTAGTGTTATGTTCATTTCATCACTCTCTGTCTTAAATATGAAATTTCAGTTTCATAGGACTTACCGTTTCCGCCCGGGAGTTACCACACACACACACACACACACACACACACACACACACACACACACACACACACAGACACACACACACACACACACAGACCTTTTTTCGGGACTTGGTTATTTGGACTCAGGGGACCCTAAAACGTGTATTTCCGTTGAAAACTGTAATTTGAAAATTTTCACGATCGCAATACTTCCCCTTACTATATATAGTAAGTGAAAGTAATAGCATTTGTTCACAACTCTATGCGCTTATAACGTCATTCTAATAAATTGCCCGACTTATGTTATTGCAAATTAACTTTTCTAAAACCTTCCGCTTTCCAGCGCTTACTATGTTACTACATATCTTTCAGGAGTATTTTTATTTTATGACTTGGTCTCAGATTTTTCCTGTTTAAATAAAAGCTAAACTGCACTGGATTTTACTTATAAACCTTCATAAAACAATGCCCCGAATGATGGTGAGAACCGTATCAAAATCCGTCAAGTGTTTTAGAAGGAGTTCGCGGACACTAAAATTTCGTTATCATTTTAAAAATATATATATTTATACCTCATCATAAAACATATGTATATGATTTATACCTGAGTCATATTTTCTAAACTTGTTTAAACACTAGCAATCTGTGATAGATTGCTGAAAAAACCAAAAAAAAAACCTGATGAATCCGAGTAACCCCAGCGTAAGAATTTCAGAATGTTGAACAAGGAATGGTAAGGCCCTAAGAAAGGTTGAAGGGAACCCTCCCTCCCTTTTTCCCTTCCTCCTTCTCCTCC
This sequence comes from Piezodorus guildinii, assembly GCA_023052935.1. NCBI lineage: Eukaryota > Metazoa > Arthropoda > Insecta > Hemiptera > Pentatomidae > Piezodorus > Piezodorus guildinii. Next base: position 167,777,541 of record CM041294.1, on the reverse strand, counting down.
CCCCAACAACATCCTGAAGGACCCTCCACCCCAGGCTCAGACCCCGAGGGTCCCTTGAAGACCCTTTGTGCTCTAAGGACCTTCCGCAGCATATCTTGAGGTCCTGGAGCTTAGATCTCTCCTGGGCCCCGACCGAGCCAGCGATAACATAACCATTTACTGAATCTAAACAATTAAATTCCGTCGTATGTATGTACATAATTGTTTTCATTTCATAATGCCTCGGAATAACAATTCCATCACCCCTTTAATGACATAATGCTCATTATTTTTACTTTCACTTACCTATATATGAAATATATAGTAAGGGAAAGTATTGCGATCGTGAAAATTACCGAATTCTAATTTTCAACGGAAATACACGTTTTAGCGTCCCCTGAGTCCAAACAATCAAGTCCCACAAGAAGTCTAGCTCTAAAAATATGAGCAATATAAAACTGAAATTTAATATTTTAAGATAATTTCATCAAAATCAGCTTACCAGAAGAGCCACTTTATACCATGCATTTTGCACCTTTTTACGATTTTCTCAAAAATGGCTCGAAGGATATTGATTAAACTCCCTATATCGATGTTAAATTTAATGGGCTTTAATATGAAGTAGGTTTCATTCTGATTGAAATAGTCAAGACAGGGCTTAAAAGCCGATATTTTATATTTTCAACCTCTAAAGTACCTTTAATTTAAAAATATCAAAAGATTAGGCATATTATCTTGATAGCATTAATAAATAATAGCTAAATATGGAATTTGATGAACAAATAAAGGAGAAAAGTTAATTAAAATATTTTTAATGCAGGTTTTGGACTTATGAACAGTAATATAGGCGTATAATATAACGTTGGAAAGCTAACGATTTTAGAAAATATATTATCGTATACACAAGCTTGTAAAAGTTAATGGAGAGTAATAAAAAGCCGATAAAACTAGCTGTTTGTTGTAGATAAAAATATAATAGATTATTTAATAAAACACATGTTTCTATTGAAATTCAATTTAAGCAATTCTTTCACAATTTATTTTCATATTTTAATGTATTTAATAATTCTTAAATTGATTTTAACAACGGAAGTGTTGTGTGAAAGTCGTGTGTTGCGCCAAAAAAAAAAAAAAAAAAAAAAAAAAAGCATTCAAACTGAAGAAGTTCTGAGATCACACTTCCGTCCTCAATGAGATCACGCATTCATTCTAAAAACCATTTTTTATTTTTTTTTAAAACCAAGAATGTTATAGTCTCTCAAGGGTTTGTGTTCGTCTATAGTTTTATGTCCATTCATAATTGCGGACATTAAGGAATAGTTTAGATGTGTTGGAACAAATCTCTGATTTCTGTTCTCATCGTTTGATGAATGGATGGTTGGATGAACTAACATAATCTGTTAGTTTCCTAGTCGGAAGGAAACCTTGGAAGGTAACATCAGATAGTATCAATAATATTGATAACAATTGTATAATTATCGATTCGATTGATCAATTACGAGAGAAGGTTGACAATGTTTATAATGTAATGTGTCTGATAATAATCTATACTAATATTATAAAGCTGAAGAGTTTGTGTGTTTGTTTGAGCGCGCTAATCTCAGGAACTACTAGTTTGATTTAAAATAATTCTTTTCGTGTTGGATAGTCCATTTATCAAGGAAGGTTATAGGCTATATAACATCACGCTGCGACCAATGGGAGTGAAGAATCAGTGGAAAATTTGGGAAAAAACGGGGAAAATTAGGGAGAAAAAAAACTCGCATCCCAATAACTCCAAATGATTTACCTTTTAATTTTAGAATAATTCAATTTCCTGTTGATTTATCTTTTGTCATAACAATTAATAAATCACTGGTGTAAACATTTAAACACGTAGAACTCGATTTACGTCAATAGTAAGTTGGGGAGAAAATCAGTATGTTTTTCTGCCACAAGAAAATAAAACTAAAAATGCCATTTACGCGGCAGTAGTATTGACCATTTTGACCATTAGTAAACCAAATTGCATTTCATATCTGTTTCGTGTGTAGGTTCCTATGAAAATACATTCAATTGTTTTTTTGTTTTGTTTTTTAAATTATTTCAATTGGCTAAAAAAATATTAGTTTCAAGAACATAATAGAACATTATTTCTGAATTCCAAAAAAAACGCGAGTGATTGAGGTGTAAGGTTTCGCCAACAAATATCAATAATTCACATTTAGGTTTGGCAACGGTTTGTGATGATTATTTTGTTTGTTTATTTATTTAATGTCACTTTATACTGCTGTGGCTAATCGGACGATGCTACAGTGGGAGTCCTAAATTTTGCCTATCCAGGTTTTATTAAGATAGGGATCTTTAACGAGTACCTGACATCGCACAGGCTCGGGACCACCTTTTAACGTCCCCTCCGAAGGATAGCGTAACCAAGGATTTTTTCCTCCCATTAAAAAATCCTAGGACCACCTGCGGGTTTGAACCCGAGACCTTTAGCATGGGAGGCCACCCAGCTACAAGTGATCCCGTGATGATTATTTTTACATATTTAGTTATTATGGGTATAACTACATCTACTGGTTTGCTATTGTGAATTTGACAGGAAGAAGTCTAGATCGGGCTTTAAATATTAACAAAGAGTAGCTGATAGTTGATATTTATTATAGCCACTCTTACCATAAACGCTCATAAATTAATACGAAATGCATTATTCGCGAGAAAAGCTGCGGGTCACAGCTAGTAATCGGAATAACTTTCCAAAACTTCCGACGTAGCTAACCCTTTCCTTTTTCTCAGAAGCTGACTTAGTTTCATGTCACAAATGTCCAGGCCACTGATTAATTTTCATATCTAACGATCTTCACTTTCCCTATAAAGAGTTAGTAACCTTTCTTTGGCCCTAGTATACCTCTCTTTTTCCTCCGATTTTACCAAGTCCCAAATGTTTTCTACCGTTTTTAAATCTAATTGAGCCATTAAGTAATTAAATTTGGTCTCTTCCCGGGTTACATTCGAAAGCACGAACTGTGCCTCGGCTTGGCAAAACCATATTTCGGGCTTATCCACCCAGAACGGTGTCAATTTGATATCTACCCTGTCTGCGTGTAAGTTGGGTTTGATCTCACGTTTGTAACTATCAGCATTTCCGCTTCCACTCTGCGACATCGTCAACGTCGGGTTCACCAATTGTTGCTGTCTTTATATTTTAATCAAATAAACCAGCTTAACATTGAAATATTGTTTTTTACTTTCACTTACTATATATAGTAAGGGAAAGTATTGCGATCGTGAAAATTTTAGAATTCCAGTTTTCAACGGAAATACACGTTTTAGGGTCCCCTCAGTCCAAATAACCAAGTCCCTCAAAAAGGTCTGTGTGTGTGTGGTAACTCCCGGGCGGAAACGGTAAGTCCTATGAAACTGAAATTTCATATTTAAGACAACTATACGCCCGAGACGTGACAAAACTTTTTTCATCAAAATGAGCTTACCAGAAGAGGCACTTTATACCATGCATTTTGCACCTTTTTTCGATTTTTTTCGAAAACGGTTCCGACGATTTTGATTAAATTCCCTATATAGATGTAAAATTTAATGGGCTTTAATATCATGTAGGTTTTATTTGGATAAAAATGGTCTGACAGGGCTTAAATAACGATATTTTAAATTTTCTTCCCCTAAAGTACCCTTAATTTTGTAGATTTAATAATAATAACTAGATTATCTTGTTAACGCTGATGAAAAACAGGTAAATATATAAATTGAATCAATTCGATACCCAACTAAAGGAGAAAACAGAAAAAATATTTTTTAATGCAATTTTTCGTTTTTGAACATAAGAGCAGTAATATACATGTATGATATACCGTTAGAAAGCTAAAGATTTTAGAAAAAATATCATCTCATACACAAGCTTTTAGAAGTTAATAGAGAGTGATGAGAAGAAGATAAAACTAACTGATTATTTTAGATAATAAAATAAAAGATTTTTTAATATAACACATGTTATAAATTAAATGTATTTAATTCTTTAATAGTTTCACGTATTTTTAACTCTAACTCTATTTGAAAATTCTTTCATTGATTTTTCAAATTGATGTAAGTGAAAGTTGTGTGTTGCCCGCACCAGATTTTTTTATTAGGGACATTACGTTATAAACATTTTTAACCTTCTCTTATAATTGATTAATCGAATCGATAATTATACAATTGTTATCAATATTATTGATACTATCTGATGTTACCCTACAACCTCTTATTATTGAATTGTGTCACATGAAATGTCCGTTTTCAAGGTAAAAGATTTTTATTGAAAATACGATATGAAAACAAAATAATTTTATACGAAGTATTTACCATCCTTTTCTACACATTTTTCCCAACGTGGCACCAACTTTTTTATCCCCGAACAGAAACAAAATCTGAAAACGCACTTTTCACTTTATCATCATTTTCAAAAAGTTTTCCTTTGACGAAGTTGTCTAAATTCCCGAACAGGTGCTAATCTGTTGGAGACAAGTCGGGAAAATATGGTGGGTGCGGAAGAACTTCGTAGCCCAGTTCTTTCAATTTTCGTACGGTATGTTTTGAAACATGGGGTCTTGCTGCCGCTCAGTGAGATCATGAGGTTCCCATGTATCGAGCTTTTTTGCTTCCCCAATACACCTTAAATGTCTGGAAACGGTAGATGCACTTGCATTTAGTTGTGCTGAGAGTCCTTTTAACTGTTTGTTTGGGGTTTCCTTCTACTGTATGTTTGAGGACATCGTTGTCTATTATGGACGTAGGTCTTCCTCGGGGCAAGTTTTCCAAGTCGGTATCCCCAGCAAACCAACGGCGAATGGTCCGTTCATTAACACTCCCTTAGCTAATGTTTATAATACAAAGGTAGAGGATTAGTAACTATTTACTTTAAATATGTTAATATTCGAAAGGAAAACAACAGAGACCTGCAAAATCGTTAATGTATTTCAGAAACTATAAAAACGGATATTTCATGTGAAACAACCCAATACCTTTGTCTGCGCATGCCCGAACAGTTGACTCGTCATGGATTTGGTTCTATGTTGGAATATTTTTTTTCAATTCTAAAACTTAGAGACAGGTTATCTTTTAGTGTAGGTTACACCAATAGCAGTGTTTCTAACTTATTCAAACATTTTCAGTTAAAGCTAATATCAGTGCTTCTATTTTACGTTTGTCTAATTTGTAGGAAGTCCGAACAGGTAAATAGAGTATTCTATTAATATTTGTAGTTTAGTAATATTATATATTTTATTGGATCGTTTGGTAAGATTAGAAACAGTTTGCATGTTGTGATAAAACAAATTTCGACGCTTTGGTTTATAGTGTTCTGATGTTAAAAGTTTATTATTGCTCAAGGAAACTGGGTTGATCGAATAAACCTATAAATAATGGATTTTTGATTTTAAATACACATTTTAGTTTCGTACATAAAGTTTGTAATGAAAACATATTTATACATAATGGCGAGAAAAAAAAAAAATTACTCCCAAACACTTAACTTTTTCTACGGAACATACCATCCATGGACGTAAAACATATTTGTCAAGTTCATTTCTAGTATGTCTTTAATACCGAAATATTATCGACATGGTTAACAGCTGTTGACAACCTTAAGCAAGTCTTTTTGGAGTGTACCGATTCTTTGGAATGATAGGGTATATCCTGAGAAGTTTTGGGACGCCTCATCTACCGAATCAGGAAAAATTGTACGTATTGAAATTTTTACTAAATTTTATTTATTATGACTTTCCTACATGATTTTAAAACGTAGAAATCAAACTGTTCTATCCTGTACTTACGTATCGATACATAAAATTGATGCATGGCTTCTATCGATTTAAGTATATCGATGGCCACTGATGTATTTTAACTTTTCGATTTTGTGTCAAACTTTCTATAATTTTTTTTCTTAAGTGATAAATTTTGTAAATATTTTTTGTATTGTTTACAATGTAGAATAGTGGAGTATAAACTAGCTAGAAGGTGAGATGGACGAAAAACTGCTAATAAAATAGTTATGGCTCATTTAACCAAACAAATACACATGTTTAAATAATTAATAATAAGTTTGATATAGAAACTATTAAACAACCTAGATGCAGTGTTTATTAGACTATAATGAACATACACATATAGACGGTGACAGATTATACTAGTATAATTACACCAAAAATCGGTTATTATTGAAGATAGAAAAAAATCGAGAAAATAAATTCGTGATGAACAAAGTGCAAAAAAAAAAAAAAAAAAAAAAAAAAATCTGGCAACACACGACTTTTACTTACCTCCATTTTTAAAATCAATGAAACAATTTTCAAATACAGTTTGAATTTCTGTACTGAATTAATTAAATTGAATTTATATAGAAACATGTGTTTTATTAAAAAATTTAATGTATTATTATCTATACTAATATTATAAAGCTGAAGAGTTTGTTTGTTTGTTTGTTTGTTTGAACGCACTTATCTCAGAAACTACTGGTTCAAATTGAAAAATTATTTTTGAGTTGGATAGTCCATTTATCGAGGAAGGTTATAGGCTATATAACATCACGCTGCAACCAATAGGAGTGAAGAATCAATGGAAAATCTGGGAAAAAACGGGTGAAATCAACCTCGCATCCCAACGATTCTAAATGATTTACCTTTTAATTTTAAAATAATTCAATTTCCCGTTAAGTTATCTTTTGCTGTAACATTTAATAAATCACATGGGCAAAAATTTAAACACGTAGGAATCGATTCACGTCAAGATCGGATTGCGGAGAAAATCAGTATGTTCTTCTGCAACAAGAAAATAAAACCAAATTTTAAAATATTAGGTTTCCAAAAAATTCGTAGAGATTTAAAAAATAAAATTTACCTTTTATTTTGTCCACTAAAAATAAATCACGAAGCTAATTTTTATTTAAAATTCATGGAATTAACTATGTTTACACATTGAATTCGTCTTTATTAAGGATCAGTAGTGTAGTTTATTGCAAGCCAACATGAGTGACGATTCGGTTCATTTTCGGCATATTATGCTCTACCTACTCTTTAGAAGATGACTTCAAAACGGACCTTTTATTGTTCTTCAGGAGTAGGAATAGTGATTTTTGGAAAAAAAGGACAATGGGCCTTTCAAGCCGTTGGGAAAGGTAATCGCTAACGGTGGTAAATATTTTGTAGATTAAATAAATAAATTTTAAAACAGCTCAAGTTCATCAATTTTAATTATTGTCCAAATTTCTCTACGAACTTTCCGGACAACCCAATACATTCTTTTAAAAACGTCTTAATAGCGATTATAATAACAGAAAGTGACGCTGACGAAGTCGCGAGAAACAGCTAGTCTAAAATAATTAGTTCTAACTGCTTTTCATCACTCTTTATTAACTTTTACAAGTTTGTGCATTGGATAATATTCATTCTAAAAAGGTTAATAACTAGCTTAGATATTGCGTTTTGTAATCAGTGGTAGTGTTATGATATGATGCTTTGAATTGGTGCTTTTCATATTACTTAATTGCCTATCAACAGCTATATAAACAGTTATATCCTAATATTGGTATTTGGAAATAATAAACCATTGTGTAATAATTTGCAGCGTTTTTAAATAATTGACATTTTTAACCAAAGAAATAGGAATTAATATAATTCCATTCTCGCCAAACTTGAGGATGCCGTTTACTTGCCAAGATCACTTCAGATTATCAGTTACTATCTATTTGTTTAAAGATGTTTGTTATTTAACATTGAGTAAGTTCAAAAGTTAATGTTATTTATTTCAAGGGTGGGTTAATTTTTAATTCTGAAATTCCCATTTGAATGGATAGCCTATATAATTCAGAATCGGGATCACCGGTAGCAGGGTGGCTAGCATAACAGCTTCATTTGCCAAAGGTCACGGGTTCAAACCCGCTGGTGATCCTAGGATTTTTTAATGGGAGTAAAAAATCCTTAGTTATGCCGTCCTTCGGAGAGGACATTAAAAGGTGGTCCTGAGCCTGTGCGATGTCAGGTATTCGTCAAAGATCCCTATCCTAATAAAACCTGAATAGGCAAAATTTAGGACTCCCACTGGAGCATCGTCCGATTAACCACAGTAGCATAAAGTAACGTTAAATAAATAAACAAACAAAGAATCGAGAATTCAAAAACTATAACTAAATTTATATGAACCATTTAAATTGTAACCTTTTAACTGTATATGTGAAATTAAAAAAAAAAAATTGTCAAATTTCTTGTATGTACATTGACTCACTCAAAATACACATTTCGATTATATAACCCATTCAAGATTCAAGGGTAAATGTAATAACTTAATCTTAATTAACACTCAACATTTGGAGGGAAAATTCACATAATGAAATATATTTTATAAATTATACTGATATCATTATATATAATAGTAAATTATCGGATTTTTTCTATCTGCTACCGAATTATTTTTCATTTTTCCGTTGCATAGTGGATAATATGACCGATTTAGGTAGACAAAATTCTGAAACTTGTCCATATTTAACCTTGAGGGTCCGAGATTACGAAAAAAAAATTATAAAATCTAATTATTTTTTTGACACGATTGGCGAGCGGACAGTAGTCAGTCAAACATCAAATTTATTTGCTAAAATATAAAATTTCCCTACATTTTACGTTTGAAGTCCCAGAAGACGGGGAAAATACATAAAATATAATTATGGCCCTGAGTTGTTGAAACCTGCTATGCTTTTTCATTATTACGGTTTCAAATAGGATAATTTAGACACTAAAATTATTTTTCTATTTTCACTAGAACCAGATATATTTTATAAAATGCGTTTTTCGCGCACAAATTTTCCGAATCTTTTACGCGACTCCTGGGTAGTTTTGGCCCCTAATATTTTGCAGATGATAATAGTTTAATGTCTAGTTTCCCCAAAAACAAAACATCAATATTGGTTTTTGTTCAGTTAGTTGCTTATGATCATATTAAATTATACAGTTTTTATGCGTAGGTTTTTTATATAATGTTTCCTACAATCGCAATGTAACCTCAATTTTATTTCACCACATGTTTGCCATTTAGGCTAATGTACTATAATCACAAAAAAACAAAAATATTTTCTGATTGTAAGGATGACTCATCCTAAATCATTGTTAACATTTTGTCAAAATGTAAATATGTGAATAAAGTTTATTTTTATTTTTATATTAAATTATCATACAACACGTGTGAAAAGATGGCACAGAAATGGAAACTAGTCTTAAAAAATAGCAAGAGTGGTATTTTTAAAGCTCTAGTAACCTCCTGGTCCATTCATATTCTATTTCAAGAGACTTTTTGTTTAGAGTAGTATTGTGTTCCTAGGTCGGTCGGTTTGCCTAGTGACACTCTTCGATTCCTTATTCGTTCCGAAGCTACGTCAAACCATTACGTCGTTTCTAAGTATAATAACGAGACTGTCATTCATGTTTTACATTAATAATAAGAGCTCTTTAATGGTTTCCATTACAATGAAAATTCTCGTACGATGCAAAGATCACACCATTTTCCCTTATCACTTTATAGACTTCTCAACGTCTTTTCTTATATTATTATTTTAAAAAAATGTTTGAAAGTATCGCAAATCCATATATCATCCACAATACCTATTTTTACTTCAAATTAATACATATGAAAATGGAAATTATTGTAATCATGAAAATATGCGTAGTTATGTTTTCACTTCAAATAAACGTTTTAGGGACCCCTGAATTTTCATATTTTAGAAACTTATATACCTTAGATCTTACGACAACATTTTAACTAACAGGAAGAAGATCCCAAATATTTCCAACTGATTTTGATTATTTTTTTACTTTCACTTACTATATATAGTAAGGGGAAGTATTGCGATCGTGAAAATTTTCGAATTCCAGTTTTCTACGGAAATATACGTTTTAGGGTCCCCTGAATCCAAATAACCAAGTCCCGCAAAAAGATCTGTGTGTGTGGTAACTCCCGAGCGGAAACGGTAAGTCCCATGAAACTGAAATTTCATATTTAAGACAACTATACACCCGAGACGTTACAAAACCTTTTTTTATCAAAATGAGCCTACCAGAAGAGCCACTTTATACGATGCATTTTGCACCTTTTTTCAATTTTCTCGAAAACGGTTCCGACGATTTTGATTAAATTCGCTATATCGATAACTTATGTAAAATTTAATGGGCTTTAATATCATTTAGGTTTTATTCTGATTAAAATGGTCTGACAGGGCTTAAATGCCGATATTTTAAATTTTCTTCCCCTAAAGTACCTTTAATTTTGTAGATTCAATAAAAATAACTATATTATCTTGTTAACGCTGATGTTAAAGAAGTAAATATATAAATTGAATAAATTCGATACCCAACTAAAGGAGAAAACAGAAAAAATATTTTTTAATTCAATTTTTCGTTTTTGAACATAAGAACAGTAATATACAGGTATCGTTGGAAAGCTAAAGATTTTAGAAAAAATATTATCTCATACACAACAAGGTTTTAAAAGTTAATAGAGAGTGATGAAATGAACATAAAACTAACTGATTATTTTATATAATAATATAATAGATTTTTTAATAAATCACATCTATACTAATATTATAAAGCTGGAGAGTTTGTTTGTATGTTTGTTCGTTTGTTTGAACGCGCTAATCTCAGAAACTACTGGTTCAAATTGAAAAATTCTTTTTGTGTTGGATAGTCCATTTATCGAGGAAGGCTATAGGCTATATAACATCACGCTGCGACCAATAGGAGTGAAGAATCAGTGGAAAATCCGGGAAAATTAGGGGAGGGGGGAAACCTCAGAAGAATCAGTGGAAAATATGGGGAAAAACAGGGAAAATTGACCTCGAATCCCAACGATTCCAAATGATTTACCTTTTAATTTTAAAATAATTTAATTTCCCGTTAATTTATCTTTTGCCATAACAATTAATAAATCACATGGGCAAGCATTTAAACACGTAGGAATCGATTTACGTCAAGATCGGGTCGCGGAGAAAATCAGTATGTTCTTCTGCCACAAGAAAATAAAACCAAAAATATTTAAGCAGAAATACTTTATACTATTGGGTCGTCCGAAGAGTTGGTAGAGGTTTTTAAAATAAAATTTACCTTCTGTTTTTTCTACTAAAATGAATCACGAGGTTAATGTTTATTTATTATTTATTCTTATGGAATTAACTATATTTACACACTGAATTCGTCTTTATGAAGGATCAGTAGAGTAGTTTATTGCAATCCAACATGAGTGACGATTCAGTTCATTTTCGAAATAATATGCTGTTCTTTTTTAAAATTAAATTTTAATTGTTGTCCAAATTTTTCTACGAACTTTCCGGACAACCCAATATATTCTTTTAAAAACGTCTTAATAGCGATCATAATAACTGAAATTGACGCAGACGAAGTCGCGCGCAACAGCTAGTGTTTCTATATCAATTCAATTTAATTAATTCCTTAATAGTTTCACGTATTTTTATCTCTAACTGTTTTTGAAAATTCTTTCATTGATTTTAAAAATGGAGGTAAGTGAAAGTCGTGTGTTGCCCGCACCAGATTTTTTTTTTTTAACGTAAAACTAAACATTAAACCAGTCTGCAAAACATTAGGGGCCAACGCTCCCCAGAAGTCGCGTAGAAAAATCGGAAAATTTGTTTGCGAAAAACACATTTCATTTCATATCTGTTGTTCTAGTGAAGACGGATAAATAAGGTTGGTGTCAAAAATACCCTATTTCAAATCTAAATAATAATTTTTTTAAAATAATCCGTTAAAATATTTAAGTTATATCACTTGTAGCTGGGTGGCTAGCGTAACAGCCTCCCATGCTAAAGGTCACGGGTTCAAACCCGCAGGTGGTCCTAGGATTTTTTAATGGGAGTAAAGAATCCTTAGTTATGCCGTCCTTCGGAGGGGACGTTAAAAGGTGGTCCCGAGCCTGTGCGATGTCAGGTACTCGTTAAAGATCCCTATCCTAATAAAACCTGAATAGGCAAAATTTAGGACTCCCACTGTAGCATCGTCCGATTAGCCATAGTAGCATAAAGTGACGTTAAATAAATAAACAAAATAAACAAATATTTAAGTTATATCCTTGTTCTTAAACTATTTTAATAAGGTTTCTTAAAAACTGTGTTTCTCACTCCTAATAATGAATCTTATTCTGAGCACATTTTTTAAGAAACCACATTAAAAGATACTGTTGTAACGAGATTATATTATATTTTTAGGGTTAATACCAAGCATAAAAATTAAATATTGCAATGATTTATTTTTGAAATAGAGTAAAAAAAAAATTAACCAAAGTATTAAACATCCATAAAAATCTGGTGCGGGCAACAAACGACTTTCACTTACCTCCATTATTAGAATCGATTAAAGAATTTTCCAATTCAGTAAAAGATAAAAATGTTTGAAACCATTAAAGAATTAATTAAATGGAATTTCTATAGAAACATGTGTTTTATTAAAAAATCTATTATATTATTATCTAAAATAATCACTTAGTTTTATCGGCTTTTCATCACTCTCTATTAACTTTTAAAAGCTTATGTATGAGATAATATTTTTTCTGAAATCTTTAGCTTTCCAACGGTATATTATACATGTATAATACTGTTCTTATGTTCAGAACCGAAAAATTGCATTAAAAAAATATTTTTTCTATTTTCTCCTTTAGTTGGGTATCGAATTCATTCAATTTATATATTTACCTTTTTTTCATCAGCGGTAACAAGATAATATAGTTATTTTCATCGAATCTACAACATTAAAGGTACTTTAGAGAAAGAAAATATCGGCATTTATGCCCTGTCAGACCATTTTTATCCGAATAAAAACTACTTGATAATAAAGCCTATTAAATTTTACATCGATATAGCGAGTTTAATGAAAATCGTCCGAACCGTTTTCGAGAAAATCGAAAAAAGGTGCAAAATGCATAGTATATTTTGATGAAAAAGGTTTGTAACGTCTCGGGCCTGTATTGGTCTTAAATATGAAATTTTAGTTTCATAGGACTTTTGGTTTCCGACCGGAAGTTACCACACACACACACACACACACACCTTTTTGCGGGACTTGGTTATTTGGACTTAAGGGACCCTAAAACGTGTATTTCCGTTGAAAACTGAACTGAAGAGTAGTATATATGTACAATAAATATATTGTAAAAAGGAAAAGTATTAATTATCTGATAGGTCCTGTTTTTTGTATGTTTCTGTTTAAATTTTATATATTTTCTATTAATTATACATTACATACTAAGCCCCTATCTGCCGTTACAAATAATTAAGATTCAATTGGAGTCCTGGAAGATCCTTTAATATTCAGGATGAGAGAGGATATCCTGCTTAGGGGAGGGTCTTTGTTGTCTTTTTGAAGTTAGCGGGAGTCACCTGCACTGCCAGCTGTTTGCGACTAGTTAACATAAAGGAACTTAAAAACTGATAATTGCAATTCTTACAAACTTATTAGTATATTTTGTTCATAATTATTGAAGGCGTATTGGACAGTAGAATAGCTGTTAACAACATAGATGAGTGGGTGTTATAAACTTCCCTTGTTGTAATGGCTATTTTTTTTACTTTCAGTTATATATGAAATATATGGTAAGGGAAAGTATTGCGATCGTGAAAATTTTAGAATTCCAGTTTTCAACGAAAATACGCGTTTTAGGGTCCCCTGAGTCTAAATGACCAAGTCCCGAAAAAAGGTCTGTGTGTGTGTAGTAAGTCTAGCGCGAAAAACTATAAGTCCTATGAAACTGAAATTTCATATTTAAGACAACTATACGCCCGAGATGTTGCAAAAACTTTTTCATCAAAATCGGCTGACCGAAAGTTCTACTTTATCCCATGCATTTAGCACCTTTTTACGATTTTCTCAAAAAGGTCTGTAACGATTTTGATTAAACTCGCTATTTCGAAGTAAAATTGAACGGTCTTTAATATCATATAGGTTTCATTATGATTGAATAGTCTGGCAGGGCTTAAATGCTGATATTTCAATATTTCTTCCTCTAAAGTACCTTTAATTTTGTAAATTCAAAAAAATTAACCATTTCGTCTGTTTAGCATTGCTAAGAAACAGGTAAATATATAAGTTGAACGAATTCTATATCCAACTAAACGATAAAACTGCAAACATATTTCTTTAATGCCATTTTTTGTTTTTGAACTTAAGAACAGTAATGTACGTGTATAATATACCGTTGGAAAGCTAAAGATTTTAGAAAGAATATTATCTTATACATACTATTGTAAAAGTTAACGGAGAGTGATGAAAAGCCGATAAAACAAACTGATTTTCGTAGATAATAATATAACAGATTATTTATTAAAAAACATTTACCTATTAAAATCCAATTTAAGTAATTCTTTAAACATTTATTTTCATCTATTTAGTTTGTTTAAAAATTCTTGAATTGATATAAATAACGGAAGTAAGTGAAAGTCATGTGTTTCTCGCACCAGATTTTTTTTCCGATGTTGACGTGTATTATATAGTATAGTAGTGATATAGGTTTTAGACTGTAGCAGTAGTCGACCCCTCTAATGGTGTTGAAAGGAGAAGCTTAGCCGACACCGGATCCGGACATATAGCTGCTCATGGGCGGCTTCCCTGGGTCCGGCTTGTCTCTAGGGATGCTACTGGTCATCTATAGCTTGTGAATAGTACTGATACGGATGTATTTTCAGGTCCGTTTTCATACAAAAATTACTAAATTATTCTCACTGAAAACATTTTAACATACAAAGGAATATTTTATGCACATTACTACACATTACTATTAATTTTTATTTTTTGTTTACCGTGGAGAAAAGCGTCTCACGAATGGTGGATGTGGGATTGGTTCGTTTGAATTTCCTTCCGGCTAAGTCCGATGGACTCCAGGCTTTCGTAGGTTCGAACGCCCTGTAGCCCAGTAGAAATAGGATTTTGGCTAGAAAAAGGTGGAGTAAATTTAATTTTTAGGCACGATTGTTTGTTTTATTGTACTGTTTCCCTCATTAAAAACTCAAGTTTTCACACTTTTCACCCTTGTGCGTTTTCCGTCATCTTGAAAAAAACCTCTAAAAAAAAAAAAAAGCACTTTTTTTCAGTTTTTTCCTTATAAATCTCTTCCTGGGCATTTTAGAGCAAACTGTGTCCTTAGCAATTTTAAAGAACAATAAATTGTCTACATGTTTGGTATGTAACATGTTGGAAAATTTGGAACACCTACTGAGATACGTGGGTGTCAATATTGGCCAAATTGTCAAAAAAAACAACACAAAATGTCAGAAAAGTCGGCGGTTTTTCTTCAATAACTATTGAATTTAGATATAAAATGTGGAAAACCCTTAAGCTGGGGCTGGAAAAAGGATATTGGTGGTCTAACATCAGTGACCATGAACAAAGAACCAGCAACATCGACATTGCTGAATATGATTTCCTGTAGATCCAAAAATTATTACACAATGGTATATTATTTCCAAATAACTATATTAGAAGAGTATATTTGTTAAAATAGATGTTTAAAGGCAATTAACTAATATAAAAAACAATAAAAAATCATCACCACTGCTAATTTCAAAACGCTATATCTCTGCTAGTTCTCAACCAATGTCAATGATTCTTTTTTCATTTTGTATAATACATTTTTTCATTTTGTATAATACATTTTTTCATTTTGTATAATACATTTTTTCTCCCAGTTACTGGTTTGTCTATGGGTAAAATTTCAATTTTTTTTCTTCTCTTTTTTTATAATAATAATAATAATAAATCTCTTTGTTTGTTTTCGGGCCAGGCCATACAAATGGAGTTGAGTTGTATCAAAACAGTCAAACATAAATCAAAGAAATCTATTACAACTGTACTAAACAAAATACGCTTCCTTAACTAAAACAAATACATAATAAAAGGCAAAAATAAATTGTAATTGTATAAATATTAAACAAATAAAATAATCATAAATAGTTTAACAAATTCAATTATTGTTATTTTAGTAATGTGCTTAAATTATTCTTGAATAGACAGATACAAATTTCTTAGCTTTAAGTATTCTGTTACATAATAAAATAAATTTTTAAATTTCTTTTTATTCTCTATTTGCAACAAAAGTTGTACTATGAGGTCATTGTCAGACATATTTTCAATATATGTACTCAAGTACTTATTTCTGGACGGGGGGTAAACAGGGCATTGCAACAAAAAATGATTTAAATCTTCTGGTTCGCCTGAATTACAAATAGGGCATTCAACGCTATTATCTGAATAACCATTTTGGAATCCGTAACTGGTAACTTTCAGTTTATTGGGTTGACATAGTCTTAGTTGACTGATCAATCTATGTTTCCTCATAGGTCCCTTTAATTTCAAATAATATTCTCCCATATTTAAGCTACTAATTTTCCTAAAATTAGGATTGAACTTTGAGTGTAAAATAGCCTGAATATCTAGAGAAAGATTATGATTATTGAATTTTTCAACAGCGTTATTTAATTCTCTTTCAAATAAGGCTTCTCTTTTTTTATAATTATTCGTTAATAAATTTTTTTCTATCTTCAAAAATAACTGAGTTATTGAATTAAATCACTTTTAATCCCCTGCCATTTTAAACATAACTAGCTGGTATCAACATCTGGGTGTTAGGATCATTGTTGCATGCCCTTGTATTTTTGTGGCGAATTAAAAATAAAAAATGGTACAGTACTTTCGCACAAATGCCGCGGACGGTGTACAAACAGATTTTTTTTTTTTTATTCTTCTTTTGGATTTTCTACCCATCTTGAATTTTATTTTATTTTTTTCATGGTCCATTGCAAAGGTTCTTAATTGAAATTGAAAATAATTATTAAATTAAAAAAAGATGACAGAATGAAAATAGTTAAGATATAGAAGACAATAATTTTATTGGATTTTGCTTTGAAGAAAATTCTGATTATCAATAGTTCATTGTTTTTTCCTTACCGCCACTCAGGACTATATTCCTCCTACCCTAAGGAAAATTGTGTGAGTGTACGCACCAGATATTATTCATAAAATTTATACATTCATCTGCTCTACTCTTTCAAGAAACAAACACGTTTCTAAAAACACATTCAAGGGGTCTCAACTAAGAAATTATTAACACATCAGTTTTTTTTCCCCCTTTCCCGGATATAAATATGTTCTTAGAAGAATAATTATGCTAATGATAGTCTAGCTATTATTTAAATTGACTCCCTTTTCGAAAAGTGTTGTTAATTAATGGATTATTTAAGAGGCGCTTTTTCTAATTGCTGTTCTCTGGGTTCGAGGAACCTGATAACTAGGAGCAATTAACCTGTAGCTAGAGTTAGGCAGGTAAGGATTTAAATTGTGAGGAAAGTCTAGAAGGTTCATTCATTGTTAGGCAACATTCATTCATAAATAGTAACTATTTATCAAATATATATTGTATTAAGTCCGAGTCAACGAAAATGCGTCTAATAATGCAAACACGTGATCGCCAAGTCCAAGCTTTAATTGATTAATTGATTTAGGACCAATCTATTGTTATGCTTAAAGCGCCAGCCGATATACACTATTATGTATTATATATTACTGTTGATATTTGTTTGTTTATTTATTTAACGTTACATTTATGCTACTCTGCTACCGATCGGACGATGCTACAGTGAGAGTCCTAAATTTTGCCTATGAAAGTTTTATTAGGACAGGAATCTTTAACGAGTACCTGACATCGCACAGGCTCGGGGCCACCTTTTAACGTCCTCACCGAAGGATGGCATAACTAAGGATTTTTTACTCCCATAAAAAATCCTGGGACCACCTGCGGGTTTGAACCCGTTACCTTGGACATATGAGCCTGTTATGCTAGCCACCCAGCTATAAGTGATCTATTCAGGTTTATTAGGATAGAGATCTCTAAGTAGTATTTTCACTTACCTTTGAATGAAATATACACCTATAGTAAGGGAAAGTATTGTGATCGTGAAAATTTTTGAATTCGAGTTTTCAACAAGAATATACGTTTTAATGTTGTTGTTTTTTTCAGTGGCGCGACAGGCCGTGCAGGCCCTGGGCCTCGCGGTGTGATCTCCTGAGAGATTACACTCGCGTTTCACGATGAAATGCGTAGTGTAGGGTCATCACTCCCTACGCCTAATTTTGTGATTGGCCACCATTTGGATAACGGGTCTCACATACCCGTGGGAGAAGCTGCGAGTGAATCCCCATTTAATTACATCATTATAAAAGCCCCGCCGGGACTGGGATTCGAACTCGCAACCCGTAACATGAGAAACTAGCGCGCTAGCCACTCAGCCACGGGCTCCCCAATGTCCCTTGTCTAAATAAGCAAGTCCCGCAAAAAGGTCTGTTTGTTTGTGTATGTGCGTGTGTGTGTGTGTGTGTGGTGTGTGGTAAGTCTAGCAAAAAAACGAATAATCGTACGAAACTGAAATTTCATATTTAAAACAACATACGCCCGAGATGTTGCTGCAACCTTTTCATCAAAATCAGCTAACCAGAAGAGCCACTTTATACCATGCATTTTGCACCTTTTTACGGTTTTCTTAAAAACGGCTCTAACGATTTTGATTAAACCCGATATGTTGAAGTACAAATTTTTTGGCATTTAATATTCTGTAGGTTTGATTCTGCATGAAATAGTCAGACACGACTTAAATGCTGATATTTTAAATTTTTCTACTCTAAAGTAAATTTAATTTCGTAGATTTGAAAAAAATAAATCCCAAGATATATTTTAACATAGGACCCAGAAAATAGTAGTATAGTGCTCTAAATCTAAAGTAAATTTAATTTCGTAGATTTGAAAAAAATAAATCCCACAGATATATTCTAACCTAGGACCCTGAAAATAGTGGTACAGTGCTCTATCCACAGAACCTAACTACTTCTGAAACTATTTCTGCTAGGAGTTACAGAAGCTTAAAGAAAAACACAAATTGTTTGATTTTTGACGAATTATTTACCGAGTTGATAATTGTCTCATGTATAGAAAAAATATGAAAAACACATTAATGTAATATTTTGCATCTTATTTGAATATTCTCTTGGCTTAATGAGTCGAAATAGAAAATATTTTATCATTCTGTAAAGTTTGAATTACATCAGATTCTGTAATTGTTTTTTTGAACTTTTCAAGGTGAAAATAATATAGTTTAAAAGAGACAGGTGTTATTAATTTAAATAATTCTTTTTAATGGAGATGTTTTTCGTCCATTCACACCTAATGAATGAAGTGTTTTTGCGTGAATTGGAATCTCAGACGTCAAGTGTCACTTATTTTATAAGTCCTTATGTTTTACTTATCCTTTCTGATAAATAGGAATCCAATAAATTATATATTTTTTATGTTTCTAAAGTGTGCTATGTATTTAATACATCTTTGAAAATGTATCGCTTAGGGCAGACACGAAAATGTGGCCGAAAAATCTTTTAATTTAAATAAATTTTTACACCCGCTTACCTGTATATGAAATATATGTTAAGGGAAAGGACTGCGATCGTGAAAATTTTAGAATTAAAGTTTTCAACGGAAATACACCTGAATCCAAATAACCAAGTTCTGCAAAAAGGTATGGTGTCACATTTTTTTTTTTTTTTCAGTGGCGCGACAGGCCGTGCAGGCCCTGAGTCTCCCAGGAGATTACACTCGCGTTTCTCGATACAATTTGTAGGGTAGGGTCATCACTCCCTACGCCTAATTTTGTAAGTGGCCATGATTTGGCTGACGGGTCTCACATACCCGGAGGAGAGGCTGTGAGTGAATCCCCATTTAATTACATCCTTATAAAAGCCCCACCAGGACTGAGATTCGAACTCGCAACTTTAGCATGGGAGACTAGCGCGCTAGCCACTCAGCCACGGGCTCTCCTATGGTGTCACATTTAGAGAATTAAAATCAAATCCAACCAAATTACCTTCACCCTTCATCGTAAACCTATGACCTGCCCTATAGTGTCCTTTAATAATATTCCGCTTGTCCCAGTTGAACAGATCCGCTTCCCAGGACTTCTTCTTTATAAACATCTTACATGGAATCCGCAAACTATTTATTTATTTATTTAACGTCACTTTATGCTACTATGGCTAATCGGACGATGTTACAGTGGGAGTCCTAAATTTTGCCTATCCAGGTTTTATTAAGATAGGGATCTTTAACGAGTGTCTGACATTGCACAGGCTCGGGATCACCTTTTAACGTCCCCTCCGAAGGACGGCGCAACTAAGGATTTTTTGCTTCCATTAAAAAATCCTAGGACCACCTGCGGGTTTGAACCCGCGACCTTTAGCATGAGAGGCTGTTACGCTAGCCACCCAGCTACAAGTGATCCCTTACATCCGCAAACTAGACTGAAACGACAAGAAAATACCCTCCGCTTACGGATACTTCAACACTTACTGGACAGACGCTCTAGCCTATCTGGACCGTCGAAGTTTAGGTTTGGGGCTCTACTAAAACATCAAATTCTTCCCGTATGCAATCCTTACAATCCAAAATCCTTAAAAAAATCTTTAAAGCTTCTTATTATGTCACGAATAAACTCATCCATAAACACCTTAATGTTCTACATGTTGCTATTTTGTTCCGAACCAGATATCAATTCTTCCATAACAAACTCCACTCCCACTCTAACACACCAGTTTCAATCTTTCCTTCCTCTTCCATTCCTGACAATCCTTCGAGGCAAGAAAAGAAGATGGCCTGAAGACCTTCTATTTTAGGTTACCTAGTGGAGTGCTGCTAACGGGCGTTCTCTTCTGATACCTTTTTCATCTATTTTATCCCACATCTTATTTACTTGATGTATTAACCAATACTGTTATAAATATTAATAAATATATTTTTTTTTAACAAAAAATTTTAATTTAAAATTTCCTAAATTGATCTTATCTACGGAGATCGGTGAACGTCGTGTGATACGCACGCCAAATTTTTGTTAATGCATTTTCTCTTGGCGTGTCTGTTTTATTGTAACTATATTGTTATTATTAGAAGACCAAGTCCCATTGTATCTACGATTTCCTAGAGGTCCTTGGTACTTTTAGGGTTTCGTGAAGGTATGATTAGGTTACGTAAAATTTCGCCAAGAGGCTTTTGAAGAAGTTGGAGACCGTTACGCGGCGAAACCTCAGTCATTGCCAAGGCCGCCTCGCTATCTCCTCTTTACGGTGTCTTATCTCGTATATCGTCTCGTCAATGGAATTTTAAACAATAATAAAAGTCTTATCTAAAACTATTAAAATTAAATATTTTACATAATTAATATTGGTTCGAAACCACGCTAAGATTTAACATTGTTTCATTATAACAAACTTTCTTAACATCGAACCCGAACGTACGAAACTGTCTCAAATATCAAAATACGCGGTATTGATAGAATTTTCAGGAAAGTTGTATTAGTGGAGGCGTATGAGTAAAAAAAGTATTTTGAATGCCAGCTTATTATATTATTAAATATTATATTTAGTTTTATATCAACGGTAATACACATGTTCAAGTCCTTGAGTCTAAATGACAAAATCTCGCAAAATGAATTGTGATTGCACAGTAGCTTTTTCTCTCTAATCTTTTTACCGGTTGTGAACTTGAACTTATGAATTGTTTCCTAAGATTAGTCTTCGGTACCTCTATACGGTCGCATGTATCCCACCTCTATGATGAGTCAAATTGGATATTTCCTTGGTTCCTTTCTCTATCAAGTCATCCGCTCCCACCGCCAGTACAGCCTCTTACAATTAAAATCCAAAACCCATACCCAGGAAACCAGATCCCGTCTTTCCGACCTCTATACGCCTTCCCACAGAACCAAAAAATATGAATGTTCCTTCTTAGCCCGGTCCATTATTTTCTGGAATACTCTCCCATCAAACATCCGTCATGCTCCTTCCTATTCTTCATTTAAATCTCTCCAAAATACCGATATTTCTAATTTTCTTTCTCTAAAGTACTTTAGATTTTGTAGATTCTATAATAATAACGATATTATCTTGTTATCATTGATGAAAAACAGGTGAATATATAAGTTGAACGAATTGGATATCCAACTTTTTAAAATATCAATTTTTTTTAAAAATAAGAACACCAATATAGATGTATAAAGTAGGAGTGGGCATAATCGAATGAGGATTATCGGACCATTCGATTATTTAAATCATTCAAATTAATCGATTATCGGATTAATCGGTTTGGAGAAATGAATGATTATTCGAACTGAAGTGTTTAACGATAATCGAGGGATTATAATGAGTTCGGATTAACGAACGACCTTTTTTTTTTTTTGTTATTTATTTTTTTTTTTTTCTCTTGTTTATTTATGTTATTCTTAATGGATCTTGTCCCAGAAGATATATATATAAAGTAGGGGTATATATATATATATATATTAATATATATATATATATATACTAAGTCGAGTTCCGTATATGAACCTCCCCAAAAAATCACTCAAATATCACGTTTGATTCAACAGACCTTGAGCGTGTTAAACACGTTACTGTGAGCACTCCAGGCTGCCATATTGTTACATTGTGATCTACGAAGAAATGCTTAAAATTTTCGTGCATAGCAATACCTTTAAGTATGATATAGGTCTTTATTATATTCTATTGTGATATATGACTATGTATAAATAGACGTAGCAACAGTTGCTCCGTGTCCTACAAGTGCTGGGAACTAGGGGGGAGCCGTACATAGGATGGGGGAGGTTGAGGCTAACACAATAGACCTACTTACACAGTTGGTGCTCCCCCGCTATCGATTTCTCGACTCGATTGGGCCGGCTAAAAAATATCGATCCCCGAGTCCAGGTCCGGAACAGCTGTCGCGCCTCGTCAGCTCCATCCTCTCTCTCGCTTCTCGGTCTTGGAAAATCTAGTGCGCGCATTACACATCTCTGAAATGAACTTTAATTTTGGCTCATTATTTTTACTTAAAAAATCTGGTGCGGGCAACAAACGACTTTCACTTACCTCCATTTTTAAAATTAATCAAAGAATTTTCAAAAATACAGTTAGAGATCTAAATAGGTGAAACTATTAAAGAATTAACGAAATTGATTTTATATAGAAACGTGTTTTATTGAAAAATATATTATATTATTGTCTAAAATAATCAGTTAGTTTTATCTTCTTTTCATGACTCTCTAATTAATTTTAAAAGCTTGAGTATAAGATGAATTTTTTTCTAAAATCTTTAGCTTTCCAACGGTACATCATACATGTATATTACTGTTCTTATGTTCAAAACCAAAAAAAATTGCATTAAAAACATATTTTTTTAGTTTTATCCTTTAGTTGCTTATTTGCTCAACTTGCATATTTAGCTGTTTTTCATCAGTGGTAACAAGATAATATAGTTATTTTTATAGAATCTACAAAATTAAAGGTACAGTAGAGGAAGAAAATTTAAAATATCGGCATTTAAGCCCTGTCAGACCATTTTAATCAGAATAAACCTACATGATATTAAAGCCCATTAAATTTTACATTGATATAGTGAGTTTAATCAAAATCATCGGAACCGTTTTCAAGCAAATAGAAAAAAAGGTGCAAAATGCATGGTATAAAGGCTCTTCTGGTAAGCTCATTTTGAGGAAAAATGTTTTGTATCGTCTCGGGCGTAGATTTGTCTTAAATATGAAATTTCATTTTCATAGGACTTACCGTTTCCGCCCGG
This sequence comes from Piezodorus guildinii, assembly GCA_023052935.1. NCBI lineage: Eukaryota > Metazoa > Arthropoda > Insecta > Hemiptera > Pentatomidae > Piezodorus > Piezodorus guildinii. The sequence continues at coordinate 167,753,883 of CM041294.1, read as the reverse complement.
GAGTTACCACACACACACACACACACACACACACACCTTTTTGCGGGACTTGGTTATTTGGACTCAGAGGACCCTAAAACGTGTATTTCCGTTGAAAACTGGAATTCGAAAATTTTCACGATCGCAATACTTTTCCTTACTATATATAGTAAGTGAAAGTAAAAAATTAGTCCCCCTCCTTTTTTTGAAATTCGAGGGCTTACGTTTCTAGATACGTATGGCCCGTATAACGTACGAATAAATCCACCTGTCCACCCTACAAATTAATAAAGAAATGAAAATACGTGTAGTAAAATAATTCGATAGAGAATTAAATCTATAAAAAAAAATTAAAAAATCATTGAAATCGGTTAAGAAATACAGAGCTGAGAGATACAGCGTTATAAAATTAACAGTGGTGATAGGCCACGTGGTGATACGTTGAATCCGAATAACGAACAAAAAAGAATTCTGTTAGTCCGCCATAGGAATTAATAAATAAAAGAATCATTGAAATTAGTTTAAAAATTGTAGAGATATAACGTTTTGAAATTAGCAGTGGTGATTTGCCATTTTTCATTGATTAATTTATTGCTTATAAACCAGTTATACCATAATATAGTTAGTTATTTGGAAATATTAAACCATTGTGTAATAATTTGCTGCGTTTTTTTTTTGTTTTTTTTTTTAAATAAAATATTAATAAATATTTAAACTGGAGAATCAAAGTAAATCAATCCAAATGCAGACATGTCACCTTTACCCTTCGAAGACAATCCTGCCCTCCAGTTCTCTTTAACTCCGTTCCGCTTCCTTTCTCCGACACAGTCCGGTATCTTGGCTTCCTTCTGGACCAAAGACTAACTTGGAACCCGCATACTAGACTTAAACGACAAGAACTTAATCGACGATTTGGACAATTATACAGACTACTGGACAGAAATTCTAAATTATCTATCGAGAACAAACTGCTAATATACAAGACAGTACTGAAACCTATCTGGACCTACGGACTTGAACTGTGGGGGACTGCTAAATTTTCTAACATCAAACGCATTCAATCCTTCCAATCAAAAGTCCTCCGAACAATAGTTAATGCTCCTTATTATGTATCCAACCATACCTTACACCGCGACCTAAATATTCCATTTATTTTAGACCTTATACCATTAAAATTCTCTAAATTCCATCAGAACCTTATCCATCACCCTAATCCCCTAGCTCAATCCTTATCCAGCTCCACACATCCTTACCATCCTCCTAGAAGGTTGAAACGGCAGTGGCCTCGAGACCTCTTGTAAAATGTATATTGGAGTTCTAGTATTGGCTAGATTCTCCACTCACGTGCTGTATGCTTGTGAATTGTATATAGGTATGAGTGACTTTTGTATATATTTTTATTGATTTTGTTTTGTATTTATTTAAATTGTATTATTATTATATAAATTTATTGTTTTGTATATATCGTGTGAAACCTGCGGGTGGCCCTAGGAGTAAAAAATCCTCAGTTATGCAGTCCTTCGGAGGGGACGTTAAAAGGTGGTCCCGAGCCTGTGCGATGTCAGGTACTCGTTAAAGATCCCTATCCTAATAAAACCTGGATAGGCAAAATTTAGGACTTCCACTGTAGCATCGTCCGATTAGCCATAGTAGCATAAAGTGACGTTAAACGAATAAACAAACAAATATATCGTGTGAATGCAGTATGAATGTTGTACTTTATCCCTATTAAAAATGTCCTAAATTGGACAGATTGTAATATTGTTCAATAAAGAATTGTTTCTAAAAAAAAAAAAAATAAATAAATATTTCGGTTAATTCAAGTCAAAAATTAGAAGAGATGTAATTCCACCAAAACTCTTTTATTATTAAAGATAAAGAAAAATCAAATCATTTCATTTGAACAAAGTCAAAAAAATAAAATAAAAAAAGAAATAGTAAAGAAGTTTTATATAAATGATTTTTTTTATTATTTTCAATAATGATCCTCTGTAATCGACCAAAACAAACCCCCTCAAAATTTGAGGTCTTATGTTCGAAGATACGTAGAACCCGAATAAGGAATAAAAACAAAATATGTTAGTCCGCAGTACTCTTCGATAGAGAATTAAATGTTCTACAGAACAAAAAAAGAATCATTAAAATCTGTTCGGAAATAGCAGATATAAAGCGTTTTAAAATTAGCATTGGCGATAGACCAATTTTTACGTTTTTCGTGTTATTTAATTGTCTGTAAACTGCTATATAAACAAATTTAATTATTTGGAAATCATAAACCATTGTGTAATAATTTGCAGCGTTTTTACTAATTCGAAAATTTTTCATGTCCCGGATGAAGACCAAATATGACTCATAATATTTTTTCATTCTTCAATATCAGCAGTAGCTTAACCCAGAACCGAGGGAAGACTTGTGGCTCATTCAGCCTTTATAAAGTGTGTAACCGATAATCGTAGGAATTTTAAACGGGCTTTTAAAATTATTATATCGTTGGACGGGGTGGCTGAGTTGTGGGTTGGCATCTGAGTGTACACCCGTTGCCCAGCAACCAGATGATTTTAGAAATTTTCCAGGGGGCTTTTAACTCGACATCAATCCCCCGCTCTCTCCGCCTGGTCCGGAAAAAAAAAATGTACAGCCTTCAAAGGCGACGTAGTTAACTAAACCTAACTAAAACAAAAACAAAATAATTACTATATCTTCTTACCTCATCATACCGAATACACCTCCTTATTAAATTTTTCTTTTTTTATTCTTACTGTTGAAATATAATGTGTTCAGTATTTTTCTTTCATAAAGTGTAATTAATTTCCTTTTTTTTTCTTTTTGTTACAGGTGAGTTTATTGCTGATGCTCTGTTATTCAGTGAAATAGCCTAGCACTACGATGGGTAAAGTATATTTAGTTCTAAGCTATTTCTTTTCGAATTGGTTACGTTTCAGCTCCATTGAAATATTTAAAACTATATTTAAAATTTATTCATATAAATATTAATTATAGTTTTAGGGTTTATACAAATACGAACTAATATTGGTTTTAGAATATTTTAAAACTAATAATAACCTGATTTAAAATCAGGAAAAATTTATTAAAACAGAAAAAAAAAAAACATTTATCCGAAATTGCTGATTTTCTTATAAGTATCTAAACATTATGGACAAATATAATCTAAAAATCTTGTGCGCGCAACACACAGAATTTCACTTACACCCGATTGATAAAACTAATTTTGGAATTTTCAGGTATAGTTAAAAATGAAATATTTAGATAGTTGAAAGTAAGAAGGTTAAAGAACTAATTAAATTATATTTCAATAGAAACATGTGTTTTATTAAATAATCTATTATATTGTTACCTACAGAAATCATTTATTTTTATCAGCTTTTCATTACACTCCGTTTTTTTGTATAAAATAATATTTTTTCTGAAATCCTTAACTTTCCAACGGTGTATTATAAATCTATATTACTGTTTACTTGTTCAAAATCATTTGGGTTTGGGATCACTTGTAGCTGGGTGCCAAGCAAAACATTATTTATTCTAAATCATATGTTTCCAACAAAACTGAATACAATTTTTATTTGGGATCACTTGTAGCAGGGTGGAACAGTCTCCTATGCCAATGATCACGGGATCAAACCTGCATGTGGTCCTAGGATGTTTTAATGGGGGTAAAAAATCCTTAGTTATGCCGGAGGGGACGTTAAAGGTGATCCCGAATCTGTGCGATGTCAGGTACTCGTTAAAGATCCCTATCTTAATAAAATCTGGATAGGCAAAATTTAGGACTCCCACTGTAGTATCGTCCTATTACCCACAGTAGCAATGACGTTAAATAAATAAAACTTGTTCAAACACACAAAAATATTTTTGTTATTTTCTCCTTAAGTTGGTTATCGAATTCGTTGAACTTGTATACTCAGCTGTTTTTTTTTTAGCAATGGTATTTAGATTATATGGTGAATTTTTATAAAATATACAAAATTAAAGGTACTTTGGAGGAAGAAAATTTAAAATATTGTCATTTTAGCCTTGTCAGACTGTTTCAATCAGAATGAAACCAACATCGTATTAAAGCTCTTTAAAGTTTATATCCAATTTGATGAAGATCGTTAGAACCATTTTTGTAATCGTAAAAAAGTGAAAAATGCATGTTGTAAATTTTCTCCAAATTACTGTTCTGATGTTAATAAAAAATCAGAAAGTTACTTTAAAAATTTATTTTTTCTCTTTTCTCTTTTAGTTGGTTATCAAATTCGTTCGACTTATATATTTAGCTGTTTTTACTTTGACTTACCTATATATGAAATATATAGTAAGGGAAAGTATAGCGATTGTGAAAATTTTCAAATTCCAGTTTTCAACGGAAATACACGTTGTAGGATCCCCTGAGTCTTAATAACTAAGTCTCGCAAATGTAGGTTTCATTCTGATTGAAATAGTCTGACAGGGCTTAAATGGCGATATTTTATATTTTCTTCCTCTGAAGTACCTTTAATTCTGTAGATTCTACAAAAAATAACTATATTATCTTGTTAGCATTGATAATTAATAAGTTGAGGGAATTTGATAAACAACTAAAGGAGAAAACTGAATAAAAATGTATTTTTAAATTCAATTTTTTGTTTTTGAACATAAGAACTGTAATCTAGGTGTATAAAACACCGTTGGAAAGCTAAATATTTTAGAAAAAATATTATCTTATACACAAGCTTGTAAAATAAAGAGTGATGAAAAGCCGATAAAACTAAGTGATTATTTTAGATAATAATATAATAGATTTTTTAATAAAACACATGTTTCCATATAAATTCAATTTAATTAATTCTTTAATGGTTTCACTCATTTTTATCTCTAACTGTATTTGAAAATTCTTTAATTAATTTTAAAAACGGAGGTAAGTGAAAGTCGTGTGTTGCCCGCACCAGATTTTTTATCAATGATAATGTTACGGGCTACGGGGCGTGAGAAATGAACTACTCCAGTTTACAAATTACAGATGTTTATTAACACAGAAAACACAAATACAAAGGGATTACTAACCACTATATTAACAATAATAATGGAATTACCAGCTTACTACTAAACAGTATACATATAAAATCAGGTATTCCTAACAATTAAACTACTTACGTAAATTTATACAATATGCTAGATTTATTCTAAAACTTACAACTATAAGTTATATATAAACTACAGTCTTCTAATTTCCCACCGACCGGTTATCACAATACTGACACACAGTTTCACTACACTGTCACACTGTCACGAACGGTTCACTGTCACTGGTCACTGATACATCACAGATGCTTGTTGAGCCGGATTAGGACTGACCCCTCCAGGCTCAGGGGTCAGGTATTTGTACCACCGGCGAATCTTCTAGACCCGGCGCAGGTAAGGCGGGGCCTTTCCAGGCACTTCGAGGACTGTCCAGGTCCAGAAGTCTCTAGCCTCATCTAGGCCCGTCCAGGCGTGGTCCACCCGTCATTGTCTTGACCGTAGCACTACCCCCTCCTTAGACGTGCTCTGCCCCAGAGCACAGATTGCAGAAGCTGAGCGATGCTGATCTTCCTCCGATGTAGGTGTTTTGTCTTTCCAGGGGTTGAACGTGCATACCATTATGATGACTCCAGAGTTGGCGAACGTCTCTTCTACAATGTTCCTGACAATCCTCCACTCCAGGCCATCGTATCCACAACCCAACTTCGGGATGGCGAGCTTGGTGACACGCAGTTCCAGAAGCTTTCTCCGCAGGTCGTCAAGACTCCGGCGCAGTGTGTCGTATGTCGGCTTCTGCTCTGATGAACTCTTGGTAACCAAGTAAAACAGGTGCCGGCCTTCATGCTCCTGATGGAGAGTCTTCCCAACTCTTGGTCCCTGGCGTTCCAGCTCTTCAATTCCAGCGAACTTCTTCCTGAAGACCGTCGCAATCCCCCGGGAATTCCTCAGATGTTCGGCGACACAATGTGCTAGAGCATAGTCTACCGGTAACGAGAATATATCTCTGTAAACTGTCTGCTTTACCCTACGGGAGTCTGGCGCCTTAGGATGGGGAGTTAGGTCCTTGTCGGTGAGGTTCCTCACTTGCTGTTCCTCTGTAGGGCCATGGTTTCCCTTGTATGGAGCCAATCGGTTGAAATGGACTACCTTGGGTTTTCCTTTGGGCTGCTTCCTGATCCTATAGATGACATCATTGATCCTCTTGATGACCTCATACGGTCCGTCCCAGGAGTTTTGAAGTTTCGGTGAGTAGCCTTGCCTTCTTCGAGGATCGTGTAGCCAGACCAAGTCTCCAGGTTGGAAGCCACCTTTCTCTGCCTTGATGTCGTAACGCTCCTTCATTCTGTCACTTGCTCCCTGGATGTTTGTGCGAACCTTCTCGTGAATAGTGTTCATCCGCTTCCGTAGGTTCGTGACGTAGTCTTCTCCGGCGACCTCCTCATCAGGCTTGAAACCGAATTTCAGATCGCAAGGCAAGCGTAGTTCTCTGCCGAACACGACATTGGCGGGGGTCTGCCCTGTCGTTTCATTAACTGAACTACGATAGGCTAGCAGGAACAGATGAAGATATTGGTCCCAGTCTCGCTGATGGTCAGAAACTACCTTGGCCAAATATCGACCCATTGTCCTGTTCATGCGCTCTACCATGCCATCGGACTGAGGGTGAAGAGGCGTCGTTCTGGTCTTCCGTATTCCTAGAGCCTCGCACATCCTGGAGAAGACTGCCGACTCAAAGTTTCTTCCTTGGTCAGCATGAAGTTCCATGGGCACCCCAAACCGACTGACGAGCTGCTTCACGAGAACATCTGCAACCGTGGCGGCCTCCTGATTCGGAAGGGCGTAAGCTTCCACCCACTTTGAAAAATAATCCATGGCCACGAGAATATATCGGTTGCCATTATCTGTCAGAGGAAAAGGGCCAGCGATGTCTACCGCTATTCTCTCGAATGGTGCTCCTACGTTGTATTTCTTCATAGGTGCCTTCTTTTTCCTTATCGGTCCATTAGAGGCGGCACAAGTTGCACACCGCCGGCACCAATCTAACACATCGTCCTTGAGGTTTGCCCAGTAAAAGCGTTCACGAACCTTTTCTAATGTCCGGTGAACTCCAAGGTGGCCACCAGATGCTCCATCATGTAATTCCCTCAGTACTTCGGGCACTTTAATCTTTGGTACGATGAGCTGTAGTCTCCGCTGATCTCCCTCTGTGTTCTCCAATGCTCGTTTCAGCAGACCTTTGTCCAGTAGAATGGACTTCCATTGAGCCCAATAGGTTTTTATATTTTTCGACATTGGAGCAACATCCTGCCAGCTTGGTCTCCTTTGGCCTGATAGCTTCCATTCCCTTATTTGTTTCAAGTCCGGGTCCTCGTCCTGTTCCTTTGCCAGTTGTGTGTCCTGCCAACCGTCGGTAACGACCGTAGTCCGCAACACTGTTGCTTGCTTTTCTTCTTGTCGAGAACAATGCTTGCATTCTCCGTCACAGGGTCTCCTTGAGAGCGCATCCGCATTCCGGTGACTCGTTCCAGAACGATGAGCAGATTCGAAGTCATATTCCTGAAGGCGCTCGATCCACCGTGCAACTTGTCCCTCCGGTGACTTGAATCGCAGCAGCCACATTAGAGCTGCGTGGTCCGTTCTCAGTAGAAATCTTCTTCCATACAGGTATTTATGAAAGTGCTCTATGGACTTAACCACTGCCAGAAGCTCTTTCCTTGTGACACAGTAGTTGCGTTCTGGAGCTGACAGTGCTTTGCTGAAGTACCCAATAACCTTTTCTTCCCCGTCTTGGAGTTGGGAAAGGACGCTCCCAATAGCAGTGTTGCTGGCATCTGTGTCAAGAATGAACTTGCCCTCGGGACGTGGATAGCTTAGAATAGGCGCACTACTCAATTTCTTCTTTAACTCCTCAAATGAAGCCTGACACTCGCGATCCCAAAGGAAAGTCCGTTTTTTCTCAGTGAGCCTGGTAAGAGGTTTTGCGATGTTGGCGAATCCTTTCACGTACCTCCTGTAGTAGGTGCAGAGCCCGAGGAAACTTCTCACTTGGTGCTTATCTCGAGGTGCTGGCCAATTGGTGATCGCTGTAATCTTCTCTGGGTCAACAGCAACTCCGTTGTCTGATACAACATGCCCCAGGTAGTTGACTTGCCTTCGGAAGAGATTGCACTTCTTCGGGTTCAGTTTTAGATTAGCTGCACGCAGCCGTTCGAAGACCCGCTCCAGATTCTCCAGATGGTGAGTGAAGAATTTTCCCAGTACAATGATGTCGTCCAAGTAAACCAGGCATATCTCCCAAGAAAGGCTTCTTAAGACGCTTTCCATCAGCCTCTCGAACGTTGCAGGTGCATTGCAAAGCCCGAATGGCATTACCGTAAATTGCCAGAGGCCAGTGCCGATTGAAAATGCCGTCTTCTCCTTATCTTCCGGTGCCAATCCAACCTGCCAATATCCACTGCGGAGATCCAAGGTAGAAAATAGTTTGCAACCCTCTAGTGTGTCCAGCGTGTCGTCAATCCTTGGGAGTGGGTAACTGTCCTTCTTCGTGGCGTTGTTCAAAAGACGGTAATCTACGCAGAATCTTGTCGTCCCATCTTTCTTTTTCACTAGTACGACAGGAGACATCCATGGGCTACTCGAGGGCTCGATGACACCATCATTCGCCATATCCGTAATAATCTCCTCGGCATCCTTTCGTTTAGCTAGCGGCAGCCTCCTCGGGATCTGTCGGATGGGCTTTGTATCCCCGGTGTCAATTTTGTGCTGGACGATGTTCGTTCTACCCCGTGGTCCTGAGCTGATCTCGAAAATGTCCTGCCATCGGGTAATCAATCTCTTCAGGATTTCGCTCTGTTCAGGCGAAAGTTCTCTGCATGATTCCTCCACGAATCCTTTTAATTCTTCGGGTAGTCCTCGTTGCTCGGTGGGGTTGCGTTGTAGCTGTCGGACTACTGAGGTAGCGGCCGTACATTCTCCGACTGGTGTTCCTCTCTTGAGTGTCACCGGGAAGCTGTTCAGATTCATCAGTCGGATTGGGGTGGTATGTCCGACCTTGATGAGAGACCTTGCAACCAGAACACCGCGTCCGACTTCCTGCTCCTCGTGCTTCCCAGGTTCAAGTAGAAGACATTGACCCTCCGGTAGTCGTCCATTGATCGTCCCATGCGTCAGAATTTGACTCCGTGCAGGTAAAGTGGTGTCTTCTAGTAGGAGTACTCGTGCATAGAGGTCCTTTCCCTGCCGAAGGATGACCTCTTCGTCCCCCAGCGTCATCACACCTCTCGACATGTCCAGCTTGATCCCGTATTTGATCATCAAGTCCATGCCGAAGATGACTTCCTCGTCTATTTTCGCCACGAGAACGCGGTGCTCTAGACGTTGGCCCCCGATGAAGAAAGTGGCCACTGTCTCTCCGTAGACCTCGGCTGGCTGTCCTGTGGCTGTCCGTAACGCCCAAGTGGTAGGTGATATCTTCTTAGCGTTAACTGCCTTCGGGTTCAGTATTGTCATGGTTGCGCCGGTATCCAGCAGAAAACTCCGCAGCTGCCCGTTCACCATTCCATCCACATAAAAACTATTTGTCTTGCTCCCTATTGTCGCGATTCTCACGGCGACCCTGGGGCCTTCGATGCTACGGGTTGACAGTTGCCCCTTCCCATCAACCCTCCTTAGTTTTCCTGTTGCTTTTTCCGGCTTCCTGGTAGGACACTTGCTTCTGGGGTGTCCAAGTTGACCGCAGCTCCAACAGCGTATCTCCTTTTTGCGGGTCCTGAGGGCTTCTAAAACCTTTGCTACTATGTCCTCGATGGTGGGGGCCGCGTTAGGCTCCGCTTCTGCCGCTCGAACTCGTGCATGTCCACGGACTGACTGCCTGACAGCCTCGAATTCCATGGCCTGCGACAATGCATCGCCCAAAGTTTTAGGTCGTGCGAGTTTCACTGCCTGTTGGGTTTCCGGGTCTCGAAGTCCATCCAGGAATTTGTCGATAGCCAAGCTCTCGTAGACGTCGTCGGTGACCGTTGGGTAGGCATTCCTCACTAGCCGGGCGATATCTGCTTCAAATTCCTGCAGCGTCTCGTTGGTCTTCTGGACCCTGTTCTTTAACTGGGAACGGTATAGTTGGTCCATGTGGCGATGGCCGAAACGCATCTCCAGTCTTTTCATCAGCTCACTGTAGTTGCACCGCTCCGACATGGGCATCCCCTGTAGCACTCCTAAGGCGTCTCCACGCAAGGCTAGGCACAACGCTGATGCTTGCGTCTCCTTTGACCACCCGTGGATCGAAGCCGCTGTCTCGAAGAGAGTCACGTAGTCCTCCCACGGCGTCTTCCCGTCGAACAATGGGATGGTGTTGTGCGTTGGTGGCAGCCCAGCATTGGCGGAGGGAATGGTGTTGTGAGGGCTTCTCTCAGAGGGTTGGTCGGTGTCGATTGTCGGTGGGTTGCCCATACGTTCTTCTAGAGCTTCTATTCTTACCCTAAGTTCATTTTCTATTGAATCGACTTTTTCTCCTAATCTAGATTCTACATCAGCTAACTTATTATCTACACTTTCCATTAACTTAGTTTCTAAATTGCCTAACTTAGCCTCCAATGTATTTTTAACAGTACTTAATTCATTACCTAACTTCTTTTCTACATTACCTAACTCATTTTTAACAGTACTTAATTCATTACCTAACTTCTTTTCTACATTACCTAACTCATTTTTAACAGTACTTAATTCATTACCTAACTTCTTTTCTACATTACCTAACTCATTTTTAACAGTACTTAATTCATTACCTAACTTCTTTTCTACATTACCTAATTCAGTTTTAAAAGTTGCAGACAACTTACTGAAATCATTTTCAAACGTAATCTCGTCTGGATTTTCCCCTGAATCAACAAAAAATTGGCGCAAGCGTTGTTGCAGTACTGATTTCGTTCCGGAAGTATCCAGATCTCGTTCTTCTAACTCCCGTCTTAAGTCTGCAACTTTTAAATCATTCAGTCTAACACTCTGAGAAGTCATTTTCCACACAGTAGCCCAATAATTACAAAAACAAGAAAACCAAAATTATAACCATTTACAATGATCCCACTTCTGACACCAAATTGTTACGGGCTACGGGGCGTGAGAAATGAACTACTCCAGTTTACAAATTACAGATGTTTATTAACACAGAAAACACAAATACAAAGGGATTACTAACCACTATATTAACAATAATAATGGAATTACCAGCTTACTACTAAACAGTATACATATAAAATCAGGTATTCCTAACAATTAAACTACTTACGTAAATTTATACAATATGCTAGATTTATTCTAAAACTTACAACTATAAGTTATATATAAACTACAGTCTTCTAATTTCCCACCGACCGGTTATCACAATACTGACACACAGTTTCACTACACTGTCACACTGTCACGAACGGTTCACTGTCACTGGTCACTGATACATCACAGATGCTTGTTGAGCCGGATTAGGACTGACCCCTCCAGGCTCAGGGGTCAGGTATTTGTACCACCGGCGAATCTTCTAGACCCGGCGCAGGTAAGGCGGGGCCTTTCCAGGCACTTCGAGGACTGTCCAGGTCCAGAAGTCTCTAGCCTCATCTAGGCCCGTCCAGGCGTGGTCCACCCGTCATTGTCTTGACCGTAGCAATAACAAGATGAGTGGACTTATATGCCGATATTTTTAATTTAATGGTTTAAAAGGAGTCCGTGGAAGCCAAAATCGCGTTATCATTTTATATATATATATATATATATATATATATATATATATATATATATATATATATAAATTATATACCTTCCTGTTGAATGAAGCTCCAACACCTCTCCATTACACACCGCTACGGACGGTACACACCCAAGTCCCCCCACCCTATAGAGCTATTAACAGCTGACATTACGTAGCCGCTATTACTAGTCCCCTCGCATACTCATCGTCCTAGAGACACCCCGATGATGTAGGTGCAGATAGACAACTCCTCGCTAGAACTGACGCACCGTATGACGCGCCTTCGCTATCCGCTTGCGTCGATAACTTCGCCGCCTTAGCTACTGTACAGAACAGAACAGTGCGGAAAGCAAACTGGGGTTTTCCCGTAACCGTTTCCACGAGGCTTGATAATATCGGGAAAATTGGCTAGTTTTCCATCAGTATACTTCAAGGTGTGGAGTGTTAAGGTTCTCTTGCCATCATGTGGATTACTCTAGAGCCGATACCTTTCACGGACTTATCTTATCTTAAGTAAGTGGTATTCAAGTTAATTTATTTTAGAAGATACTCTGTTGTTAATTAGGTTTTTGTGCTTAAATACCACAGGCTTTCAACATCATAAGAATTGTGGTAAATACTCTCGAAATAAATTGTGAAATAAGTTTCAGTTTAATCCTCTCAGTGTTTATAAAATCATGTTTACATGGTCAATAATGTTTACATATTCTAAAAAATCTGGTGCGGGCAACACACAACTTTCACTTACCTACGATGTTAAAATCGATTAAAGAATTTTCAAAAACTGTTAGAATTAAAAATGAGTGAAACAATCAGTCAGTCCGTTTTATCGGTTTTTCATCCCTCTTTATTAACTTTAACAAGCTTGTGTATAAGATAATATTTTTTCTAAAATGTTTAACTTTCCAACGGTATAGAATAAAATATATTTTATTTGTGAAAGACAAAGTCTTGTACAAATTTACAACTTACGATCGCAATAATTTCCTTATTATTTATAATAAGTGAAAGTAATAAAATAATAATAATCAACCAATTTTTACTTTTACTTATTATTTAACTATGAAACTGAAATTTCATATTTAAGACGAATATACGCCCGAGACGTTACAAAATTTGTTTCATCAAAATAAGATTACCAGAAGAGGCACTTTATACCATGCATTTTGCACCTTTTTTCCGATTTTCTCAAAAACGGTTCCGACGTTTTGATTAAACTCGCTATATCGATGTAAAATTTAATGGTCTTTAATATCATTTAGGTTTCATTTGGATTAAAATGGTCTGACAGGGCTTAAATGCCGATATTTTAAATTTTCTTCCCCTAAAGTACCTTTAATTTTGTTGATTCTATAAAAATAACTATATTATCTTGTTAACGCTGATGAAAAACAGGTAAATATATAAATTGAATAAATTCGATACCCAACTAAAGGAGAAAACTGAAAAAAATATTTTTTTAATGCAATTTTTCGTTTTTGAACATAAGAACAGTAATATACATGTATGATATACCGTTAGAAAGCCAAAGATTTTAGAAAAAATATTATCTCATACACAAGCTTTTAAAAGTTAATAGAGAGTGATGATATGAACATAAAATTAACCTATTATTTTCGATAATAATATAATAGATTTTTTAATAAAACACATGTTTCTATATAAATTCAATTTAATTAATTCCTTAATAGTTTCACGTATTTTTATCTCTAACTGTTTTTGAAAATTCTTTCATTGATTTTAAAAATGGAGGTAAGTGAAAGTCGTGTGTTGCCCGCACCAGATTTTTTTATTATTATTGGTGAAAATAAAATAAATCCCAACTAAGAAATTAAAATAATTAACCAAATAAATTAGTATAATTACCTGTTTGTTTTATCAGTGAATCGTCATTCAAATGGAAATTTGTGAATAATCTGAGCATTTGTTGATGTATAAATTCTAGTATTGCTGGAATTGGAGTGCTTTGTGCATGGTATTTTTTTTTTGTTTATGGTTTATTTTCTAATACTTGTAATTTTTTTTTATACGTCTTTTACTAGTAAGATTCCAAGCTGGTCTTGATCATTTGGACTCAAAGGACCCTAAAACATCCATAGTCATCGAAAACTGGAATTCTAACATTTTCGCGATGGTAATACTTTCCCTTACTACATATTTAATTTATATAAAAGTGAAAGTCAAAATTTAAATGGCTAAATACAGCCCTGACATCATTCTATTGAAACAGGTGCCATGTTCATTAACATAAGAAAACATTTGTATTTCATATTAAATACAAGTGTAGTAATTAATTTGTTCTGATAAGAGAGCCTTAGTCATAGTGTTATCAGGGACGTCAGCTGTTTCGATATGGGATGTAGTGTGGGAGTTTCAAGCGAAAAAAAAAGTATCTTAAGAAGCGTTTCCATTTAAATCATGTTGGTCATAAAATTCCTTGCGAATGAGCGATAGGAAAATATTATGTCTTATCATAGTTTACTTTCTTCTCGATAGTTATTATGTTCTTTATAGCAATTTCTTTCATATCTTACTAAAGTATTGGGTTGTTTCACATGAAATGTCCGTTTTTATAATTTCTGAAATACATAAAGGATTTTGCAGGTCTCTGTTGTTTTCTTCCGAATGTTTTCATATTTAAAGTAAACAGTTACTAATCCTCTACCTTTGTATTATAAACATTAGCTTCCCAATTAATTACCCACTTTTTAGTATAACTCTAAATATGAACATGGAAATAGCGATTTTCGAGTAATATTTTTGTAAGAGTTTAGACTCAGCCATTCAGGAGCTGAGGCCGCTAGAAATATTTGCAAGGCATTTGGGGAAAGGGAGTGTTAATGAACGGACCATTCGCCGTATGTTTCTAAGTTTTCAGCTGAGGATACCGACTTCGAAAACTTGCCCGAGGAAGACCTCCGTCCGTAATAGACAACGATGTCCTCAAACATGCAGTAGAAGGAAACTCCTACTAAACAGTTAAAGGACTCTCAGCACAACTAAATACAAGTGCATCTACCGTTTCCAGACATTTAAAGTGTATTGGGAAAGTAAAAAAGCTCGATACATGGGAACATCATGATCTCACTGAGCAACAGCAAGACCCCATGTTTCATAATATACTGTGCAAAAATTGAAAGAACTGGGCTACGAAGTTCTTCCGCACCCACCACATTCTCCCTACTTGTCTCCAACAGATTACCACCTGTTCAGGAATTTAGACAACTTCGTCAAAGGAAAACTTTTAGGAAATGATGATCAAGTGACAGGTGCGTTTTCAGATTTTGTTTCACTTCAAAGCTCAGAGTGTCACGTTGGGAAAAATGTGTAGAAAAAGAAGGTAAATACTTCGAATAAAAATCCTTTACCTTGAAAACGGACATTTCATGTGACACAAACCAATAAAACAATCAGTTAGTTTTATCGGCCTCTCATTACTTTTACAAATTTGTGTAAATGAAAATAGTTTTTCTATAATCTTTAACGTACTAACGGTATATATATATATATATAGTTCAACTTATAGATTTTACCGCTTTTTATCAATCACTTGATCATATGGGTGATTTTTTTCCAATCTACAAATCTATATTCTTATCTATTGGATTTTTTCACATGAAATGTCCGTTTTTATAGTTTCTGAAATACATAAAGGATTTTGCAGGTCTCTCTTGTTTCCTAGAAATATTTGCAAGGCGTTTGGGAAAGGAAGTGTTAATGAACGGACCATTCGCCGTTGGTTTGCCTACCAAACAGTTAAAGGACTCTCAGCACAACTAAATGCAAGTGCATCTACCGTTTCCAGACATTTAAAGTGTATTGGGAAAGTAAAAAAGCTCGATACATGGGTACCTCATGATCTCACTGAGCGGCAGCAAGACCCCACGTTTCAAAACATACCGTACAAAAATTGAAAGAACTGGGCTACGAAGTTCTTCCGCAACCACCACATTCTCCCTACTTGTCTCCAACAGATTACCACCTGTTCAGGAATTTAGACAACTTCGTCAAAGGAAAACTTTTAGCAAATGATGATCAAGTGAAAAGTGCGTTTTCAGATTTTGTTTCACTTCAAAGCTCAGAGTTTTTCAGTTCGGGAATAAAAAATTTGGTGTCACGTTGAGAAAAAGAAGGTAAATTGTTCGAATAAAATTATCTTGTTTTCATATCGTATTTTTAATAAAAATCCTTTACCGTGAATCGGACATTTCATAAGACACAACCCAATATATACTTTCTTTTTTTTCATTTTATATTGTTTACTGCTATTTCTCCATTGGATGTCTGTTAAGACAATAAGAATAACATAAATTAATCGAATAATTACTTGTATTCAATATATCGTCAGCACCATGCTAAACTAACAAATGCGATATTCAGGTATTACTGAACGGAAAAACAAGATTTAAAAAAAATTATTATCTTTTACACATATTTATACAAGGTAATGGAGAGTAGTTAAAAAGAGGATTAAACTAATTGAAAATCAATGTAACATTTTTGTTTAAACGTTATTTAAAAGTTCTTATATGGTTTTAACAAGAGAGGTAGGTAAAAGTGGTGTGTTGATCGCACTAGTTTTTTTTGTTTTTTTTTCGCTGTTACGGTAAGAATATGAGAACAAGAAACTTTCCAAGTAATAAATTAATAATAATTAATATAAATTGTATATATATACATATATGTATTCATTAAGAAGAAAATATGAATTGAATGATTAAGCATTAATCATCGCTGGATATCTCGTAATGTGCAAATATAATTCCTGATTACGTCATTCCATTAGAAACTGGTTTGTTCAGTTTGTAAATTCCCCGGGCAAGAAATCAGCGGGAAGATGAATGAATTATAGATAGGCTCGGTAAGATAATTCTCTCTTCATTAGGTTTTAATAGAATAGGACTACTGTTCAACGAGTCCTGGGTTCGAATCCCTGATGTGGCAGGACGATTGTTTATTTGTGATTTCTGCCGTGGGGTGTTCCTGGGATAGGGAGACCCTCCTTTGGGCTGGGCTGAGCGTGATCAAGGCCTAATCAACTCCTTGCACGGCCGTTGGCCTAGAAACAGTTGGAATCTCTATATGTACTGATCCCAAGACTGTAACTTTATCGGAAGTAGAGGTACAGGTTTTTTTTTTTTTTTTTTTTTTTTACTTTCCATTACTGTATATAGTAAGGGAAAGTATTGCGATCGTGAAAATTTTCGAATTCCAGTTTTCAACGGAAATACACTTTTTAGGGTCCCCTGAGTCCAAATAACCAAGTCCCGCAAAAAGGTGTGTGTGTGGTAACTCCCGGGCGGAAACAGTAACTGAAATTTCATATTTAAGACAAATATACGCCCGAGATGTTACAAAACCTTTTTCATCAAAATGAGCTTACCAGAAGAGCCACTTTATACCATGCATTTTACACTTTTTTTCGTTTTTCTCGAAAACAGTTCCTACGATTTTGGTTTAACTCGCTATATCGATGTAAAATTTAATGAGCTTCTATATCATGTAGGTTTCATTCTGATTGAAATGGTCTGACAGGGCTTAAATGCCGATATTTTAAATTTTCTTCCCATAAAGTATCTTTAATTTTGTAGATTCAATAAAAATAACTATACTATCTTGTTAAAGCTGATGAAAAACAGGTAAATATATAAATTGAATAAATTCGATACCCAACTAAAGGAGAAAACAGAAAAAATATTTTTTTAATGCAATTTTTCGTTTTTGAACATAGGAGCAGTAATATACATCTATGATATACCGTGGGAAAGCTAAAGATTTTAGAAGAAATATTATCTTATACTCAAGCTATTAAAAGTTAATAGAGAGTGATGAAATGACCATAAAACTAACTGATTATTTTAGATAATAATATAATAGATTTTTTAATAAAACACATGTTTCTATATAAATTCAATTTAATTAATTCCTTAATAGTTTCACGTATTTTTATCTCTGACTGTTTTTGAAAATTCTTTCATTGATTTTAAAAATGGAGGTAAGTGAAAGTCGTGTGTTGCCCGCACCAGATTTTTTACTCCCTTAGATGGTCATCCGTGACCGTGGTCATAGAAGGCAGTTATGCTAGCCACAACCCGGTAACCCAATCAGGTTTGTTATTCGAAGTTTGTATGGTTTTCTTCAGAGTGTTTATTTTGAAGGAACAGATGATACAAATAACATAGTTTAATATAGATTGTGAGTAGGATTAGAAATCAGTACGTCGCACGCCGTGGGAAATATTCTCTTTGACACATCAGAATTTCATTTTCGCAACTAATATCTCTTTGTCTCTGCTTTAATTATTCCCTCATTAATTTGTATTTAGGTTAATATACTTTTATATTTATGTTGATTTAATCCACTTTGTTTTTTGCGTAGTTAATTACGCATTGATAATCTAATGAAAACGTTAAATTGACTTACACCATGATCTGATTATAGGCCTAAGTGGACCTACTTGCCTCAATGGACAGGCTGATTTAAAAAAAAAAAAACTACTATTTTTTTATAAAGTTAATATTTTGACTTATTCCTAATCTAATTTTTTACTGTTTAACTAAACCCGTCATACGATTTCATCTGAAGAACAAAATTTAGCTTGAAAAGTCGAATTAGAATATTTTCATGATCGCTTTCATAATATCATAAGTAAAATATCTGATATACAATTATTCTAGTTATGATATTTCAGTTTCGTTCGATTTGTTGGACTAAATTGTCTTCCTCTAAAGTACCTTTAATTTTGTAGATTGGAAAAAAATTACCCATATGATCAAGTGATTGATAAAAAGCTGGAAAATCTATAAGTTGAACTATATATATATATATATATATATATATATACCGTTAGAACGTTAAAGATTATAGAAAAACTATTTTCCTTTACACAAATTTGTAAAAGTAATGAAAGGCCGATAACACTAACTGATTATTTTATTGGGTTGTGTCACATGAAATGTCCGTTTTCAAGGTAATGGATTTTTATTCGAAGTATTTACCTTCTGTTTCTACACATTTTTCCCAACGGGACACTCTGAGCTTTGAAGTGAAACAAAATCTGAAAACGCACTTTTCACTTGATCATCATTTCCAAAAATGTTTTCTTTGACGAAGTTGTCTAAATACCTGAACAGGTGGTAATCTGTTGGAGACAAGTCGGGAAAATATGGTGGGTGCGGAAGAACTTCGTAGCCCAGTTCTTTGAATTTTTGCACGGTATGTTTTGAAACATGGGGTCTTGCTGCCGCTCAGTGAGATCATGAGGTACCCATTTATCGAGCTTTTTTACTTTCCCAATAAACTTTAAATGTCTGGAAACGGTAGATGCACTTGCATTTAGTTGTGCTAAGAGTCCTTTAACTGTTTTCCAAGTCGGTATCCCCAGCTGAAACCAAACAAACCAATGGCGAATGGTCCATTCATTAACACTCCCTTCTCTAAATGCCTTGCAAATATTTCTAGCGGCCTCTGCTGCTGAATGGCCGAGTTTAAACTCGTTCTAAAATATTACTCGAAATCGCTTGTTTCCATGTTCATATTTGGAGGTATACTAAAAAGTGGGTAATTGATTGGGAAGCTAATGTTTATAATCCAAAGGTAGAGGATTAGTAACTGTTTACTTTAAATGTGTAAACATTCGGAAGAAAACACTTCAAATTTTTTTTATGTATTTCAGAAACTATAAAAATGAACATTTCATGTGAAACAACCCAATAGGTAAGAATATAACACATTATTTAATAAAACACACGTTCCTTTCGAAAATGAATTTAATTACTTCGTTAAACTTATTTCGTCTCTAAAGACTATTAAAAATTCTTAAATTGATCTTAACAACGGAGGTGAGTGAAATTCGTGTGTTGTGTGCACCAGATTTTTCTACTTGTTTCGATGAAATCAGTACTACAGTATGACAATAAACTGACATACCGTCATATTAATGACATACTGTTATTAATTTATTGACTCAATGGATGCTTAGACTTTTGGTATCTGTAGTATGTTCTAAAAAATACCTTTTGGTGTTCGCTTCACGAAATAGGATCCATATAACTCGATAATGTGGTCTCAAGTTACCTTAGCTGCCTTGTCATCCAAGTCTTTTTGTAAAATGTATTATGTAATAGGAAATATATATATATTATAATAATACATTCTTAGATCCATAGCATTGGACGATTGTTCTTCGAGTATTATCTTATACACAAAATTTTTAAAGTTAACGGAGAGTAATAAAAACCGATAAAACTAGCTGAATGTTGTAGAAAATAATAAAATTAATGTTTACATGTCTCTAATGAAACTCTATGTCATTAATTCTCTAACTATTTCTTTTCATCTCACTGTATTTTAAAATTTCTTAATTGATTTTAACAATAGATGTAAATGAAAGTGGTGCGTTGCGAGCACCAGATATTTTTTTTGTTTTCCTATCGTCGCATAGTGGAAAATATGACCGATTTAGGTGAACAAAATTCTGAAACTTGTCTATATTTTACCTTTGGGGTCCCAGATTACGGAAAAAAAAATTGTAAAAACTTATTAATTTTTTGTCACAATTGGCGAGCGCACAGTGGTCAAACATCAAATGTATTTGCTAAAGTCTAAAATGTCCCTACATTTTACGTTTGAATTCCCTGAATACGGGAAAAATAATACAAAAAATCTAATTATGGCTCAGAGTTGCTGAAACCTGCCAATAGATGTATTTAATATAATTTAGGAAACTCTTCAAATTATATATATAGATAGTAAAACTTGTGATTTTGAGTGTTTTGTCTTAAAAAATTATGTATCACCCAGAACGAAAAAAATCGCAAACATTCTTTGCTTAAAGACTAGAAGGATTGATGAAACAAATCCTTAGGGTAACTTGGAGGTTATATAGTTTTTCGTTATTGAATAAGGGCGTGCATTTACAAACTGCTAAATTAACTCTACAGGTGAGATTGCAATGTGTATTCAATAACGAGCTTGGAAATATAATGCCTTACCTGTCACAGCAATGTCCATTGTTAAATAAAAGCAAAAATACATTGCTCTAAATACACCTTGAACACAATAAATGGCCATCGAATAAAGCTAATCCCACTGCCGGTTATTAGGCACGTGTGTGAACAGGAATGATTCACTATTTTACTATGTATTTGTATGGCGGGAAATATTAGTATTAAGGGTCTTGCCAACTAATAATAAAAAGGTGAAGCACTGGAAAATTCCAAACTTTTGACTTGACTTTTGTCCACCTAAATTGGCGATTTTGTCCACTGTGCGTCGCTTCGCATGTTATTTATTGGTCCATTACAAGTTTTTATGTATTCTCTTCGTCATCGATCAGTATTAACTTTAGAGAATGTTAAAGTAGTTGTACATACTGTTTGTTTTGTTTTTTACACCAACAAGCTCATACAAGTTTTAAAAGAGCAAGCTTATCCGGATTTTGCATCCAACATGGCGATCTCCTAATTGAAAAAGAGCGCGAGAACCCAGATTTAGGGCCTATGTCGCTAGGTATCGCTAGCGTAATTTAAAAAGGGTGCAAGTATGTTATCCATAGTTAGTAAAAAAAGGCGCTAGATAACGCGACAAAGTTCTCGTGAGAGTGACAAAAAGGTCAGATTTTAGACGCTAGTGAAAATTAGCGTAAAACGCCTGGAGGATGGATGTGATCTCGGCCTAATTACTCCCTTACACGGCCGTTGGCCTAGAAACAGTTCGAATCTTGAAGTAATGAACTAAGACCTTCGTGGAGTGTAAAACATTTTTATTTTATTTTATTTCTTTGTATAACTACTCATAATACGAGAATACGAAGCGGGAGATAGTGAGATAGTGTTTGCAGTTACGTGACCGTCCTTGACAGTGACAGTGGGTGTAGTAACTGTCCAAATCGTGCCCAATTTCACCGAACCGTGCTATTCTCCCGCTAGCCAAGAAACGACATGTCTTTGTTATTCCTTAGTTATTTGGATTTAATAAAAAATCTGTTGCGCGCAACACAATTTATTTACTTACCGCTGTTGTTAAATAGATTTAGAAATGAAAATAAATAGATAAAGAATTAATTACATTCAGTTACAATAGAAACATGTGTTTGATTAAATAATTACATTACTGTTTATCCATTTAACGTCACTTTATGCTACTGTGGCTAATCGGACGATGCTACAGTGGGAGTCCTAAATTTTGCCTATCCAGGTTTTATTAGGATAGGGATCTTTAACGAGTACCTGACATCGAACAGGCCCAGGACCACCTTTTAACGTCTCCTCCGAAGGACGGTATAACTAAGGATTGTTTACTATCATTACAAAATCCTAGGACCACCTGCGGGTTTGAACCCGGTACCTTGGGCATAGGAGGCTGTTATACTAGCCACCATGCTACAGGTAACCCCTCCTATTATATTATTATTTACGTCAATCAGTTAGTTTTATTGGTTTTTCATCACTCTCAATCACCAATTTTGTGTATAAGATAATATTCTTTCTAAAAACTTTAGCTTTCCAACGGTACAATAGGACTACTCACTACGTTTGCTATAGCATGCTATTTGTGCTATTGTGCTAAACCCATCAATTTTCTACAGGAAATAACTGTAGAAACTCGACGGGCTTAGCAAAATAACACAAATAGCATGCTATAGCAAACGTAGTGAGTAGTCCTATTGCACATCTATATTAATGCTATTATGCTCAAATGCACTAAAATTGCGCAAACAAATATTTTTGCTGATTTAATTGCTCCATTTAGTCATCGAATTCGTTCAACTTGTATATTTAGCCATTTTTTATCAGACAACAAAACAAATCTTATGATATGGTTAATCTTTTGGAAAATTAAAGTCACTTTAGAGAAATAAAATACAAAAATTCGACATTTAAGCCCTGCTAGACTATTTCAATCAGTGTGAAAGTTATATCACATTAATGCCCATTAAATTTTATATCTATATAGTGAGTTTAATCATAATCGTTATAGCTGTTTTTGAAAAAAAAATCGTTAAGAGGTGGAAAATGCATGATATAAACCAACTTTTTCGGTTAGCCGATTTTTGTGAATAAGTTACTGTAACATCTCGGGTGTATAGTTTTCTTAAATTTTTTTTAAATTTATATTTTATTGAATTTTACAACTGTATAAAAAAATAAATACAACAAGTAAAAGTGTTGAAATACAATAAAAGGCGTGAAAAGGCTTGTGAAGAAACTACCCAGTGGTAGAACTTCGATGTCTTCAGGGATATGTGAGGTTGATAGGTTGCGAACAAGAGGGTTTATGTGGGTTGGGTTCCTTAAATATAAAATTTCAGTTTCGTACACCGTTTAGTTTTCGTAATGGAATTACCACACACCTTACCAATTATTACCAAGAATTACCAGACTTGGATTCAGAGGACCCTAAAATTTGTATATCCGTCGAAAGCTTAAATTCGAAAATTTTCACGATCGCAATATTTTCACTTGCTATATATTTCATGTAAGTGGAAGTTCATGACTAATTGAGTTTCTGGGATTTTTTCCCCACCGTTGTAACTTGAATATATGTTTACTAATCCATGGGTTTTACCAAAAGGTGTTCTGTATTTTATTTTTAATTATATAAGTTTTGTGTTGTTCACATAGTGTTATGTTTCAAGTACTTATAATGGATGTATGTGATTCATTTCAGAAATCACATGTTGTAATCACATAATATTAATATTATGCTTTCAATGAAGTGGATAATTGAGAAAAGTATAGATAATAAAAGGAGGAAATTATAGATTTTTTAAAATCTTATCAAACCGTTAGATAAATTTTAGATAGTTCCAAATCGTGGGGGCTCCATGGATAAGATAAAAAATTATCTAAAATTCGATAAATTAAATCGACTGTGAAATTATTAATCCCTATGTATTCAACAAGTTCATAATACTCTGATTAATTATTTAGTTAGTAATTAAAAAAAAAAGTGTTTCTCCGTGTTACATAATTACATACTTAGTCACCGTCTTTACGAAGTATCAGGTGTTATTATGAAAAGAGAAAATATGTTTTATAAGGAAAGTATTGCGACCGTGAAAATTTTCGAAACCAAGTTTTCGACGGAAATACGCGTTTTAGGGTCTCCTGTCAAAAAAGTCTGTGTGTGTGTGAGTTGGTGGTAGGGTGTGTGGTAAGTCTAGCGCAAAAACGAAAATTCGTACGAAAATGAAATTTCATATTTAAGACAACTATACGCCCGAGATGTTACAGAAGCTTTTTCATCTAAATCAGCTGACCGGAAGATCTACTTTATACTATGCATTTTGAACCTTTTTACGATTTTCTCAAAAACGCCTCTAACAATTTTGATTAAACTCCCTATATTGTTGTAAAATTTATTGGGCTTTAATACCGTGTAGGTTTTATTCTGATTGAAAAAGTCTGGCAGGGCTTAAATGCCGATATTTTAAATTTTCTTCTTCTAAAGTATCTTTAATTTTTTAGATTCCTTAAAAATAACCATATTATCTTGCTACCATTGATAAAAAAAACAGTTATATATGTACGTTGTAAGAATTAGATATCTAATTAAAGGAAAAAACTGAAAACATATTTTTTAATGCAATTTTTTATTTTAGAACATAAGAACAGTAATATACCTCTAGAAAGCTAAATATTTTAGAAAAAATATTATCTTATACATCATCATCATCATCCGTGGCGCTACAGACCGATGTGGTCCTTGGCCTCCTCAATAAGTCTTCGCCAGATGGTTCGGTCTTGAGCAGCCGCTCGCCAGTTGCGGGCGTCAAGTAGGCGAAGAGCATCCCTGGCAACGGTGTCCTCCCATCTAAGCCGAGGTCTTCCTCTTCCCCTTGTCCGGTGGAGCCTCCCATCCAGCAGCTTTTTGGGAATTTCATCGTCTGGCATCCGTACTACGTGGCCAGCCCATCGCAGTCTTCCTAAGCTGATTAACCTCATCACATCAGCTTCGCCATAGATCCGGTAGATCTCCAAGTTTGTCCTCCGCCTCCAGCTTTCCCCGATCTTAACTGGCCCAAATATCCTTCTTAAGATTTTTCTTTCAAATATGAGGATATCCCTCTCCTCTTTACCAGTGAGGGTCCACGTCTCTGATCCATAAGTTAAGACGGGCCTAATGAGGGTCTTATACAAAAGGCACTTTGTGCGACGGGTGAGGTAGGCACTTCTCAGGTGCTTTCTGAGGCCAAAATAGCACCTGTTGGCTTTGAGGAGACGCTGACTTGTTTCTCCGGAGATCCTATTTCCACAATTTACCACTGATCCGAGGTACACAAATTGGTCAACGCTCTGGAACGCAAATGGGCCCATTATAACAGGATGTCTGTCTGCAGTCTCTGTTCCCGGCCCAGCTCTCATGTATTTTGTCTTCTCCTGATTGATGTGCATCCCCATATCCTTCGCTGCCTCCGCCAACCTGAGGAAAGCATCTTCCAAGGACTCAAATGACCTTGCGACAATGTCCAGGTCGTCAGCAAAGCCGAGAATTTGGACCTACTTTATCTTATACACAAGCTTGTAAAAGTTAATAAAGAGTAATGAACCAACTGATTGTTGTAGATAATAATATAATAGATTATTTAATAAAACTTAAATTCAATTTAATTAATCCTTCAATGGTTTCACTCATTTTTATCTCTAACTATATTTGAAAATTCTTTAATCGATGTTAAAAACTGAGCTAAGTAAAAGTCATGTGTTTCCCGCACCAGATTATTTCATTTATAATAATTTTAATAATAAAAATTAATATATAAAAATAAATGTCGGCCATATAAATACCTCATGATCTGATATTCAACTTAATTACCATGCCATGTTTCCGTTCTTAAAAGTTCAAGTTTAATTGGATCTCTAACTACAAATGCGTAAATGTAAAATATATTTTTCTGATTTGTTTTCGTTTTCTTCTTTCTTCTAAAGTCAGTTTAATACTTGTGTTTTTGCGAAGGAATGTGTGAATTATTGCTTTGCATTCTCTTTATATCCTCCAGTCAGCAAGTTTTTTTTTTCTCGTTTGAATTCGAATTATTCTTTTATTTTTCTAAATTCTCTTCAGTTCACTGTACTCCTTTGTCCTTGCATGACTAAGATCTTGCATAAGATATAAAATATTAAAGAAAAAAACAGTTAATTAAGTTATTTGAACGTATTATTTTTTCTTTTTTGTTTTTTTTTCATGAAATTTCTTTTAATTAAGATCTATAACTCATTAATCCTAGTTCGAATCCGGTTATGACAGGATAATTGTTTTTGCCGTGAGACGACCCTGGTTTAGGGCATCCATTCCTTAAGGCCTTGCTTGACTCTATAAAGTGGGTACCCGGTACTCGGTTTTTCATCACTCTGTATTAACTTTTAAAAGCTTGTGTATAAGACAACATTTTTTCTAAAATATTTTGCTTTCCAATATTCTAATATTGTACATCTATATTCTGTTCTTATTTTCAAAAATAGAAAAATTGACTTTTGATTTTATTGGTATTAACAAAAATACATCAAGTAAATGTGATGTGTTATATAATACAATGAATTGATATACATGTAGAGAAGCTTCTCATTGGGAGCACTCTAAAAATATTCTAAACTAGAAGATCCCGGGGCCATTTTCTTTTCAGGCGCCTCGGAGGATTAGCAGGAATTGAAGAGGAAGGAAGGATTGAAACTAGTGGGTTAGAGTGCGAATGGAGTTTGTCATGAAAGGTTGATACATTGATACCTGTCAGTAACATAGGGAACATTAAGGTCTTTATGGATAAGTTTATTCGTGACAGTCAGGAGCGTTGAGGATTTTACGAAGGATTTTGGATTGGATGCGGGAAGAATTTGATGGTTTAGTAGAGCCCCAAAGCCCTACTCCGTAAGTCCAGTTTGGTCTTATAATAGTCATGTAGATGAGCCTTTTGTAGTTCAGAGGAAGGTTTGGCCGTTTGTCTAGTAAGTGTTGAAGCAGCCTAAAGCGGCGAGCGAAAAATTTAATTAAAAAGTATTTTTGATCTTTTCTCCTTTAGTTGGCTATCAAATTCGTTCAACTTGTATATTTAGCTGTTTTCCATCAGTGGTATCAAGATCATGTGGTTACTTTTATAGAATCTACAACATTATAGGTACTTTAGTCAAAGAAAATTTAAGATATCAGCATTTCAGTCATGCCAGACTATTTCAATCAAAATGAAACCTACATCATATTTAAGCCCATCAAATTTTACATCGATAAATAGAGTTTAATCAAAATCGTTTGAGCACCTTTTTTAGAAAATCGTAAAAAGGTGCAAAAATGCATCGAGAAAAAGGCCTCACAGTCATCTCCTTATCAGAAGTCTCAGGAGATAATCAAAAATTGAAGAAGAAGCAAGGAATAAAACCAGTGGATTGGAGTGGGAGTGGAGTTTTATGGAAGGAATGGTTCCTGGTTTGGGCCAAATCAGCAACATATGGAACAGTAATATCATTATGGATGAGTTTGGTTGTTTATTAGTTTAACGTCACTTAATGCTATTCTGGCTACAGTGGGAGTCCTAAATTTTGCCTATCCAGGTTTAATTAGGATAGGGATCTTTAACGAGTACCTGACATCGTACAGGCTCGGGACCACCTTTTTATATCTAACCAAAGGACGGAATATAATTTTTTTTTAGTAAAATTCATAATTTTTTAAGTCAATGTTAGCCACTACTCCATAGGAGACCCTTGATCCATTCAACAAGGTGTTAAGGATTAATATGCCCAAGGTCACGGGTTCAAACCCGGCAGATTCAAACACCTTGTTGAATGCATCGGGAGTCACCTGTGGAGTAGTGTCTAGCATAACAGACTTCTATGCTTGAGGTGGCAATTTCAAAACCAGCAGATGGCCCTATATTTGTTTTTAGGGAGTAAAAATCCTTGGTTATTTCTTCCTTTAAAAGAGATGTAAACAATTATGAATTTAGTTGAAAACATAAAAAAAAAAGTATCCAATGGCCATCTGATAGGTCTGAACTCTCGATCTAAAGGATAGAAAGATGTTATGCTAGCCACTGCACCACAGGTGACTCTTGAAAGATTTAAAAAGTGTAACTCGTAAAAGATACCTCCTTATCTTAAGTAAACCTGGATAGACAAAACTTAAGAGTCCCGTTGTACCGTCGGATTAAGCACAGTAACATAAAGAGACGTTAAATGGATAAACAACAACAAGATTTAATAAAAATGTTAAGTTCTCGATAGGAAAACCTCATTAAATTAACTGTATAAAATGGGTACAAGAAATTATGAAGTTGACTAAAAAAATTATGAATTTGGTTGAAAACATTATCAATTAGATTGAAAAAATTATGAAATTGACTGAAAAAATTACGAATTTGACTGAAAAAAGCTATAACTAAGGATTTTTTACTCCCATTAAAAAATCCTAGGACCACCAGCGGATTTGAACCCGTGACCTTTGGCATAGAAGGCTGTTATGCTAGCCACCCTGCTACAGGAGATCGCCATCACATTATTTGAAACCATTTTTGAGAAAATATAAACGTATTTCATTATTGTTGTACTGCTATAAAGTGTTTAACGAATATTTTTGCCAATTTAACTTCGAGAAACAACTATGAGTTATGAAGTACGTAGAATATTCTTAAAATTGTAGTCTTTCAGATTAAAAATTAACTTTGGACATCGTTTATGACTGTTGTGGTTTTTGTTTCCAATTAAGTCGAACAAGCTTTATTTTTTTTTTCATATCTTTCCCACGAAATCACTTATTCAACTAAAACCACAGGGCGATTTTCGCTCCATCAAATATGCAATATGTGGCTGCCATTTGACAAAAGAATACAAACAATACATTATAGAGAAGGATAATAATTTATAAGCTCTGTGTATTAATAATATTGCTGTTGGATTGATTTAAAGATTTTTTTCAGATGGTTAAACAGGTTGATTGTGGTTCAAAAGGGTGTGTCGTTCGATGCGTTTGATTTGTTGGCTTAAATTAGATTATTTGTAGATTGTTATGGTTTTATTTTTGTTGTGTTTGTATTATTTAAACTATATGAATAATAATAATAATAATGGGCTTACCGAACTCGAAGGTTCGATGCCGATACTACCTAATGCCGCCTGCACAGACTCGTCCAATGTTCACCGTTCAAGCCCAAGTCTCCGAGATCAGCCTTAACGCAATCCTCCCATCGACGTTTCGGCCTACCTTTAACCTTTAGAAGGCCTATCAGTCGGATCAGCGAATACCAACTTTCTCGAAATCCGATCCTCATCGAGCCCAACAACTTTAAAACACGATCATTTCAGTCTCCGCGATGCAATCAGCTCAATTATATTCACAGGGTACAAGCTCGGCAATTCCGCGTTGTGCAAACTTCTAAACTCCCCAGTGGTCTCATCTCTCTTCGGACCAAATATTTTACGCAGTACCTTATTTTCGAAAACCTCAAGCCGTTGTTCATCCTTCAAAGTAAGCGACCACGTTTCACATCCGTAAAGAACCGTCGGAAGAATAATAGTTTTATAAATTCTAACCTTTAAGTTTTTAGACAGAAGCCGCGAGCTAAGTAATTTAGCTACTGAATAATAACACGCATTTCCCACCTTTAACCGTGACTTTATTTCTTCCAGGATTTCATTTTTTCTAGTTATCATTGAACCTAAGTACTTGAATTTCTCTACTTGTTCCATAGTATGCCCTGATATATCAATATCACTTCGATCGCCATCGTTTCTGCTACTAATTATATATTTCTTCTTATCGGTATTTAATTCGAATCCTATTTCTTTACCGGGTTTTTATTAACACACATGTAATTAGTTGTATGGTTCCCTTGTCTTCATCTAGCAGTACCGAATCATCAGCATACCCCAAAACCGGAATATTATCACCCATATTTAAACCTTTCTCGGTACACGTCACCTTAAATATGTAATAAATAGTATATATTATATTAATTAAGTATATATAGTAAGGAAAAGTATTGTAATTGCGAAAATTTTCGAATACAGTTTTCAACGGAAATACACGTTTCAGAGTCCACTAAGTTCAAATAATCAAGTCGCGTGAAAAAAATATGTGTGTGATAAGTCTAGCACGAAAACGAAAGACGTACGAAAGTGAAATTTCATATTTCAGACAACTAAACGCCCGAGATGTTACAACGACGTTTTCACTAAAATCGGCTAACTGGAGGTCCTACTTTATATCATGCATTTTTCACCTTTTTACGAGTTTCTCGCAAACGGATCCGAAGCTTTTGATTAAATTTGCTATATCGATTTTAAATTGACCTGGTTGGCGCGACAGGCCTTAAAGGCCCATGTGCACGAGGTCTGGTTCCTCATAAGATTCCACATCATATTTCTCCATGATATTTTATGGGGTAGGGTCATCACTTCCTACTCATATTTTTGTAAGTAGCCACTAGTTGTCTGACGGGTCTCATCTTACTCAAGGTGAAGTTGAAAGTGAATATCCATATTTGATTAAATGCTTAAAGAAGTCCTCCCGAGGCTGGGATTCGAACTCACAACCTTTGACATGGCAGGCTAGCGTCCTTGCCATACTTCGACAAACCATAAGAGCTAATTTAGGCTAAGCATTTTCCACATGTTTTCGGTTTTCCACAAAACGCTCTAACAACGATTTTGGTTAAAAACGCTTAATCGTTGTGTTTTTAATTGAATAGGCTTTAATATCATGTAGATAATGATGGAGTTTTTGTTGACCGTTGAGAAATTAGATGAGGAAGATGGTTGGGGGTACGGTCATAAAATAGAAACACACATTTAAAACAAGTGCTATCTTACTTATGTGCCGAAGTTTCGGCCTACAATGAAGGCCCACAATGTAGGCCGAAACGTCGGCACATAATTAAAATAGCACTTGTTTTAAATGTGTGTTTCTATTTTATGTCCGCATCCCCAACCATCGTCTAATTTAATATCATGTATGTTCCATTCTGACTGAAATAGTCTGACAGGGCTTAAATTGTGATATTTTAAATTTTATGTCTCTAAAGAACCTTAAATATTGTATAATCGAAAAAATTAACCAAATCATCGTGTTAGCATTAATAAAATCGGGGAAATATATTTTTTGAAGAAATTTATATCTAATAAAGTAGTGCTAAATAATTTTGCAACTGAATAATAACTTGCATTTAACTGCTACTCTAAATAATTATTGTATATAATACAATGTTTGATACAATTTATAAATCGTATTTTAAAACAGATGTTTTATTATTTATTTTCTCTTTGAGGGTTGGAAGATTTGGAATTCTAATGAGACGGATTATTTATTGTTCCCCCCAGTGGACTGTCCGAACCCCAGTAGTTGGAACAAACCCCCTCCCCGGCACAGAACCTGATCCTATAGAAAGGTCTAGACTTGATCTTACTGGATTAATATTCTATATTATTTATCCTCGAGGTTCCTCAGTGCTACATCGTTATCCTGCGAGTTTCGTCCTGTCTAAGTTCAGGAATATAGGACTTCGGAAGAAAGGAGTTCTGGTGGTAACTTAGCAGAAATAGTTTTGCATCGCAATACGAATCAACCTAAGGTTCTGCAACGCTGAAATATGGTAGGATCTTGCGAATTATTATTTTTATAAGAGTAGATTTTTGTAAATTTTATTTTTTGAATTGAATTTTTGTTTATCATTTTCAATAATCAACCTTTGTAATCGACAAAAAAAAAAAAAAATTAACCCTGCTCAAAATTTTAGAGCTAACGTTTCAAGATACGTAGAATCCGAAAAAAAAAAGAATAAAAAAAATCCGTTTCTCATAATATCTTTTGATAGAGAATTAAATTTTGGACTATATGAAAAAAGAATCATTGAATTTGGTTTATAACTGGATTAGATATTGCGTTTTGAAATCAGTGGTAGTGTTATGATATGATGCTTTGAATTATTGCTTTTCATATTACTTAATTGCCTACCAACAACCATATAAACAGTTATACGCTAATATTGTTATTTGGAAATAATAAACCATTGTGTAATAATTTTCAGCGTTTTTTGTTAATGTTGGGGATTTTATGGATCGTAACTGATCCAAAATGACATCTTTAAGCGCTGTTTCCTATGAATTTAACATGCAAATTTACATTAAAGTATTGATAAATAAATAATAATATTTAATTGCATGTGCTTAATATACATTCCCCTTTAAACTAATGAAAATATGTTACTTGTAATTTTTCAATAAGGGAGGTTATGATTATTCAGTGTTGCCACCGTACAGTATCGTACAAGTTATGTTCTTCCTTATGGTGCGCTTAATTTAAAAAAATATATATATTGAATGGATGTAAAATAATTTTTATTCTGGGATATTTCGTTCCCTAAGAATAATATACAATGAACAGGATTGTGAAATGTAATCGGAAGTGAGGAAAAACGGATAAATAGTAATTGATTGTTTTAGAAAATAATATAATAAATTATTAAATAAAACACATGTTTCTATCGAAAATTAATTCTTTAAACTTACTTCATCTCTGACGGTATTTTAAAATTCTTAAATTGATTTTAACCACGGAGGTAAGTGAAAGTCGTGTGTTGCCCCCACCAGATTTTTTTTTTCCAACTACGAAGTCAGTTTGAGGAATTATTTCCCTCCTTTTTGGGTTCTTGGGTACAGTGCCATATTGCTGTAAACCGTGCCTAAGGAAGTGGAGGGCTTACAGCCCTACATCTTGGAGGTACCCGACGGAGCCTGCACAGGTACACCGAGTACCTGCTCGTCCTTTTTAAATTTTTATAAGAAAAACTTGTTGAACTTTCTAGTTTACCCTCTCGTAAAGTTGAAGGTTTTTTTTCAAAGTGATTTTCTGTACATACTTCCTTGTGTTTTGTACCGCTTTTAGCTTAATTATTGGTCCATGGCAGGGGAGCCTACTAAATGTTGCCAGTTCAAATCCCAGTCCCGGAGGGACTTTTGTCAAGCATTTAATTAATGGGGATTCACTCACAGCTCCTCCCACGGGTATTTGAGACCCGTCAGCCAAATGATGGCCACTCACAAACTTAGGCGTAGGGAGTGATGTCCCTACACTACCAAATGCATCGAGAATTGAGACGTTGATTTCCAAAAGGTACTAAAGGACATTTTTTTCAATGTTGATATTTTCACATATTTGTATACTAATGGTTTAGTTTTATCTAAATCCGTCATCAAATTGTATTTAAAAAAACACAAAAAATCCTTTAAAAAAGTATTTAAAAATTGCATTTCATTCCAAAAGGAACTATATCCATGTTTCGTTCCAAAAGGTACTATATCCATGTTTCGTTCCAAAAGGAACTATATCCATGTTTCGTTCCAAAAGGTACTATATCCATGTTTCGTTCCAAAAGGTACTATATCCAATGTAAACAGATATAACATTTCCTTCCAAAAGGTACTATATTTCCTACTATACGGCAGAAGCACCTAACCCCATAATATATCACCAATAATTTATTGTAATATAATTATAGGTGGAATAGTCAGGAATCAGTCATTTTTGAAAAGTTTTTAATTTTGCCAACGTTTCGGCTCAAGCTTGTGAGCCATCATCAGGGCTACAAACATCAGAACAAAAGAGATACATATTAATATGATAATGAAAATTTTCTTCTGAATGTAGTGACAATAATAACATTTGAAATAAAACAGAAAATATACCAACATACTTGAATATTATAGATACAAATAATGATAATATGATACATAATCTGATGATGATAAGCATAACAAATTTTACAGAACTTTAGACTTTAATATAAAAGTAAACAAAAAAAAACATATATATATAAACGTACCATTACTGAGCCATGTCCAAGCATAAACTGAAGAAAACCATAAACATAGGTAGTATGGGGAGATAGGCAAAATTAAAAACTTTTCAAAAAAAAAATGACTGATTCCTGACTATTCCACCTATAATAGTTTCTACAGTCGACTATACACCCTCAATACAACAATAATTTATTGTTTTCATCATTTTATGCATTTTTATTGGTTCATTTAGCACGTCTTGAATCACCGCTATTATTTTGTTCACTGGTTTTAACCCAATAATTAGTTTTTAGGCTATTTGAAACAACTTAGTAGCGTCGATTTGGTTATTTTGGTCACGCCACTGTGAAAAAAAAAAGATAGGTCCATGGTAGAACTAACTTAAAACCGCGGAAGGTGCACAGTTGTCAGATTTTTATTTATTTGATATTTGGACTCTCCGATCTTGAAACCTTAAATCATGATGGGGTAGGGTTATTTATTTATTTTTTCTTTGTGTGCTTCTTGGTTTTCTGATCATAAATTTCTTTACATATGTTTTTAATTTTCGAAATTAACTGAGTTATGGGAGTATATATAGTTACGATGTCAATTATTTTTCTGTTTTATAATTACTGGCGGTGTTTACTTTCACTTACCTATGTATGAAATATATAGTAAGGGAAAGTATTGCGATCCTGAAAATTTTCTAATTCCAGTTTTCAAAGGAAATACACGTTTTAGGGTCCCCTGAGTCCAAATGACCAAGTTCCGCAAAAAGGTCTGTGTGTGTGGTAACTCCCGGGCAAAAACGGGAAGTCCTATGAAACTGAAATTTCATATTTAAGACAACTATACGTCCGAGATGTTACAGCAACGTTTTCATCAAATTCGGCTAACCAGAAGAGCAGCTTTATACTATGCATTTTGCACCTTTTCATGATTTTCTCAAAAAACGGCTCTGACGATTTTGGTTAAACTCGCTATATCGATGTAAAATTTTATGGGCTTTAATATCATGTGGATTTCATTCTGATTGAAATAGTCTGACAGGGCTTAAAGGCCGATATTTCAAAATTTCTTCATCTAAAGTACGTTGCATTTTGTATATTTAATAAAATTGATCATATCATCAGATTAGTATTGCTAAAAAACAGGTAAATATTTAAGTTGAGCGAATTTGAAAAACAACTGAAGGAGAAAACTGGAAAAATATTTTTTATTGCAATTTTTTTTTTTTTTTTTAACATAACAACAGTAATATACATGTATGATGTACCGTTGGAAAGCTTTAGATTTTAGAAAAAATATCATCGTGTACACAGTAATGAAAAACCGATAAAACAAACTGATTGTCGTAGACAATAATATAATAGAAATTTAATAAAACACATGTTTCTATAAAAATTCAATTTAATTAACTCTTTAACAATTTATTTGCGTTTATAAATTAGTTTAAAAATTCTTGAATTTATATAAATAATGGAGGTAAGTGAAAGTCGTGTGTTACGCGCACCAGATTTTTCATTTTTGTATCAATTCTCAAGAAAAAAAATCGGTCCAATATTTTAGGGGGAAACCTCGGAAAAAGTTTTTTTTTATTTTATTGGATATTTGGACTCTCCGTTTCTTGAAACGTAAAACCTCAAATTGTGAGGGAGAGGGGGAAGAAGTATTTTTTTTTAGTCGATTACAAAGGTTTATTATGATTGCAGTGAAGGTCCAGAAATAAAATTCAATTCTGTTAACTATTTACTGATACCGTCGTTTCTACCCACATTTTAGTTCTTCATCAAATCTTCTAATATAAAAAAAAAATGCTAATTCTCTGGGAATCGAACTGGCACAGCTAGTTCCATAAACAACTAGGAACTCGACCCCAGAGTCCTTCACCCTTTT
Source organism: Piezodorus guildinii (assembly GCA_023052935.1). Taxonomy (NCBI): domain Eukaryota; kingdom Metazoa; phylum Arthropoda; class Insecta; order Hemiptera; family Pentatomidae; genus Piezodorus; species Piezodorus guildinii. The sequence continues at coordinate 167,718,504 of CM041294.1, read as the reverse complement.
CAATTGTAAATTATAATCTACACTTGAAATATGTATAACTATGCAAATGGCGATATATTACAAGGAGATAAAAAGGAAAAAACAAAAAAAACGGACACATTCCGACAGACCGGGAGTTCTTTTTTTAAAAACGTAGACTTGTTTTTGAGAGTATTAGGCAGTTCTAAGACGTATATGATTAGCCGGCTCGGGTAGGCTTACTGTTATAATTGAGCCTGTCTCTCCTCACATCTGAATAACTTAGCCTAAGTAGATGAATATAATTCTAATCTGTCACTATACGAATCCCTAATAAGCGAATTATATTATGAACCTAGCTGTACCTTGGAACGTCAGCCATGTTGCGGATTTCAACGATTTTTTTTTTTTTTTTTTTTTTAAATTATAATAATATTCCAATACTATTAATTAGTAAATTAGAACCAAAAATCTGGTGAAGGCAACAAACGGCTTTCGCCTACCTCCATCGTTAAAATCCATTAAAAACATTTCAAATAAAGTAAGAGATGTAATGAGTGAAACTAATAAAGAATTAATTAAATTGAATTTATATAGAAGCATGTGTTTTATTAAAAATCTGGTGCGGGCAACACACGACTTTCACTTACCTCCATTTTTAAAATCAATGAAAGAATTTTCAAATACAGTTAAAGATAAAAATACGTGAAACTATTAAGTAATTAATCAAATTAAATTTCTATAGAAACTGTGTTTCATTAAAAAATCTATAATATTATTATCTAAAATAATCAGTTAGTTTTATGTTCATTTCATCACTCTCTATTAACTTTTAAAAGCTTGTGTATGAGATGATATTTGTTCTAAAATCTTTAGCTTTCCAACGGTATATCATACATGTATATTACTCCTCTTATGTTCAAAAACGAAAAATTGCATTAAAAAAATATTTTTTCTGTTTTCTCCTTTTGTTGGGTATCGAATTTATTCAATTTATATATTTTCCTGTTTTTCATCAGCGTTAACAAGATAATCTAGTTATTATTATTGAATCTACAAAATTAAAGGTACTTTAGGGGAAGAAAATTTAAAATATCGTCACTTAAGCCCAGTCAGACTAAATATAGTTGTCTTTTCATTATGGCGCTGGACTTGCCAAATACAGATACCTTTTTGCGAGACTTGGTTGTTTGTTTATTAATTTAACGACCCTTTATGCTGCTGTGGCTAATCGGACGATGCTACAGAAATTTTGTCTATCCAGGTTTAATTAGGATAGAGATCTTTAACAAGTCAGGACATCGCACAGGCTCGGGACCACCACTTTTTTACGTCCCCTTCGTAGGGCGGCATAACTAAGGATTTTTTTACACTCTTAAAAAAATCATAAGGCCATCTGCCTGGTTTGAACCCTCGATGAGAAGCCTTTGGGGGTAGGTAAACGCCTTTTGTACTTTTGCCGCCAGATATTATAAATATTTATTTAATTGGTATTAAAATAATTTAATTATGTATTTATTCCCCTCAGCATGCTCAAAATATAACACAGGAACCATAATAAGTATATTCCCTTTGAAAACTCCAATTCTAAAATTTTCATGATCGCAATACTTTACATTCCTATGTATTATTAAGTGGAAGTGATACGGAGTGGTACATGAAACAGAACTTTCACTCAATATCCTCTTATTTAAATAAATTATACATATTTGCATTGAGAGATGAGGCCACTGGGGGGTTTAGAAGTTTGCACAACGCGGAATTGCGGAACTTGTATCCTGTGAATATAATTGAGTTGATAGCATCTCGGAGACTCAAATGGGCGAGTAAAGTTGTTGGGCTCGGTGAGGAACGTATTCCGAGAAAGTTGGTATACGCTGATCCGACTGGTAGGCGACCGAAAGGTAGGCCGAAGCGTCGATGGGAGGATTGCGTTAAGGCTGATCTCGGGGGCTTGGGATTGAACGGTGAACATTGGACGAGTCTGTGTAGGAGGGATTTGGTGGTATCGGCATCGAACCTTTGGGTTTGGTAAGCCTATTATTATAACTTTGCATTGAATAATACAAAAGTAGATTTTTTAATGCTTAGGAAATAAAAGTTTCTCTTTCTTATCAATTAGTTGATTTTCAACTGTTTTTAAAAATATTATACACTCAAGCGTTTCATGTTACTATTATAATAATAAAGGCGAAGTGGTAAATAGAAGAAGAAATTATGTCACATTGGAACTATTTAAATGACGAAAATCTAGACCATTTAATTCTATATTGATGGAAATCGTTCTATGATATTTCAATAAACTGTTATAATCGACATTATACTTCCGGTTAATCGATTCTAGCTAAAACGTTCCTGGAAAACCTTTCATATAATTTCGTTCTGGATTTGTCTAGAAACGACCAGACTTCTCTATGACAAAGGTTGCCCAGGTAGAGTGTTTATCGTCTAAACCTATTTTTGGAAATGTGTCTAATGTCTCCAACATAACGGATAGGTCATTGTTCATAGGTAACATTAGTTCTTAAAATATCTTTGGTTTATTATTTTCAATAATCAATCTTTGTAATCGACCAAAAAAAAAAAAAATATATTACCCCTGCTCAAAATTTAAGCGGTTACGTTTCAAGATGCGTAGATTCCGAAAAACGAATAAAAAGAAAATCTGGTACGAGCAACACACGACTTTCACTTACCTCCATTTTTAGAATAAATTAAAGAATTTTCAAATACAGTTAGATATAAAAATGAGTGAAATCATTAAACAATTAATTAAATGGAATTTCTATAAAAACATAAGTTTTATTAAAAAATTGATTACCTTATTATCTAAAATAATCACTTGTATCAATTGATTGTGTATGAGATAATATTTTTTCTAAAATCTCAAGCTTTCCAACGGTATATCATACATGTATATTACTGTTCTTATGTTCAAAAACAAAAAATTGCATACAAAATATATTTTTTCAGTTTTCTCCTTTAGTTGGGTATCGAATTTATTCAATTTATATATTTACCAGTTTTTCATCAGCGTTAACAAGATAATCTAGAAATTATTATTGAATCTACAAAATTAAAGGTACTTTAGGGGAAGACAATTTAAAATATCGGCATTTAAGCCCTGTCAGACCATTTTTATCTTAATAAAACCTACATGATATTAAAGCCCATTAAATTTTACATCGATATAGCGAGTTTAATCAAAATCGTCGGAACCGTTTTTGAGAAAATCGAAAAAAGGTGAAAAATGCATGATATAAAGTGCCTCTTCTGGTAGGCTCATTTTGATGAAAAAAGTTTTGTCACGTCTCGGGCTTATAGTTGTCTTAAATATGAAATTTCAGTTTCATAGGACTTACCGTTTCCGCCCGGGAGTTACCACACCCACACACACACAGACCTTTTTGCGGGACTTGGTTATTTGGACTCAGGGGACCCTAAAACGTGTATTTCCGTTGAAAACTGGAATTCGAAAATTTTCACGATCGCAATACTTCCCCTTACTATATATAGTAAGTGAAATTAAAAAACCGTTGCTCCTAATAAATAAATACCAACAATTTTAAATTTTGGACCAAATGAAAAAAGAATCATCGAATTCGGTTCACAACTAGCTTAGATATTGCGTTTTGAAATCAGTGGTAGTGTTATGATATGATGCTTTGAATTAGTGCTTTTCATATTACTTAATTGCCCATCAACAGTTATATCCTAATATTTTTATTTGGAAATAATAAACCATTTTGTAATAATTTGCAGCGTTTTTAAAATATGAAATCGAATTCGCTTATAAACATGAAAACATGATGTTTCTTCAAAGATTTTTTATCAACATTTCTGATTGATAATTGATGACTGGAAACAATTACTTCGATAAAAAGAGGTGAGGATTAGTAAATAATTCCTTTTAAAGAAAGGCCTTATTGACAAGAAATGCACGGGAGAATATGGCCTTGGGATCCTTTTACTGTTTTCTATTGGAAATTATTGCGATGTTCTTCTTAAAATCTGGTGCGCGCAAGACACAACTTCTCCATGAAATCAAGTTTTAAATAAAGTTACAAAAATATATATTTGTTTTGATGTAATTACTTCGTTCAGATTGAATAATATACAAATAGAAAATAACATTTGTTGCTAGGACCTACCTAAAATTCATGACTGCCTAAATGTACGTAGATCATTTAAAAAATCTGGTGCGAGTAACACACGACCTTTACTTACCTCCGTTAGTAAAATCAATTTAAGAATTTTTAAAAACATTTCAAGATACAAATAAATTGTTAAAGAATTAATTACTTTGAATTTCAATAGAAACATATGTTTAATAAATAATATATTAATTTTTATCTACAACAATCAGCTAGTTTTTCGGCTTCTCGTCACTCTCTATTAACTTTTAAAAGCTTGTGTATGATAATATTTTTGTAAAATCCTTAGCTTTCCACGGTAATCATACATGTATATTACTGCTTTTATGTTCAAAAACAAAAAATTGCATTAAAAAAAATATGTTTTCAGTTTTCTCCTTTAGTTGCTTTTCGAATTCGCTCAACTTGCATATTTAGCTGTTATTTATGAATGCTAACAAGATGATATGGATATTTTTATAGAACCTACAAAATTAAAGGTACTTTAGAAGAAGAAATTTTAAAATATCAACATTTTAAACCCTTTCAGACCATTTTAATCAGAATCAAACCTACATGATGTTAAAGCCCATTAAATTTTACATCGATGTAGGGAGTTTAATCAAAATCGTTTGAGCCGTTTTCGAGAAAATCGTAAGAAGGTACTAAATTCATGGTTTAAAGTAGAACTTCTGGTCGGCAGATTTTGATGAAAAAGATTCTCTAACATCTCGGGCGTATATTTGTCTTAAATATGAAATTTCAGTTTCATAGGACTTTTCGCCCGGGAGAACTTTAGGACTATTTAGAAAAAGATGTTCTTCTAGTTACTGTGTTTATGACAACTATTCGCTCGCGACGTTACACCTACGTTTCCCACTAAAACCGACTAACCAGAAGAGCCACTTTGCACTATGCATTTTGTTCCTTTTTACGATTTTCTCAAAAACGGCTCTAACGATTTTGAGTAATCTCACTATTTTGATGAAAATTTAATAGGCATTAATATCATGTAAATTTCATTCTGATTGAATTGTCTGACAGGGCTGTTTAAATTTTCAACCTCTAAAGTACTTATAATTTTGTAGATTCTATTAAAAAAAAAAATCTTATCATTATAAAAAACAGGTAAATATATAAGTTGAACGAATTCGATGTCCAAGTAAATGAGATAACTACAAAAATATTTGTTAATCCAATTTTTGTTTTGTACATAAAAACAGTAATATACCGTTGGGAAGCTAAAGATTTTAGAAAAAATGATATATACAAATGTGTAAAACTTAATGCAGAAATACGAAAAGAGTATAAACTTAAGTAATTATTGTAGACAATAAAATCTATTGTTTGATTATTTAATTAGGAACAAATGTTTCCATCGATTTTTTTTTTATTTTATAACGTTTATTGCAGGTTGAAGTCCAAAATAATTTATTAGTTCTAAAATTGATTTTAATGCGGAGGTAAGTAAAAGTTGTTTGTTGCACGCACCATATTTTTAAAAAAATATATATTTAAATCTAAAAATTCATTTCTAATTAAAAAAAAATTAAGATCTAATTTTGAAAATATAAATTTTGTATTTAATATAATCTGTAAGTTTTAAAATAATAGAACTGTATTTTTATTTATTTTTGGAGTATTTTGGATCTCTGGACTATAATAGGGACCCGGTCTGTTGACTCCGCCATGGTGCGTTTGTATACTCACGCATTCTGCCCCTCTTCCTTCCAGCCCCGGTTAATTGTATCTTCCGCCTCCGATGAACCAATTAACCGTTAATTGTATCGGATATTATTAAATGGCCGCCCTGAGAGGGATGACAAGACTCGCCATTAAGGATTTGAACTAACTGTACCCATTGCATAACCCACGTGGTTCCAAGGACAATTAGTGTAACCCTTAGTAGAGGTTCTTGCCGCTAGGGCGCTCCACCTCCGAGCTCCTCCTCCTCAGGCCGCAGTCTCAGTACAACATGCGAGCTCGTTGTTGAATGTGTGTCCGTCTCCCGATTCTATCTCTCTTTCTTCTGTTCTCTCTCTGTATTATATTTTCTAATCATTTTTACACCCTTTTATTAATATATATATCGAGTGTCTTGTGCTTCGAGTGTGTTCAAAATGCCTTGGGATTTATACAGCGTTTTCCTGCCAGCTCAGGGTCTTTCCTACGAGGCGTTCCTCACTTCGACTCGTCCACTAATTAATTATGACACTGTGTGCTACCTGTTTTGAAAACAGCTGGGATGTTAGTCGATACCGTGCAGATATATTGGTAAATACATTTTATCTTATTTTATCCCTTTTAAAGAATATACATACAAAACTATACAACTGTACTAACAATACTATTAACAAAACAAAAGAACTTCGTATCCTCCTCAACCACTGAAATACTCACTCTCCATTAAAACAACACATTTTAATTAATCTTTCCTCGTATTTTCTTCTCTTTTATTGCTTATTTCATTCCCTTTTACTAAATTATTAATAAAAAAAAAAAATACGTTAGTCTCAATTATTTTCACTTTATACAACCAAGCGATTTAAACTTTTCTTTTATTTATTTATAAAATAACGTAGAAAGATGAGCTTATAATGTTTATGTAGGACGCTGCTGTTGTTTTCTAGGTGCATCGTGTGTTTCTCGGCAGGGGAGTCCTGCTTCTGTATGCCCCCATCACGTTCTAAATAAAATCTATTTTTGAAATAGCAATAATTCCTTATATTCAATGCATTATCTAGGTTAATTATTATTTATAAAAAACAATAATGTTCAATGATATTTTAATTCTTTTTTAGACTTTTCTATTGTTGCTACACGACTTCCTAATCGTTTTTAATAAGTATTATTGTTAAAACTACTTTGTTATTGTTGAAATGTTTCTGTTAAATGGCGCAGATGTTTCGAAGCCTCTATTCTCGAGTTTGAAATTCAAGATTCTTTTGAGGGTTGGAGCCACACAACCCCTGAACCCCTCCCACCCTCCCAGAACCGAAAAGAAAAAAAAAAAAAAAGAATAAACACCATTCAAGCCCGTCTCTTGGCGTCTCGTATGATTTTTCCTTTCGAGTTTTAGTCTCGTCCGTTTCATCTTATTTAAATCGCTCAATTGATTCTCTTGTGCTAGAATTGACGCCTTCAGAAATGAACGTGTGAAGGTCTTTCCGCCGCCTAAAACGATTGTATTCTTTCAAAGAAATGTATTTTCTCATCATTCGACTCAATTATACGTTGAAAAGGCTCATTTTTACATAATTTTAAACCCGAAAACTTATTTTTAGCACTCCTAAATTATTACATCCTCTTTTAAAAATACGCATACATATTCATTTCTCAGTGTATTATAATTTAAGTATGATACATATATTAGGAAATCGAAATTATTCATCTTTTTGACTTTTAACACACGAGAAAAAAAATACTTTCATCGTTGTTTACGTCTGGAATCTACTCTGTTCTCTGGAATTCGAAGGCAGCAGTTCGGGTTTTTTATTTTAATTTAAGTACAGACGATAATCATAAGAGAAATTATGAATATTAATATATTATATGTATTAATATATTTGATATTTTTTTCCTTGGTATGATTTTCGTAAAACGATATAAGAACAAAAGAAAAAGAAAGAAACGAAAGACAAAGAAAAAAAAAAAAAAAGAAGCTACAGCATTAAGATTCTACAAGTTCCTAATTCTGACGCGAGGTAGCAGCACCGCTCGACGCTGTCAAATACTTTTGTTTTCGTCCGAGTAAATTTTTTGATGATCCCATTGTTTACATTTTTTTTTTTAACGCTTCTGTCATTATATTTTCTTAATTCAAAAATAATAGATTCCTGTAATTATCTTTTTGATGAAACATAAATTTGATTCATTAGTGTGTATTGATGTTCTGAGAAGCTTTCAATAAAATCACTATTTCTTGGCAAATTTTAATGTTTTAAAAATTGTTTTTACCTTAAATTAAATTTATGTAATTAGCGTGATAATAACAAAAATATTCTCATGTAATTTAATTACATATAATTTGCTTCTTAAAAAGTTATAAGTATTATGCATTTTAATCTTCTTAATAATTACTTGTCATTGTCGTTTCAATTGTATAATATTCTATTGTATTTTTACAAATGTCTAATATATTCAGGAAATTAATTGCCTAATTTAAACAGTTTCTCATAATTATACATTTATTATTCAGGATTAATGTCATCAATTTCTCGAATGATTTTTAATTTGTCTGTGCGGTGGCCATGAAATAGTTTTCAAAATAATTCAACTGTTTATTATGAACCTTCTATTCGACCCGAATCAAAGATTTTATATCTGAGTTAACAAAGCAGGATAAAACAATAGGATTTAAAGATGAAGTACATAAATATTATCATTAAATATTTTTGTGGTGCATGTAACATCAAAAAGCTGAACATATTAATGTAACAGAATATAAATACCTATCACATTTAATTCATTTTTGATTACAGTTTTAAATCACTAACATACTTTAAAATTTATAGGTTTTAAATGTTCACTGACCATTGGGACTGTAATAAATACAAAGTTAACATTGAAATGAAGGATCGTGTGGAAATTATTCAAAATAAATTCTTCAAGTTAAAATTTAGTTACAAAGAGAGAGTGATATAAATATTAACATGATGTATTGTAGTAAGTAATACTAATATTTTAAATTGATCTACGGTTGTCTAATTAAGGATTTTAAATTATACTATTCAACCCATTTTGTTATTCTGTTTGTTGTTTTTATTATCTATGATTAAAGTATTTGAAAACAGGTTTTTAAAGTCATTTCTCTATTATTTCATTGTGTTAATATTCATATTATTCTCTTATTTATCATATTATAGTTTTATTTTTGTATGTTTTTTACAAGACATGTAGTATGGGTCGTATTGTTTTATTATAATTAGCGGTTTAACTGTTTTAAAATTTATGATATTAATGCCATTCTTATATTATAATCTTATTTTTTAAATTACCAAATATGTTAAGGTCATCCGAAGAAGTAAATGACATTAATTATATGAAAAATTTTAAATTATAATTATGAGAAACTTAATTGGAATAATTAATCCATTAATAATATGTGGGTTTCTATATTATATGACTGCTATAGGCATAATCTTATCCTTCGTTATCTCTACGGTCAACTATTAAATGTTTAATATTATTATCGTAAATAGTTAATGCCGCTGAAGGAATTAGTCCGGGTGGCGGTCATTAAATGAAACAACTGAATAGTTTCAACTATTTTATTGTTTGCCAACGTTTCGACCCCCATTGTGGGTCATCATCAGGGCGTCTGGTAGGTGAGTGGAAACTTAAAGTGGAAAGTAGTTAGTTAGTAGTGGAAAGTAAATAGTTAATGTTACGAACCTGTGTATGTATGTATGATGATCCTACTTTGGATTACTTGGATTCAGTTAAAATACATTGTTATTGTAGGTCATTTCAGGATTATTTTTGTTATATTTATATATGATTATATTTATATTTTCGTATTATTATTTTTCCTATAAGTTTCTCCACATTTCCGTTCTCAATAATATTCAAACTTTTTAATGATGGAAGGAAGCAAAGAAAATTTAATTTTGCTCAATTAACAATGATTTATATCTTTAAAACTACATGATGTATTATTTTATTTTTATTTTTTGTTCCCCGTGAATTGGTTGCATTGGCTGAGACCATACAGCCACTATATATATTATATTTTATTTGTGAAATAATTTACAATTTTACCATAGTATTAAATTATTTTGTTGATTGATTTGAAATATTCATTTATACTGCAAACTGTTTTAATGTTACTAAATTTTCATAACGTACGTTGTAATTATTATTATCTCCAAGAACAATTTTTCTCTTTGTGATTTGTTGAATGTTTGAGGTTCTCCCAGCACCAACATATGACCTATTATTATTGCATTCAAACTGTTTAATGTTTTTATTTATGTTTTTTTACAATTGCTATTAAAAATTAAATTATTAGTGTAAACATCATCATCAGAATTTGACAAGACTATTGTTCTGTTTGTTTTTTAATAAATCCATCCTATTCAAACTATGGATTGATAATTTAATTTTAAACTTTTTTTGGGCTTAATTTGCTCTTTACAGCCACTTAAATATTTCACTTCTTCTTCTTAATTTTCTAAGGTTTAAAAATGTATTTATACAGAACTTCAACAATTCAAAATCAAGGTTTTATATTACTAACTGTATCAATATCATTTTACATTATATTTATTGAAATATGTCGGAAAAAAAGGTTTCGGCTACTCATTCCCATATTCATCTGCAACCAATATCAAATATATCTTAAAAAATAAAATCTTGAAATGTTAAAAAATTATTTTAAAGACATTAAGACTGTTGGTGGTATTGAAGCCTTGTTAATTATATTTAAACAGAACAATGTTTAATTATGTTAATTTTAAAAACCCCAATACAACATTAAAATATTCTCGACATTATAAGAATACATTTTTTAATTATAATATATACTTAATTTAAAGTAAAAACAAAATACAAAAAATCATGTAACTCAATAAATATAAAATAAAGGAGTGAATTATTAACTTCATTCACACCAAAGAAATGCATTGTAAGACAATGAATTCTTAATTATACCTTGCAGCGTTCCGAGTGTTAATATTTTATTTTTTTATTGATTTTCACTTGTTGTTCATAATGCATCATTTGTCTTCCCTTTTTTATTTTATCTTTTATTATTCTTATAAGTGTCCGTAAATCTTGTAATTTAATTGTTTACGGTTTAAATTTTAAGTTGCTTTAATGAATCTACTTTCCATTCTTGTAATGAAAAATTGTTTTTTTCATAATTGAAGAATTTATTTTAAAACATCAGAAAAAATTTAGTTATTTTTTCTTTTTTTTTTTAGTTATATTTTATTTTCCTCAAATATAAGCTACAGGTTAAATTTGTATTCCTCAAGTTATACAGTTAGCAATTTTGATATGTGACTGTTTCCAGTGATTCATTTTGTGGTTTTGAGGTATATTTGTTAATAATTTGTTTGAAGAATATTAAAATAATATTTATTCTTTTTCATTGGCATCTAGTATATGTTATACACATGCTATGATCAAAGATGAGGAAAGGGATATGACATCATGTGGATGTTATCATTTATCTTAATAATGACATACTTCAATTTGAACATCTGTTTTATGTATTTAATAAAATACTTCAATTTGATCTTCTTTTTTTTTCAATTGTTTAATTACATACTTAAATTTGATTATCTGTTTTATTTTTTCTGATCTTTCAAACACTGGCTATGGCATATGGAACAAAACTAAAAGTTTGTTTAGATTAGGAATACCTGTGTTAAAAGCGATAATAATAATAAACATCTATCTATGATTAAACTCGTTTTTTTTTTAATTGTTTTTATAATCAATATTATCTCTATTATATGCCATATCTATGTAGTAACTACTGATAATGACTGATGGTTGAAACCCAGTAAAACATTAATAAAACTGGTATATGGATTTTATTTTATTCTCTTTTTTTTTCTGTCTACATTTATTGGGGTGTAAGATTGGACAGTTCCACTCAAGTAAATCAGGAAAAAAAAAAATTGTAATATTTGGAATGTTACTGCTAGGAACCCATGGCCTTTCTTTCATACTTGTACATAACGTGAATTATATTTGTATAATTTTCCTCCCTTTTTTTGGTTTTGATATATTCTTAATCAATATGCCTTGAATATTAACTGCGGTAATTTATGTACAATTTCGAGCAGAAAATAAATTAAATGGGAATGGCTGGAATAACATAACATAACAGGAGTATGTGAGAATATTAAAATATTAAATTTATTAATCTATATTAATTTTTTTTGTAAGCTTAAACAGAATGTACATGGTAGTAATTTAATAATGCCGAATGTTACTGGATATTAAAGCAATAGGGGCCAGTGACTATTAAAACGTGAGCATTATAACTTAAGTGAAAGAACATAATACAATTTTTATGTAAAAAAAAAAATAAATCTCTGTCAGGTTTAATTTACTGAGAAGTACAGCTTTATAATTATACTATAGATATCTTGAAATAAGTTTCAGATATTCACGTACTGCTTATACATTTAATTACTTAGTAAATGTTAATAATAAACACTTTTGTTAGAAATAATAAAAAGAAATTCTTGAATTCGAAAACTTTCACCTAAAAATTAAGTAAAATTGAATATAAAACATAATTTATAACTAATGTGTAAAACCAGAATATTAAAAAAACAAACATAAAAGCAACTTCTTCAATATACCAAAAATCATAGAAAATAAATCTAGAGATTTAATCAAAACTAAAGTTTGGTGCAAAAAAGACAAACTTTCAGTTCATTTATTTAAGATAACTAATATTAATTGCAACTAGTTGTAATTAATCTAGATATCATGAACATAACTTACAGAAACTTGAAGTAGAATCTTTGTATGTATTAAAGTAAATCGTACCTTAAACCAATGGTGTTTTTCCATGATAATTTTTTGAAGAACTGACATTAATACATGCTGTTTTAATAAAACTTTTTCAAGTATACATTTCTTTATTAGCTGGATATGTTTATATTTGAAGCAACTTAAAAGTTATAGGTTATGTCATTGTATAAATCAATATTTATTTACATATAGCTATAATCTAAAAGAAGTCATGGATTCTCACTTAATAATAATTTCTGTTGAACATTTGTTAAACTCAATATGGCTAACAAAAAAATCTGAATAGTAAGCAAAGCTCAGCAATACTTGAAAATCTAACCTGTACCTTCTAACTGACTACAGGGCAATTTGAGTCATGAAGTCATAAGAATTTAAGTCCTCTTAAATGATTTTGTTAGTTTTTATATTTATGTTTATTTAAGTTTCTCTGTTAACAGATAAAAATTAATTGATCTCATAAGCTTTATTATATTTTAATCTCCCAAAAGTTTAGGCATGCCCTCTAGATCAGAGAGGCATTGACTGGTTTATCACTATCATATCTTCTTTCTCACTATTATACCTTTCTTACTGCTTAATTAATTATTATTGAAATAAACTTAATTAACAATTCTAAGGAACCAAAGAATACAAATATTAATTGTGATATAAATAATAGAACATCTCTTCTTTCAGCATATTGTTAAACCCTACATTTTCTAACAATTTTATTCCAATATTTTGAAGTTTTACTTCATCCTCAAGGTTGAAAAAATAAAATAAATAAATTGAAATGGATTTACAGAATGTGTAAAGGTGGTAAATTTGCAGTTTCTTTTTTTTCTTTATAATCAATAACATTTCTTACAACAACTAAAAATAAGAAGAAATAAACAATGAGTTGACAGTTATTTAAGTCATAAATATAGAAGGTATTTATATAGATAGAATTTTAATAAAGTGTGTTGAATAATGTTATGGAATTGTAAATTATTGTAATCTAATTTTAATATTTATCTTTTTTTTTTTTAATGTTGAGGATGAAGTAAAATATCGAAACGTTGGAATAAAATAAAAAAATTGCTAGAAACTGTAGGGTTTCTAATTAAGAATATGTTGAAAGAAGAGATCTTCTAACTGTTATTTATCTTATGATATATTTTACTCTTCATTATAGTTTTTTATTATTTACAAAATATAAATTTACTAGAGAAGTTGATAGTGAGTTCAGTTATCTTAGAGTTCAGACTTGAATTAAGCAATTTATTTATTGTATGCCGATGTTTTGGCCTAAATTTATGGTTACCCTCAGGGGAAATAGTTCACAGAGATCATTCTAAATTCAACTAATAAATAACTGTAGTTTGTTCATTTGATGTCACTTTATGCTATACTGTTGCTAATCGGACAGTGGTAGAAATGTTTTTTATCCAAACTAAATAAGGATTGGTTCTGTAATGAGCACCTTACATTGCACAAGTTCAACATCTAATTTTTATGTCTTCTCCGAAGGATGGCATAACTAAGGATTTTTTTACTCCCATTAAAAAAATTTAAGGCCTGCCAGGTTAAACCTGCTGGGGTTAAACCCACTACCCTGGGCATAGAAGGCTGTTTGCCACTGCTCCAGGGGTGACCTCTAAATTTTATTATAGTTCATTGAATTTGTTATGTGATTTCTTTTTTTTTCTTTTTTTTTTTTTTCTTTTAGTTAACCTTTGTCATGTAGTTCAATTTTACTTTTAATCACAATACTACTATTCCATGGATACTAGTTACTACACCACAGGTAACCCCTAATAAATAATTAATGAGCATTAAGCAGAATTAACAATAAATCTAATTATACTAATATTAGCACAATAAATTAAGTTAATTAAGAGTGTTAATTAGTTAAACTTGATTGTTTCAATGACTGCATCCACAACAAATTTCTCTCTTTATAAATAAATATGATTAATCTATATGAACCATAATTCTCTTATGTAGAATTTTTACATTAGTAAATATTTACATATATATGTAAGAGATCATCCTCTGCTCTTGCACTAACTTCTTGCCTAAATTGCAGAACAATTTGTAGTCAATTATTTTCTACTATAATTATTGTTATGTTATTAATGAAACATAAAAGTGATTTAAATTATACTAATAAATCAAATTATAACAAACTATTACCTAATTGGCTAAATTAAATATAATAATTACTAGAATATAATTATTTAAAATATTAGTGTTGTGACCTGGAGATCAGTATTAGTTGATACCAAGAAGTCAGTTTATAAAAGCAAAGTTATAAAACAAATTCAAGTTAAATTTTGTTCTCTTAGTGTCATTAAATATGATTGTTCTTTAGCAAATAAAGCTGTATTTTTAATTTTAAAAAAAGATTTATAACACCCCTTTTAACTACATTCAAATTGATCAACTTTTGCTAATTTAACAGATATTTATAATCAATAACAAATAAAATAATTTTCCTTAATCATACATTGTTAAATTTGAAAATACCGGTCATTGCCATTTTCGTTATTATTAGGATTTAATAATTAGTGTTGATTGTTTATTTTTTTATTGTTAAATATATTATTAATTATATTTTTGTTATTATTATAGTTTAATGATGTTTTACTTAACTACAATTAGTATTAGCTAAATGTGATTTTTATCTTTACTTCAATTCATTTATTCATTTTTTAAAAAATATACATATTTTCTAGTAAATTTTTGTGTTTAAATATCAAAACAAAACAATTTTATTTAATTTTGTACTCACTATTATCTCTTATTTCTTGCCATTAACTGAACCATAGTCATGGCTAAATAATTCACGCAGTATTTTAAGATATGTTTACTATTTTTTTTTTTTTTCTAATTTTTATCTTGAATGTCTTCTAATAATGTTTTAAATATATACTACCTCAATCATTTCAAAACTTAGTTACCTATATACTTATTCATTCTAAAAAAGTCTCTTCTTAATTATAGTAACTATTACACCGATTATATTTTGATTCATATCCATTTTATTAACATGTCCTCTTCCATTTTAAATTGTATTCTAGTTGTCATATATGCCTTTGTTTAGAACCCTCATAGTCATAAAAAAAAGAGTCCTGACAGGTCCTTTGAAAACGTAAAAATTGTCCTTTTGTGTGTAAATAGTTTAATACATTTTTTAAATATAATCTTTATTGCAATATACATTAAAAGGCACAAAACATAAATAATGCTGTACCAAAGTAGACCAGTCTCTTAAGTAATCACATAACATAAACATATTTATTATACAGACACATTAAAAATAAGAGAAAAAATTAATATAAAAAACTTAAAAAAAAAAGGTTTAATAGTAATTAAATCAGTAATATAAATAGTTGAATTATATTTCTCTAATAACAAAATATATTATAAACTTTTTATAAAAAGTTTTTTTTAAAAGATACCCTCCTGAAAAATTACCAGTTCATAGAAATTTAAAAAAATGAAAATTAAAGTTTCATGGTAAAGTTATTGAAAGTTTTATTGATAAAACTGTAAAGATGGAATCAATATATACATTTCATCTTCACAGGAATTTTTAGAAGACCTAGAGGATATAGTTATCGAGCTGCCTAGGCCTTCTATATACTATAATAGAATATAATTTATTTTTTTGGCGGCAGTGAACCTGTGGGGTAGAGGCGGAATCACAAATAAATATTCGCTTCATTTTATAGAAATTATTTTTATCTACATTCTTAACCTTCTTATTTCTGCATTTATTAAGATATTTAGAACTTTGTTTCACTGAATAGCTTATTTTTTAGTTCAATTTCATTGTAGCTACAAGGGTTTATTGTAATTAAACCATCAAAATAAACATAATTTAGGGTTAAGAATAAGTTCTGAGCATTTGTAATTAAAATCCAAAATTACTTTTCTAAAATCACTACTTTCATTTAGCATCTGCAGGTTATTGGTGTCAATAAAATAAACTATATATTCTATTGTAGTATATAGAAGGCCTTGGCAGCTCATTAACTATATCCTCTAAGTTTTTTTTTTCTCAAAATTTCTCTGAAGAAGGAATGTACACCACTTATTTTATGTTTTTCTTACTGTTGTATTTTCTTGGTGGCTTCACCCTCAACAAACTTCTTTACCATATAATCAAAATGGTCAGCAACTACTCCGTCATTATGAGACGTATAAATTTTCAAGAAATATAAATATTATATTTTTAACAATTACATTTATTGTTGTTGTTTTCAAGTAAAAATATTCTCACTCGTTGGATCAATGTATATCAATCACATTTATATTGCAAATGTGACTATATAAAATAAATTGAGTAATTTTGGCTATGCCTACTTCTACTGGATCGCTATTGTATATTTAACAGAATAAAATGGCAACTTATTAGGCTAAAGTTAGAATTAGGGTTGATGAGGAAAGTGATTTAAAAACAACTTAACCTATTACTAAAATTAATCTAATATATGTATAAATATCTTGTTTCTAATATCGAGACACATTGAAAAAATAGAACAAAAACTCACTTCATTATCTTTGTTTGCCGTAGTCGAATTCAATTTGATAAATAAAACAATTTAAATTAAAATTGCTACAAATTACAAATGATGTTGATAGTGACTATGTTGAATGAGGTTATATAAAAGAAATGCAGATGAATAGCAATGAACTACTCTGTTAATGATAAATAAAAGATTATTATTTCATGTCAGATATCAATTTTATTTACTCAATGATACAATAACATACCAGTACCAAGTAGCCACATCCAAATTATTAAATAACACCGTTTTATCTTTTAAACATAACCGTTGTATATAATCATAACTCCTTTGCAACTCATAACTCATAGCAAGTCATTCAAATAAGTACTTATAATATTTCTGGAAATTTATAGTAATATGTATTTTATTATAACCGGACACTATAATGTGAATGTATATTTTATAAATAAGAATAGAAACAATCAACACACACTTATACTTTTAATTAATAATCACATATGTGAAGATATGGGAAGGTTACTTGGGAACAAGTGTTGCCACAGTTAAAAAAATTTTGTTTTATGTTTTAGAAAAATATATTTTTCAACTATTCAGAATAGTAATAAAAACTATCCCATCTTTTAAGTTGGAACAAATAACAGATACTTATGAAGTTTGATCAAAGCCGGTTCAGTAATTTCAGAGTTTATCGAGAACAAACATTGTGACACGAGATTTTTATATATATATAGATGTAGATATCTTATGATTTTTATTTATAAACAAATTTGCTAATTAGGTGTGAAAAAGGTTTGTCAATATTGTAAATAATAAGAAATCTTTTGATTAAATCTAATTATTACTGAGACTTCTAACATGATAAAAATAAATAAGAATAAACAATGTGATTTTTATGTCCAAAGCTTTATTTACAATTTAGTAATCGCCTAAGTGGAATCGAGAGGGTAAATTTAATTCTTAGTTCGATTTATTGATTTCTCGACTACCAAAGTTGTAAGAAGTTTACTGCACAGGAAATTTTCATTTTTTTTTCATTAAAGAATGGTTAAATAGAATGAATTTTGAGTTGAATTGAAAAGTGCAATCCACATAATACTCAATGAGAAATAATCAGAGCACCAAAGTGCCAAAAGAAATTCAAAATAGATTTGTTGACGTAAACCATAGGTGGTCTCAAAGTTTGGTATTGCCTATATTGCACACTATTAAAGGTCTATTGAGCTGTATTTTAATAGCTAAAGCTTCAAGCCAGTTTCCTATGACAATTTGTTCACAATGAATTTCTCAAAAGATAAATGTTACAATCCCTCCTCTAGTTCTTTAAGCTTCTCTGTAATTTTTTTTATTGTTTATATCTTTTAAGTTTCAATGCTTGTTTTGCGTTGAAATGGGTTTCTTCTAGATAAAAAACAATTGACTTTTCTTCTGATGGTACCTGTTACAATTCCATTTCTTTTTTTTTTGCCATATTTCAATATATATATATATTTTTTTTTTTGATGCTGTGCTTCTAATGGAAGAGGCTTTTTTGGCAACAGTTGAGGTTGTCTTTAGTTCATTACATATAGATTCATATAGAAGCAATATACATTCATGGTCATAGAAATTTTATCACTCAAAAAAATATTCTCCAAAATTAAAAATTACCGCATGTTTTTAAGAAATGCTGATTATAATAAAAAAATATATACTGAAAGCTAAAGAAAAGTACATATGTAAAAAATAAAACTTAGAATTCTCTAGTAAAATTAATTATAATATTAATTTTAAAAACTGTGACCACTGTTGATTTGTGTCACCTCTGTTTTCCTGAAGACTCTTCCACTTCATGTAACCTCACAATTTTAATTGTTTCTGATTAAAAAAAACGCTTAAAATTCTACATAATTACAAATTTTATTCTGGTAGTAGTTAAAACAACTAACCAAGAACTAAGAAACTTTATTTTGTTTCGTTTTTTCTAGTTTCTTCATTTCATTTAGATTATGATATAAATAAGTAGACAAGAACAAAAATATTGAACTGGATAAAATTCATTATCACAAAAAATATCAAGAATTTGCATTACCTAATTTCTAAAACTATGACTTAATTTTATTAGACATAATTTAATGAAACATATTAAATAAAATATAGTTTGAATTAATAAATTTATAACATGTATTTATTTAAGGAAAAATAAATGTTTATTTAAAATAATAAATGTACATTTAGATAGAGGGAACAAAAATAAATGATAAAATTTCATTAATACAAAGTTATTGTGAGAAAATTTTCAAAGGAATTTGATTTTTGATTGCTTTGATGTCAATTTTGTTATTACTAAGTTTTATTTTATTAGGTTTATATATTATATAAACAAAGTTGTCTGTAAATGAAGGTTGTGATGAAATTGGAAAAAAAGAGAGTATGCTCAGAGTATAAAAATATACTGTTTAATATATATTAAAATTTCATGAATATAAAGAATGAAAAAAAAAAAATATATTCTCAGACAAGGTCCCTTAAGAATAACATAAATATAGAAAAAAAAAAAAGAATTATAACCGGCCAAAGAACAAAAAAAACAACTAAAAACATTAATTGAGGAGAAGTTAATTGGGGTGCAGTCGCTGAATCACTTTCATTAAGTGAAACTTAATTTAATTCAAGTGTAATTAAATTTAAGTGTTTCTATGACTCCACTCTCAATTAACTCTCCTCAATATCTACATTTAATCAATAACTAATCTTACATAATTAAGAACATTATTAATTACAATAAATCTATACAATTATCTTTTAATGATCAAAAGAGAGATTGAAAAAAAAAGTACAATAATATTTTCATGTAATATGAAATTAACTCCCTCCTAAATAAAAAACAAAATAATAATAACACAACTAACAAACAAACAGTAGAAATTTAGAATTGAACAATAACAAAAAATGTTGAGTGAGATGGTTCAGGTGTCAGTCAATTAATGATAGCAAGAAATGAGATGTTGATTTCCAAAAGGTACTATATCCATTCTAGGAAATTTTACAGGAGATGTGAAATATCACTAATTATTATATTATTAAATTAGCTAATTTGATTCTTTTCCCATTAAAATCCAAAATTGTTTTTTTAGTATATTAATAACATCATATTAAAGTTATGAAATGAAATGTTTTGGTATAATTTAGAACAAAATTAAATGTGTAATTAGTTCCGTTAGAAAATAATTATATTTCTAAATTGCGTTTATAAAGGACTCAGGTGTACATTAGATAAAATCTAATAGAATATTTTGATAAAACTAAATGATGAGAATACAAATATGTAAAAAAATCAATTTTGTAAAAAATGTCCTTTAGTACCTTTTGGAAATCAACGTCTCAAATAGAGGAAATTATTTATTGAGCTACCTACATTTGGTGACTCATATTGTTGGTCTTTAACATGGTTAAAAATTAACAAGGTATAATTTTAGATATAAATGAATAAAGTGGTCACCTGTGGTGTAATGGTTAGCATAATAATCCTATTCCTAAGGTCACAGATTCAAACACAGAAGAATTTTTTTTTTTTGGAATTGATAGTCCTGAGCCTGGACATTCTCAGGTACTCGTTAAAGATCCCTATCCTAATTAAACCTGGATAAGCAAAATTGAGGGCCCCCACTGTAGCATTGTCCGATTAGCCAGTAGCATAAAGTGACATTAAATAAACAAAAACATTATAAATGAATAAATATACCATGAAAAGTTTAAATAGAAACATTAAAAAGAAATAAAAAAGATATATTATAATTATAAACAGGAGTCAGTGAAAAGCGTGAGTAAGTAGTCAAAATTTGTTAAATTAGAAATATATTTTTTATTTAATTTTTTTTTTCTTTTCTCTCCTTACTTTTTTTTAAATTCCGGATTTCCAGTCATCTAGAAGAGAAGCAATAATAAAAAAAAAAAAAAAAAAAAAAAAGACTCTTTGAGTATACAATTAATTAAAAAAAGATACACTATACCATAAAGGTGATTCACTCTCAGCCAACAAGAATAAAGCCAGATATTTGAGGCCCACAAGAAAACCGGGTTACCATTCAAATGAATAGGTGCATGGTGTAATGATACTATCCTATAACTAACCATTGTGGATAGTGGTGTGGTATGCTAGGTGATACATTGCATGGATAGGAAAACATGGTCTGTTCCAATAATAGAAGAAAAAAAAAACTGAGAATTAATATATCCCAAGGTTAATTTTATTATTTTCAATAATGATCCATTGTAATCGAACAAAAAAAAAAATTCCTCCCCTTCTATTTTATTTCTAGAAATATTTATTTTACAAAATATGAAATATTTCTTTCTTGTTTTTTTTTTTTTTAAATTAGTTAATTAATTAACATTAAGGAGTTGTGTGGTATAGAAACAGTAGGAATCTCTGCCAAGTCCAAGAACTTTCATGGGTTGTGGAAGTACAGGTATTTTTTTTACTCACACCATCCCCATATATATGAAGCCCATAAAAGAATCGGTGCCCTCTTAAAAAAAAAAAAAAAAAAAAAAAAATAGGCATAAGGTATAATCCTATCCTATAACTAATCATTGTTGGTTGTGGTCTGGTAGTCGAGGGGATGCATTGCACAGCTATGGCAGCATAGTCTGTTGTAATATTGGGGGAAAAAAATTATTTGAAATAATATGTAACTCAAGGTTAATTTTATGTGTATTTCATTTTATTTCAAGAAATATTTATTTCACAAAATATACCTTTTTATTTATAGTTTAAGTATATACAAAATTTTATCAAATTCATGATAATTATATACATTTTTCTTTCTGTTTCAGTGGTGTGGTCGTTCACTGTGGAGACTGTGGTTCAAGCAACAGTGATATAACTGAGCCTTGCTCACCGCTTTCAACAACCAGCCTAGAAGAGATGCCACCGACACAGTCACAGCCAGCGTGGATCTGGGGGGGAACGGAGGCCGGGGACCCCCCATCGAAGAGGCCCAAGCAGGGGAAGATTACGGAGTACTTCAAGACCAAAGCGAAGAAAGCGTCCGAAAAGCCCGCGTCGACCGTCAAGCAGCTCATTTCCAAATTGTTAGCCTCCCCTCCCGCGACCCCGAAAGCAGGTTCCCTCCCTTATGACAGCACAGAGGTGTTTAGGGATAGTCTCACGCCCGACAACAAACCTCTGACTCCACCCACCACCTCCCCAGAGACTTCCTCTGACACCTCTCTCCTCTCCGGTAGCAAGTCGGAAGTCGAGAATGGGGATATCTCCTTCCTCTTCAAGAAGAGGGATCTTGAAGGCAAGGAGAAGGAGAGCGAGGAGCAGGAGGAGAGGACCATCAGGTTCCCGGTCAAGAACGTTTGGAGGGGCCATTATGTTTCGGATTACGTCTGC
This sequence comes from Piezodorus guildinii, assembly GCA_023052935.1. Lineage (NCBI taxonomy): Eukaryota > Metazoa > Arthropoda > Insecta > Hemiptera > Pentatomidae > Piezodorus > Piezodorus guildinii. Next base: position 167,696,038 of record CM041294.1, on the reverse strand, counting down.
AAGTGGACCGATTGCGATGCCAAATTTGCCACTGCCACTGCGCTTTCAGAACATTTAGTGGTATGTAATCACATTTGCTTATTATTATAAAAAATAATATATTGTTTAGGTATTTTTGAAAGATTTAAAAAGTAGTTTTTGTTTTGTTTCCTCTTGTACTGCAGCCTCAAGTAGGCTTATTGTCTTAGTGAGTCTGACCAAACTGTAAGGATTGATCAGTTCACTAACCTAAGGATCTGAAATACGGTCATTGCCAAAGTGATTTTTTTATTTTTTTTTTATTTTTATCGCTTTTTTTAAATTTTTTTTTATTTACTTCTCTAGTTTTCTTTTTCTTTTTGTTTCTATCTTTTGTTGTTTTTTTATCTTAATATAATTAATTTATAGGAGTATATTTATGATGAATTGTTTAACGTTTTATGTCTTTTTGGTTAGATTATGATATTTTTAAGTTATATATATATATATATATATATATATATATATATATATATATATATATATATTTTTTTTTTTTTTTTTTTTTTTTGTCATATAAATTAAGCTGGTTTTTATTTACTTTTTTTGTATGATTTACCACCTGGGCCTAAGCCTGTTGGTGAATGATGTAAAAATAAAATAAAAATTAAATTAAAGTGATAATACTGTATCGTAGCTATCTCTTCACAACTACATATCATATGAATTGCAATTTTGTCTTTCCTCTTGCAAAATCTGCAGATCAATGGACTTACTAATCCTATATTGCAGTGGGACTTGTGAAAGAGAAAAAAACCTACAAATATAAGTTAAATGAGCTGTTAATTGCTTTAATGTCATAAAGTAAAACTAAAATTTACCAACATTTTGAGGGATCACTTGTAGCTGGGTGGTTAGCGTAACAGCCTCCTATGCCAAAGGTCACGGGTTCAAACCGCAGGTGGTCCTAGGATTTTTTATTGGGAGTAAAAAATCCTTAGTTACGCCGTCCTTCGGAGGGGACGTTAAAAGGTGGTCCCGAGCCTGTGCGATGTCAGGTACTCGTTAAAGATCCCTATCCTAATAAAACCTGGATAGGCAAAATTTAGCACTCCCAGCCTAGCTTTGTCCGATTAGCCATAGTAGCATAAAGTGACGTTAAATAAATAAACAAACAAACAAACCAACATTTTGATGTTAATGTCATAAAATGATTTTAAAAGTATAAAAATATCAGCTATCTATTTATCACTAATAAGTTTTAATGCACCTAAATATTAACACATCTAATAAGTAAATCAAAATTAATTCTTTCATATTAAATCTAAAATATCATTCATAGTTTAAGCTAAGTCAAATAACATATAATATTAAATTTTATAGAATATTCTACTTACCAGCTTTTTCATTTTTCTGAACCTTCAATTGAGATGGTTTAATGAATAGTAAACCAATGAAAAAAGCCATTGATTTTTTTTTTTTTTTTATTCAAGTTCTGTTGCTTGTTACATAATAGGTTCTTCCACTTACAGCTTCAATCTTCAACTGGTTAAACATAACAGAAGGTTTTTCTATTTATGTCAACTTAAAACGTAAAAAAAAAAAATAAATAAATAAAAGTTACCTAATTAAACTTTTCAGAGTTTCATAAATGATGATAACAATTAAATAAAATAGGTGATGCAGTTTCTATTACTACCAATGATTGTTGTATTGATGAAGACCAATAGTTGATTGTAGAATGTGGTGTAGGAGGATGTGGTTGTGGAGCAGTGATTTAATAAATCACATTCAAAAGACTTATTTTATTGTTACCACTTATTTTCTGTTTAGTATATGTAAAGTTAAATGCATACTTATACAGGTAAAGTTACATGGAGTATATGTAAACTTATTTTATTGTTTGCACATATTAAATATTCAGTTTATCTTCTAATATTTTTAGTTTTATTTGCAGCTTATGATTGTTCTATTATCTAATATACTTTTGTTTAATTTTCAGACGATTCACGTTAACCCACAAATTGGTAATAACTACGTGTGTAAATGGGAAAAATGCAAGGTTTTCGGACGTACTAGTTGCTCTTTCAACTGGCTCGAGAGACACGTACTATCTCACGGAGGAAACAAGCGTTTCCGATGTATCGTAGACGAATGTGGACAGCGTTTTAGTAGCCAGGTAAATATCTGAAATATTATTTATCTTTTAATTTAATTTTTTAGTGCTATGTAACTCAGTGGAAGGATTATTATCGACTTCCAAAAAACAATATTTTGATTTATTTATAACATTTTGATGCGCATATCATTCAAGGTTTGGAAGGTTGTGTCCTTATTATCAAGACTCCTCTATTATTTCACTGAAATAGCATTTATAAATTAATAAAGAATGTATGCCCCATTTAGTTGCAAAGTGGGCCAAGTCCATTTATACTTAAATTAAGATATTTTTTTCTTATATTAAATTTTGTTTAACTTCATTAATTTAATGTGATGATTATTAAACTAAAGGCCACGGTACATGGTGAGAGAAGAGGTTAGTGAAAATACTTGATATTGAGTGCTTGTGGGAGTTCATGAAAGTTTATGGAGAGGAGGAAGGCATACTTTTTTTATAGGAATAATAACATCAAATATTACTTTTTAAAAAACATAAAACTAAATGATTAAGTTATATCAATACAAACAATTGTAATATCACATTATGAAAACATGTTTTTTAAATATAGCAAGTCTGTTTTAAGAAATTAGATTTTTTTTTTTTCCACGGAACTGCCATAGATACCATGCGAATATCATGACACTTAGTTTCTTTCTTTTTTTTCCTTTCTTTCCACTTCTCTCTCATTATCTCCGCGACTCCCTTTCTCGAACTTTTCTTCTTGACAAGAACCGTGATCTCCTTTAGTCTCTTACCATACCCCTCTCTATCCAGACAGTCCTGGTCCGTTAGTCCAAGTCTTTCCGTTTCTTCCTTTATCTGCCTGATGTATCCTCCCAAGCTTTTGTATCTATGGATTTTTTAGAATATTTCCTTGTTAAGTCTTTCTGGAGCCATTCTTACCATATGTCCGTGGAATTTCAGTCTCTTGATCCTTATTTCCGTTTCTAGATCTCTTGTGCCCTTGTATATTTCCTGATTGGATCTTAGCCTGTATCCTTCTTTTGTCTTTTTTGGGCCGTAAATCCTCCATTTTAGTTATTATTTATATAGTACTTAAAAAAAAAAAAAAAAAAAAGAATCTTGATAAGATGAAATAGTTATTTAGTATTTATTATAATACCTTGTAAGTTTGTGAGAGTGTATGATAATTTACTATCACCAACATCACACCCAACCATCACACATCCCCTACTCTTGCTTTGTTGCACAGCCTTAATGTTTTCTTCCAAAAACCGAGGGTAAACACTAATTAATTAAAATTACCTTCATCACTGCCTTTAGACATTAACAATAATAACTGTGTTAATTAATGTATGATTTGACTTCAGCCAATTTCAAAATAAACTGCTCATATGTCAAATAATAAAACATAAATAATGTGCTGCCCATATTTTCACTTCTTAATTGGGTCATTTACTTTATTCCAACTGCTCAAGCTGTACCATTTTTTGAATCAAGGTGCTTGTGATTGTGATCCTCTCATAACATGAATGAATAAAAATAATTTTTATTCTGGGACATTTTATCCATTAATATTAATATAATGAAAAAGGAAAGGAATAAGCACAGTTTGTGTGGCTTCATTATACAAAGTCTGCTTGCCTGCAAGTGATGGTGAATCATATAAATAAATAAAAGATACTAAAATAACTAGCACATACACAAATTCGAGTATGGCTGTGGCAGATAAATTTTTTTTGTCTTCCATTATATCAGTTTATGATTTACTCTGGTATCAGGAAAGTATATTAAAATCAATTGCTTCATGAGTTAATTAATTTTTACAAAAAACCTGGTTAGTTTTTGGTTACCTTCCTTCATCTTTCAAATCGTCCAAAAGCCTTCATGGGCCGTAATGCTTATTATTATGATTTTTTTTAATCTGTAAATAGGCTGGTTTAAACTTATTATTATTACCAAATATTAATTTATATTTTGTATTTTACAGAGTTTGTTACACAGGCATGTTGATAGCCATTTCAATGAGAACAAAGATCAAGGAAGCTCCAAGAAAGGTTGCGAAACTGCCACAAAGTTAATCCGAAGGAATGGAAAGAAGTTAAGATATAGAAGCCATCCTTTCTCTGGTAAGTATTTCAAAGTTTTAAGTTTATTCTATCATTGATTTTTTTTAGTTCATTTATAGTTGATGATGTGATATTAATTTTTAATTATTAATGTGATATTTAAATGGGAGCAGTGTTCTCTAGTGCATAGAGCACAAGCCGACTGTTCTCCGGGTCCAAGATTCAAACTTCAGCTATGGCAGAATAACTATTTATTCTGTTATTTTACCTGAGGGGTGACCCTTCTAGGGGGCACACACGGCCTCTAGAAAGTGGCTACCTGAAAATTAGGGTATAACCTGATGGCTGTGCATGATCCATGGTTAATCACATCCTTTCCCGAGTGTTGGTCTAGAGACAGTACGAATTCCTGACGTTCGAAACCAAACCAAAGACGTTCCATGGGTTGTACCAGGCCAAAGTTTTTATTTATTTTATTTTCATTTTATTTTATATTTTTTATTACAACACAGATAGAGAGGATTAAACAAAGAATGCTTTTATTTATTTGTAGTTTCAATCTGATTCTTAGATTGTGTGTTAGCATGGGGCCAAATTCCTGTATTTTTTTAATATTTTAAATAGTTTGACTAATAATTAAAGAAGCTCCTTTATGTCACTAGTTACCCACTTTTTTTTCTTCATTCATTACTAATTAGGACTATTAAAAGTATAAATAACCACCTGTAGCTTAGTGGTTAGCATTACAGCCTTCTATGCCCAATGTCACGGGATCAAACCGTAGATATAGATTTTTTAATAGGAGTAAAAAATCCTTAGTTATGCCGTCCTTCAGAGAGGTTGTAAAAAGGTGGTCCCGAGCCTGTGCCATGCCAGGTATTCGTTAAAGATCCCAATCCTAATTAAACCTGGAGAGGCAAAATTTAGGACTCCTACTGTAGCATCGTCCGATTAGCCGCAGTAGCATGAAATGATGTTAAATAAATAAACAAACAAAAGTATTAAAAGGATAAAAAGTTTAATGTTTATCTTTTTAATTACTACATTTACTAGACAAACACTCATTTACGTGACTATTATAAAACCAATATAGACTTATCAAGTTGAACTTGGGGCTCTACTAAACTATCTAATTTATAATCGTGAATGTTCTTTATTTTGTCATGAATAAATGCATCTGTAATGACCTTAATGTAATGACGAACCAGGTACCATACTTGTTGCTTTTATGAGAAATGCCATTCCCACTCTAACCCACTAGTTTGAATCCTTGCTTCTGATTCCTGATAATCCTCCGTCTGAAAAGAAGGTGGCTGTGAGACCTTCTGGTTTAGAATGTTTTTTGGAGTGCAGTTAATTTATAGATTTCTATACGTGTATCATGACATTGTTTAATATTTCCCTCAAATTTAGTTTTATTTGTTTTAATACAGTTGTAAATTTCAATGAATGTATTTATAAATTTGTTAAATTTTCAGCTCGAATTTATGACTATTTTGATGCCGGAATCATGGAAGGCCTTCAGCACAATCTCATCGAAATGACGGAGAGAAGAACCAATGGACTTTTTGACTCCTGCCCTGGGGACACAGTGACGCTTCACAGCAAGGTAACCTGACTTCCGATCAATCAATAATGATTAATTGAAACATTTAAGAATTATTGTGTTTATTCACATTTTCTTTATCATCATGGAAAAATATCTCTTTGTTACATTTCATACTTTAATTTCTTCATCTTTGCATTTATTTTATTTTTTCCATATCATTAAAATTAAAGTGTAAGTAAGATGTTTCTTTTATGGATAAGAGAAAAACAGCAGTTAAGCCAAATGAGCTTGTTTTGTAAGAATTAGCCCGAGAAAGCTTTCTTTTATTTTTCTCAACTCTAATTAAATACATTTGCCTTCTTTTAACTCCTGTATAATTTCTTTTGGTTGTTTATTTCTTTTGTTTTAAACTTTGTATAATGTTTATTTTTAATCAAAATGTACCTTGATCTGTAAATTACTCTTTTTCTGTTTCCAGCTTGTTTCGAAACTGTATTTTTTAATCACATTCTTATCCAAGTATACGTCATGATGGCAGAATGATTTAAATTTTGTTATTATAACTTGCTTCAAGACTCTTCTATGTGTTAATAGTAAGCAATAAAAGAATTGAATAAACAAACAAATATTGAAGTGACTAAGATTTTGACCCCAATTATAAATCAAAAGAAAAAAAAAATTGGAAAAATTTTTAGAAAAATCTCGTCTGCTTTCTAGTCGGGCTAATGTGCCACTCTTGAAAAAAACAAATTTTTCATATTGAAGATTAAATAGTTTACCGTGTGATAAATATGAGAGATATATGACGGGTTGTGTTCATAAAAGATTAGCAAATACATTTAAAAAAAGTGTTAACCTACATTAAGTGTTTGATTGGTGAATAAATGAACATAAAAGATGATTACTTCTTCTTCTTTTGCTTCACCCTGTAGTGCCTTTCAGCGTAGCCAAGATTTCCAATGTTCCCTGTTGCATGCAAGATTTCTGGCTTGGTGAATATTTTTATTTCGTTTTTTGCATAAACGGTCGACGTATTCCAGGTATGACATTCTCGGTCGGCCATGGGGAATTTTACCATTGGGGATATAGTACATGGTTTTCAATGGATCTCTGTGTCTCTCCATCCTGACGACATGTCCAAACCACTTAACCACCGAGTTTCCAGGACATCGGGGAAACTCCTAACTCCTCTCTGGTCCTTTTATTGCGAATGCAGTCACGTCTTGTTCTCCCTGCAATCCTTCGAAGAAACTTCATATAGGAGTACAGAAAGGTACACCGCCTTAAATATGGTGTAGTTTCAAATTTCTGCTCACTTCTCTCTTCCCGATAACTGTATTGCAGATCTGGTAGTTTATAGCGTCGGTCTTGCTTATTATGTTCACTATTTCTGAATCTACTTTCCCAGATCGATCCTTAAAAGGTAGGTGAAATCTAACACCACTTCCATTGCCTCTCCATTGCGGCTATACCCTGACATCTTCCTGTATGTTTCCAACCTGTAGGACCTTACTCTTACTTGTAAAAGATTACAAGAAATAAAATATAGCGAGAAAATGAGAACAAGAAACAAAAAAAAAGTAATAATCGATAAATAAATGAATTAATATATTAATGGGATGACATTGAAAAGAATATGAGGGAATAGATATGACCCCTCCATTTTTTTTTTTTTTTTTTTTAGTATAATTTAGTTTATATTTATTACAGTTATTTATTGATTAAGGTACATTTTGGTTTGAAATAAACACATAATTTTCAGTTTGTTGACTGACATATTATTTTCCTTCTGTGATAAAAATTGTTCAATTTTTTTTCTTCTTGTTCTTGTTCTAATCTGATTTACGATTAATAAAGAAAGAAGAGAATCGACAAGAGTTCATTGTGGTCGACTTTGTCAGTTGATTCTTTGTAAATTGTCAGCATTATGTCTATCGTTAACATCCTCAAGTCTATTTTTTGGTCTTTGTAAGAGTTTTATTGCAGGCTGGTTCCTCTTCACCAGAAATGGTTTCCGACGGAATTGAAGATCATAATTCCGAGACATCGATTCCTCGCCTTGTAACAATGAATTAATAAGTATTTTATTTTCAGATACTCGGGAAGAGAACAGATGAGAAAGGACAGACTGAAGTGCTCCTGAGATGGTTTCCTAGGGACATGTTAGTATTTTATTTTTATTTTTATTTTGAATGTGTGTTATGTTCATGTATTTTTTTTAAATGGTTGGTTGTTGTTGATTGTAGATTTGTATTAATTTATAATTTGTGATGTTTGTTATAGATACTTGGTATTAAATTGCTATACCACTCAGTGGGGGCCAGATGGTTTATTCATGTTACCATTCTTAACCCGTGGTATTTAGTCTTAATTTAGTTTTAGAGAACTTATATTATTTGTTGTTTTTTTAAGAATTTAAATTGAGACTTTATTTTTGCTCATCATGAATAATGTTCATTTTTATTTCATAAATCTTGACTCATTTTAATGGTCAAAATAAAACTGAAATAAAACTTTAACATACAAAAATATTACTGTCCCATATACATTGGGTTGCTATATAATTCACAGTGTAATGAATTACTCTCAATTAGATATATATTAATATATTTTTACTTTCACTTACCTAGTATAGAAATAAGCAATTTTTTTTTTATCAAAATAGGTGAACTTCGTACCATACACTTGGCACTTTTTTAAGATTTTCTCAAAAATGGCTCTTACGATTTTGATTAAACTCGCTCTATCAATGTAAAATTTAATGAGCTTTGATGTAATATAGGTTTCATTCTGATTGGAATAGTCTGTCAGGGCTTAAATGCCGATTTAATTTTGTATATTCGAAAAGATTAACCATTCCATCTTAATGAAATTGATGAAGGACAGCTAAATATACATGTTAGACAAATTTGATGACCAACTAAAGGATAGAAGAGCAAAACATTAAAAATGTAATATTTGGTTTTATTGATAATGGGGACAGTAACATAGATGTATAATATACCATTAGAAAGAGAAAGATTTAAGAAAAAATATTATCTGATACATAAAGCTGTAAAAGGTAATATTAAGTGACGAATAGGGAATAAACTTATTACTAATTAACAATTTAATATAGTTATATTATTTAATCTAGATCATATGTTTCCAACGAAAATGAATACATGTTTTATTTAAATCGGCTTCAAATATTTTTCAAATTGACGTATATTTAATAGTTTTTAAATTGATTTTAACAGTTGAGGTAAGTGGAAGTCGTGTGTTGCCTGCATCAGATTTTTTACTATTTAATGTTTTGTTTTGACCATCACACACTGATCATTGTTTTTGTTTTTTGTTGTGATATTTGTATTACTATGTGTTGTATTTATTAATTATTATTATTATTTAATATCTGTTACAGCCTAAGTGATGAATGGGTTAGCTCAGCAAAAGCGGAGAGGGTTCGGTACGTGAACATCCCGACCCTTCCTTCGGAGAGCAAAGACTGCCTCTACAGTTACCTCACGAGGAATCAGAGGTTGAGAAGATCTCATGGGCGCAAGCACAATTCTACCGTCACTGCCAGTTCGACATGATATAAGTATGGTCATCAATAATCTAATTATTAGTATCTTGTGCCCCCCCCCTCATTCATAAAAAAAAAAATCATTCATCTATTAGGGAACTCGACAAAAATATAAAAAATAAAAAAAATAGTTTGTACAAAATATATATTTCATTGTAATCAGTGTCTAGTTCATTATTTATTTATTTCATATTTTAAAAAACACAAACAAACTTTTGTTTAAATTAAGCGAACCACACACTTGGTACGTAGATTTATAATGTTTTTTTTTTTTTTGTAAAATAATTTTTTTTTCTTAAGAGAGGTGTTCGAAGCACTTGGCAAAACATGGCATAAATTCAGTACAAAGTATACTAATATTTTGAGGAAATAGCTTGTTGTCGGTAGTTACAAGTTCATATTTAGTAGCGGGATTACGTAATATGTATTGTATTCTGTATTTACATTGAATTTTTTTTAATTTTCTCTTTTATTGTAAAACTTCCGACAACGTAGGTCTAATTCCTCTCCTATGAAGACTGACTAGTTATAAGCAATGTAAAAGCCTGTTCACCACAACTCCCATGTTTTTGCTGAATGTATTTGTATATTTCATTTAAATATATCAGTATCGGAAAAAAAAAAAAAAAAAATTACTTGTTGCGATTGAGCGTCTCCTCTCTTAATTAAAAAAAATAATATACATGTATATATATATTTTCAATAGCTGAAAATTTATATAAATATAAGAAGAAAAAAAAAATGTATTTTGAACCAAGTTATAACTTTTCGACATCTTTCACTGAATTGAGTACAAAATTTTTATATATGTAATAAAATTTTTTCCTTACTTAAAATAAGGGGATTTATCCGAAGAAATTTTCTGGTTGAAGTGTAAGGAAGTGGCAAAAATTGTATTTATGTTTGATTTATTTTATAGATTTTTTTTTTTTTGTTAACATAAATTTCTCTTTGTTTGTAAATGTTTTAATAATGTTCTGTAGCTAATATCCTATAGTGTTTAGTATACTAAGTTCCTGAGAAATTTCTCAATGTGAATAATAGTTAATTTTAAAGAAAAGAAAAAAAAACGTTAAAAAAAAAATGCTTCATTAAACCATGAACATTATAATCTCATGTAAATAGGGCACTTATTTAATGATTTATTCAGTTTTTTTGAACGACTTGTAATTTAGTTGTATTTTGTAAATATCACTGCCATTGGAGAGGAAGAACTATGTCGACAAATTTAGACGATTTGTTTTAGCGAAGCATTAAGAAAAAAAAAATTAATAATAATAAGAAAGATCCGAATTGGGCAAAAATATTTTAGTGTTTAAAAATAAATAAATGTATATATAATTTGTAAAGTTTCAGTTACGATTCCGGGCTAATTTCTTTATTTTAAATATTGATCTCAAAAATATTCTATTGATTTAGTGTGTCAGTAAAATTTTTATAGCTGTTCAACCCGCTAGATGGGCATAAGACATTCCGATATATAGCTTTTTAAAACTTTTTTCAAGTGATTTAATACATTTTTGATGCGTATTACCGTAAACAAAAAAATGTTTTTCAAAATATTTACTTGAAAAAGCTATATATGCCGTTGCCCAGCAAAAGTTGTGCCAAGAGGAAAGCCAGGCTTTGAACTGAGAGCTTATAACTTCAAACGTGGCAAAGACTGATGCGAAATATTCTAACTTTCATTTTATCGCTTAACAATACTCATCCTTTAAAAGAAAAAAAACTCAGCCCAATTTATGAATAATTTATATATAAATATGTTTTTGACTTTTAATATATAACCCGTCATGTCGGGGATTTGTATTTATTGTATTTTAATTTTTTTGGCGCCTACAACCAGCTACATTATTTGTTACACTGCCTATTATTATTATTATTTAATTGAAAAAAATTGGATGGCAAACAATTTTTTTTTTTTTTTTTTTACAAGTCTTCTGGATATTAGGGTTTTTGGTACGGATGGGAAGTCGATGCAGTTGAAGTATTTTTTATTTTCTATCACCAAAAGCCTTCTATTGTCTAGTAGGATATTAAAGGAAAAAAAAATGTAAATATATTGTAATTTATAAAATAATGTTTAGGATTTGAACGTAATGTAAATAGTTGGAATAGGAAAGGTTCATCATTAGCTCTTCTAGCTCTGCTTGAGAAAGTGTCCAAATGTTATCGGTATTAACGAGGTTTGTAAGAAATGTTTAATAGCTTTTTTTTTTTTAAATAAAAGAAAAAAACCTTATAACAGTTTGGACGCATTTTAGGATTTTATCTCTTTCTATATATATATAAAGAAATATATATAAATATAAATAATGTATAAATAATATACAATTATTATAATTGTTTCGTGTATAAGAAAGGTTTATAGAAGCATATAATAAAGGGTTTTGATAATATTTTTAGACGAAATGCTATGTTACGCGACTGATGTGTCTGTCTACATTGAAGTGTGTCGAAATGGCCTTGGAAGTTAAAGGAAATCCCTCGTCAGGGAAAAAAAAAGAGTCGAAATTGAAATTGCACAGTAATTCACTGCCATTGTTGTAATGAAATTAATAAAATGCCACATCAATTCACATTGAATTATCTTGTTAATTAAAAATGTCTAAAGATGTTAGACGGCGTAGATAGTTTTTTAATTGACAATCTACTCAAGTTTGTCTCATCATACTCATTCACGTTCATGTCCTTCTGTTTTTTTGTCACGTTATTTTCCATGTGCCATTCCTACTCTCAGATTTTAGGCAATTTTTTTTTTTGTTAATTTTAATTATAGTAAATTGTATAATTTAAAATAATTTTTAAAGCGAAATCTAATGATCTCTAGTACTATATCCATCTAACATATTTTAAATTTGCTTTCATATTTATTTGCGTGTACATTTGTTTTTTCTATGGGCCTATATATATTTTTTTTTCTTAGTAACATTTTTTTTTGTTCAATATTCGTCGCATATTAGTTTTTATAATGCGTAATTTAGAATTTTAGTTTGTTTTGTTTCATACTTGTGTAGTTTCAAAGTCTTTTTTATATAATATTTAATAATTGTTGAACACTGCCATTTATGTTGTCAATTGCTCATATTAGGTAACTTCGTGTTTTAATTTTTTTTTTTTTTTTATATCGTACTTTGTAAAATCCTTTCTATTCCTTAGCGGTCTTAGGCAATGCGTGCTATCGAGACTCAATTTCCGTCGGCTACAAAACGTGTGTTTTTCATCCTGTAATTTTTTAAAAGGGTATTTATTTTTTATTTTGTAAAAGTCGGGGACTGAAACTAAATAATTAATTTAAAAAAAAATTTATTATAAAGAGGTCACTTGTTTATAGAACTTGTTCTGGTAAACGTCTTTTTTTACTTCTATCACAAATCTGTTTCAGATTGTAGAGTTTTTCATTTATCTAGATTAAAATTTTTGGAACAAATACTGTTTTTTTTTTCATGAAATATTTCAATTTGAAACCATTTAAAATAATATTCAAGTAAAAATAAGCTTAATTAAATAAATAGAAATAACTTTCGGTTCCTGGATGAAGAAATGAAAAACACGTTGCCAATTAAACTTACTCAAAAATCAAAACTTTTCTATATTCCGTAGTTTTCCGGATGTTTCGTGCAATTAAAAATTTATATGTTTATAACTTTATAAATTTTATAGGATTGATAAACTTTTCGAAACACCGTATCACAATTGTGATTCTGATTGTAGCAGTGATTTATTCCTTCAATTTGTCATATAAATAACATAGTATGGATATGATGATTAAGCCTTTAAAATTACTTAAGAATATTCTAATTATATTCTCTGTAGGATTTAACTGTAAGAATGGATTTTAAAATATGTTCTCTTGTTTCATGCAGTATTTTTGATTTGTTATTTATTTATAAAACAAAAAAAAAGAAATTGAAATTTTGAGTCAACTTAATTTTTATTTTTAACTTGAATGTGTTGAGGAATATGATTGGTTTTTAAAAAAGTCATGTAAAATTTTTTATTATTATTATTAAAAAAGTATTTGTAATTACATTTTTATTACTGTGTGAATGTCTAAAAAGGCCTGTGCTATTGTTATTTAAAAGTAAAATAAAAAAAAAAATAAAAGAAAAAATGATCATACCATTTTTGGACCACAGACAAAAAACCTATGTAATAGTCTATTTATTATTGAAATTTTTTTTAGATGTTAAGAATTTAAAAAGTATTGATGTATCAAAACTGAAATTTTAAATATAGCAACGTTTAATTTGATTTTTTTTTATTTATTTATTTATTTTTGTTTTTGTAAATTTAAATTGAGAACCAGTTTAGATTAATTGTTTTTGTTTATTTTTCTGTTATCTACGTTTTTTTCTCCCTCTCTTTATTATTTTGTTCCGTTGCCAATGACTGTATCGAGTAACATTTGTAGACTGTTTAACAAGATGTATGATACTTGGCTTTACATCTAAGTGTATACATAATGTTAGTAGCAGGTACAAGTGTAGTGGTAATATTGTTACATGGTAATGGATATGACCATATTTTTATATATATGTTTTTTTTATAAATATATATATACAAATGAGATGTTATTGTAAATATTTTCAGGAACATGACTTTTAAGATTAAGAGTCAATTAGTATTTTATTTATTTGACACCGTTGAAGACTGTCTTTATACTTTACTACATTTTATAAATCTTTTTCTATGTAATATATATTAGGAAATAAATAAATGTAAGAATTGTTTATATATATAATACTAAATTTATTTTCTGATATTTTGCTTTATCGACTGTTTTTTTTCTTCTAGCTATTAATTTAAACTAATTTAATATATTTTTCAGAGGCACTTGATTTGTTTTTTCTCTAAAATAGCTTTTTCTTCATTCATCTCATTAACTCATTTCATCATCACGATCGAAAAAATTGTATTTTCCTTTTAGAATCAGCTTCTCATCTTAGTGTCCTTTCATATAAGCATACTTCCAAATGTCTGCCATGCAAACGGAAGAGTGAAATCTGTAGAACATGGTCAGAGGAAAGGTTAGGTGTGTAATCGACGACCATATCAATTCTCCGTAGTAGGCAGATCTTGGGTCGTTTGTATTCGAATGGGATTTTATTTCAAACGTTTCAGTTATCCACATAGTAACGTTGCAGACTATTAAAAACATGAGCAATTCTCTTCCAGGCTTTTCGGTCCGTAGGGCTTTCGAATTCGAACACCTTCGAAGGCCATCTATTATGAATGGAGTCTGAATCAGTACCTGAATGACCTGTAAAAATGAATTCAATTTTTAGTATTTTTTTATTATCTGATCAAAATTATTAAGTTATTTAATTTGATTAGGACTGGCCAACTTTATATGAACTGAATTCTCAAATGAAAGAAGAATTAATACATTGTCTCTCGATAGCACAATCTTTTTCTACTTATTAGTAAATCATTGGATTCCGTCAGATGAATTATTTATTTTAATTGGCATTCGATGTTCTAGGTATGCAATAGTTCTTGCAAAAATATTATAGTGTCTACTAATTTTTGGGTGCCCGCAGCACAACCAACCTTGATAAAGTGGGTACCCAACTTTGGGTAAAAAACCTAACTGGTAGGATCTCGGCTTAATAACCTACTTGCATGGTCATTGGCTGAAAAAACGTAAAAATGTACTGAAATCGAGACCCTTCATGGGTTGTAGAGGTACAGACAGGATTTTTTTCTCTCCTTTTTGTCAAAATTATCGCTGTAAAATTTTGTAATTTTCCATTAATTTATAATAATTGTCTAAAAGAGTTTCTTTCTACTTTATATTAAATAAAAACTCGTATTTATTTTTTTTAAACTTATAAACTCGGAACTGTGCTTATAACTAAAATAATATATCTTTTATACTTAGAACATCTATATAAGTATAAAATCTAGTTATCGAGAGTTCATTATTTTCTGGCTAATGGCTGTTTGATGCAATTTTTAACTAAATTTTTAAAAGATTCATGTCCACTTCCTTTTTGTTATTTATAAAAAATAAATAAAATCAAGCCATTATTAAACAAATTAATAAAAACCAAGGAAAAACAAAATCTTTTAAATCGTATATTAAAAAATAATTTAACTTGAGATACCATTGGACATTCAACAGTTAATTGTTAAGAATTTCAATGAACAAGGAAGACGACAATTCAACAAAAGTTGGCCAATCCTGCTGGTTGTGAAATATGTCTTATATACGCATTATTTACCTCTTGTATGTTTTTTATATTATATAAAACAAATATAATAGAGGTTTATATATGTAAAACAGCTGTTCATATACATGGTTTTACCTGTATAATGACTGTTGCAAAACAGATGTATTTTTTAGATCTCCATGCAGGTACGACGCTCAAAATTAACTGTACGAAGAATGATGGAATGCACGTGAACAGCAGAATATCGTCCAGTAAAGAGATCTCATTCGAGTTGACGTCCAACTTGGTTATTAATTTGTAAGCTGGTATCACAGTCACTGTCATTAATATAGTCAGTGTTAATTCTGTTACAGCATTCACCAACAAGCCTGCTTCGATATACACACTGGAAAATAATTAAAATATTTAAGCTCTTTCATTATTTTAAAGTGAAAACAGTGTTATAATTAATTATTTTTTTACCTGTCAGTCATGGCAACGAAGAAGAGAACTATACTGAGGAAAGAACCGACTAGAACTATCAATCCTGCAAAAAGACCTTTGTTCGACGAATGACAGTCTGCGTGTAGAACGACATTCGATATTAGACTATCGTTGCTACTTACTGGAGCACACTCGTTGTACGATCCTATTTTCTGCCACACGACGAACATCATACCAGCTGCCGACAAAAAAACATGTTTACTTTTCTTTTTTAGACACCTTCATTTGTAAATTTTGTTTTATAAACGACTCACCTACTAATATGCTATACTCTATTGTAAATGGGTATAGGTAAGGTGTGAACATTCCAAAAACGGAAGTCAACTGATCAGGCCCCAAACATTCATCCGTTTCTTCATCAATTATACTTGTATTACCTAATTAACAAGTTTGATTTTTTATTGAAATCTATTTTTTCTTGTTTAGCTTGGTATAGATCCGAGCAGTTACCTGTTTTCATGTGGTGATGAAGTGATGCAGGAGGTTCATGGTGGTGGTGGTTCATCGAATCAACCGTTTCCCTTAAAATAGTCCATATCCAAAAACAAAGATGAGATCCAATGCAATGCATTAGACCGAAACGAGCCAGAATCTTATGTTTGTTTATAATAACCTAAAAAAAAAAAAAAAATTAAATAATAATATGATGATATAGCATATTTTAAAAATATTTATGAATATTTTTTACTTACATTTGAATATTTGAAGATGAAAAATAACTGCATAAAAGAATAAGCTGGATACATAATATCCAGTATTAATGTAACTACATTGGCACACTTGTAAAAATTGTAAGGATCCAATATTAAGAAGGCCACTTGATAAGAAATAAGTAGACCGCTATGTAGAAGATGTCCTAAACAGAAACCTATGACAAAAAGATTTTAGAGCGTTATTTATTTATTATGAACATGATTTTAATTTTATCTTAAAATATACTCCATTTTTGGACACAAATATTAAACATATGTACAGTAAATCTCCCTAATCCATCAGTATCATGAAAAGTATTGGTGAAAACAATTGTTCGGGCGCCAATTTCTAGATGCATTTTTTCATTAAAAAGCAATAGTCCAATAAACCCTTCTAATTTTTTTATTTTCTTTGGCTTAATTAATTTAAGAGAAAGAATAAATATAAGCCCATTTTAAACTATATAAAATTTTTATTCAATATTCATAAATATTTTCTGAAATTCTAGATTCATGAAAAAAAAAATTAACCATTGAATTCAACAAAATAAAAAGATCGAATTTTTTATTTTTATTTTTCATTTAGTACTTTTTCAGCCGACAATATATAATTTGTTTTATTTTTCAGCATTTACTGTTTCTCTTTCAGATCAATAATAAATTTGATTTAATAACTTTGTCTCATTAATTCACTTACCTGTTTTTCTAAATATTCTTTAAAATAATTGTTTTTATTATTTGCTTTATGTATCATTTTTATCTTTTCTCCTGAGAGGATTAGGAAGAGTTTACTGTTTATTTGTTAATTTTTTAATATAATTTGTGTATAAGCTTTCATTATTTTTTTCTGATTATCCTACAATTAGATCAAAACTCATGTGGCTGAGATTGAAAATAAACCTTAAATTTTCTTAATGATTTTTTTATCTTCATCTATTAAGATATTCTATGAATTGATATATAAATTCAAGTCAAAAACTTATTAGAATTTTATAATGCATGCCTTAATTAATACTTTTTTTTTTAATTTATAGAAAGTAACCTTTGAATTTGATGCAATTTTCAACTTTTTTTGTATGTGATAATTTGTTTATTTACTATTTGAATAACATTTATAACTGCCCAGTTTAATGATATTTACAGGAATCTTCTAAGGCTGATAATTTTTTTATTTAAGGGATCTCAAATTAATATAAAAATATATCTTTGAATAGATCTAGTTGATTTTTATATTAATATCTATTTTTTAGTTTCTATATTTACCCATTTTTCATCACGTTAAGTTTTCAAGCTTAAATAAAGTAATGGCACATGGAAAATAATCTTGAAGTAAGTAAATGTAAATATATTGTAAGGTAATTATCATTGTGTTTTTTGTTTGTTTTCAACATCCGAAGTTTTGTGCCTATACCGATTTTACATTTGAAATCTTGATGGGAGTTTTTGGTTTATTATAGAAGATGATAAGTATACATTCAAACTCTGTTTTTTGTTTTTTTTTTAATGTGTTGTACATATACCTGCCGCTCCGACTTTGAGATAAAAGCTCCCAGAGTGTCTGCCTTTGCTGAAGCAGTAATGATGAGGGAGTACCAAATCTGGCTCGCTCAGAGAGTTCCAATTCACGGAGCCTCTACCGATGCTGCTTCTTCTAGACGAGGGCTCAGATTTCGCTATAGCGAGTATTTAAAACACATATGTAATTTCCAAAATTAATTCGTATCATATAAGGCAATTGATAAAACCAAAAAGAAAAATCATTTTATTCTTATCAATAGTGAAGAAAAAAATGTATATACATATATATCCAGCTTGTTCGCATGCTAACTGCTTCAGTAATGCATGCTACCTTACCGAATCATATTAACCCGGAATGAAAATATAAAATCCTGGAACCTTATCTGGAAAGAAGTAAGTTGCAAACTGAAAATTTTTATTCAACTTCATTGTATGTACTTAAAAAGAAAAGTTTATTCTTAAAAAAGGAAATGATGGATAAGAATTGAGGGATTCTCTCTGTTTTTTGTTTTTTCTTTCAGACAAAGAAGTAATAAATAAATTTTGTGTGTTGAATTTAATTAATTTCCTTGATATTAAACAAAAAAAAATTATATTAATACGATTGATTCATTAAATTTTACCCTCTCTCCATAAATATTGTTAATTCCTGATTTCACTCATAAATAATCAAGGTAAGTTCTTCTTATTTGGTATTTTTTAACATAAATATAGAAGATATTTCTTCTAACCATTAACTAACATCTTAGCACGTTAAACAATATACTATCCTTAAATGTTTTTCAATTATTAATGTTTTTATTTTAATCATTAGTAATTAGAGCATGGAAGGTCAACTGAAACCAGATCAATATATATGTATTTATTTACAATTATTCAGTCTTTTAAAAATATATATTATGGTTTCGGGGGAAAAAAGTTTGTAATTAGAAAAATGGTCCTCCTGAGTTATGTGTTTTATGGACATCTTTTTATTAATCTTCTACTGAGATAAAGTTTGCAACTCACAGCTCTTAATTTAACAGAAGTCTTAATACTTGATACTCAAAAGGATCTATTTTCAACTCATCAACTTATTTCCTACATAAGGTTCGTTCCCACTATTTCGCCGGTCGCGCATGAGCAGTGGTTTGCCAAAATTTTCCCAGTGGGACAGAAAACCGTACTGCGCATGCGCCTGCCATATAGCCATCTGGAAACGAACCTAGAGGTGTTTCTTTAAAGTTGTTATATGTATATATTAGTTGTTTACATTTAATATTTTTATTAAGCTGTAAAATCTGCAATTTATAGTATTTAGGCCGAGTTCTTATTAACCTAAATTATTTTCAGTGTTTTATAATGTCCAGTTTACTACATTACATAACCTCTTCAAAAATTCAAAATGGCGGACCCTAATAAAAAGGTCTGATCTTTTAGTACAACAAATTAAAGAAATAAAGTTACTCATATCTTCATCAATCACTTCAGCATTTTGTATTTTTGAAAAAAATAAAGAACTCATGATTTGCTTTCAGATTTCAATTTTTTAATACTATCTTGTGAGACTTTTTTTAGAGAGTTGTTCTATGAAGGGTTTAGTTGTGTTGCTTATTATTTGTGAATTGTTAATTTAATTTTCAGAATTATTTACACCGTAAAATATTCTTTAGAAGATATGAAGAACAAGTATCTCAAAAGTTTACTCACCATATTTCGCTGCAACCATTTCTTCACTTACTTTAAGCAATTTTGAGAATTTTCTCATATCTATGTACAAGAATGCAAGGTAAACTATTCCAACTACGACTAAATAAATACTGAAAATCTAAAAACAAAGGAGTTTTTTTATCATTATCATAAAGTTAATTATATTTTTGTTATAACTTTGTATAATATATTTTTCCCTACCTCAGCGTATGGAGCCATGCCTGCGTTAATTTCCCAATATATATAATTACACCTAAAGTGACTACGAACATACAGTATATGCAACTAAGAATGTTTGTTAAGGATTGCCTGTTGAAAATTAAAATTATTTAAAATATTTATTTGATAATATCACAGTAGAATTTTTTTAAATATTTCCTTGTTTTACCTAAACATTTCTTTCTTTTCCTGAGGAGAAGATGATAGCAAAGCGCCGCAGCGTATGACGTTTGTCGAAAATATTCCATCATCGGTTTTCTGACCATTTTCGTCTGTTGGATGAGTTTGTATGGAATATATCCTACTTTGTTGCAACAAGTTGTCGTCGTATAGACAGACCTTACGATGTGTTGTGAAGTTGGGAACTGTATCAGGAGCTAAAACATAATTTAAATTTGAATTTCAGGAAGTATAATTGTAATAATTATGACTTTCAGGAATAATAATTATAATAAAAAAAAAAAAACCTTCACAACCTACGAAGGGTCTTGGGTTCAGTACATATAGGTTTTCCTATTGTTTCCATGTCAAAGGGCCATGCAAGAAAGTGTTCAGGCCCAGATCACGCTCAGCCGTCTGGGTTTTTACCGGCTTTATGGTGGCTGAGTGAGCCAAAGGATTGCTCCACAGCTGTAATGACAGAATAAATAGTTATTCTGCAACAGCTGAGTTTGAACCCGAGACCCAGAGAAGAATAGTCCAGTGCTATATTAACTGGATCAATCTCTCTTTTATAATAAAATTTTTGTCCAATCGGTGGTATAGGTTTTTTGTGCATAATTCACATCATTTGCCACCAGTTTTTTATTTTATTTTTAAAGTGGTAATGTTTTAAAAGAAGAATAAGTTTTTAACCAAGAAAAAAAAATGTGAGATGCCTTTAAAGAAAATCATTTCCCTGCTTCAAATCTCACTTGAAATGTAAGTAAATATTTTACTATTAAAAAAGAAAAGAAAATTAGGTTCGATTATACCAATGACAAACAAAGGAAAATGAAAAACGAAAGTATTACTTAATAGGACTAAGGATCTCAAAAATTGTATCCCATAAGGAGATTCTACGATGTATTAGTTCTTGATAAAAATCAATAGTTGTTAGTTGGAGAATTCAGGAGAAACATAGTCCGCATGGTAGTCAAGAAAACTAAAATAACCTTCACTATTTATTGCTAACGCTAACATGTTTCATCAGAGCGTTTCAATGAACAGCTGTTAGGAATTTCATTTCCGAATTGCTGTGTCTAGAGGCCATCTGAAGAAGACCCACAATGTTGGTCGAAACGTTTGCAATACATAGCTAAGCCTATTTCATTGTTTGATTCTTTAACACTACCCGGACTTTCCTTCTCCAGTATTAGTTCCTGATATTATTAATACCCTACAAGACATTATTTTAACCAATGATGGCTTCTTCTGAGAGTTAAGTCAAATCTCTGCATCTTAAAACACCAAAATCCTATTTTATGAATTAATTATTCAACTGCAATCCAATTTCCTGATTTAATCAATGAGTTGCTTCTGCAGCATTATTATTTAAAATCAAATATTCGAATTTTGAGGAATGCTAAATGTAAAATTCTGAAAATTGAAGTAAATTTAGCCAAGTTGAAAAATCAAAATCCCAATTGTATTAGTAAATTTTCTGAGGCATACTTTCAACGTCAATTTTAGTGCATAGATTGTTACAAAGCAAAGAGCTAATATATGCATTGAACATTCATAACACTTGCTCGATGATCCAATGGATTTTTTAGCCACAACAAACAACTTACATAGTTTGTTTCTTAAATATAATAAATAAGGAGCCAGGAGAAATAGAGAGAAAATGCCAATAGTATGAGGAGATAATAAGATGTTTAGTCAAAAATGTTCTTCCTGAGTTTACACAAATTACAAATGACCACCGAGAAAAAAAGGGAATAGAAAATAACTAGTTTAAAATAATACAGCATATTCTACATGCTTACTTATACCAGTCAGTACTTATCACTTGTAGCTGGGTGTTTAGCATAACAGCCTCCTATGCCAAAGGTCACGGGTGCAGTGGTCCTAGGATTTTTTAATGGGAGTGAAAAATTCCTTAGTTATGCCGTCCTTCGGAGGGGACGTTGCCAGGTACTCGTTAAAGATCCCTATCCTAATAAAACTTGGATAAGCAAAGATTAGGACTCCCACTGTAGCATCGTCCGATTAGCCATAGTAGCATAAAGTGACGTTAAATAAATAAACAAACAAACCAGATAGTTCTCGATAGTTACTTTATTAAGTATTAGTGAATACCCTCTTTATGAAGACTGAATGAACCCAAAGGCTGACATAACAGAATAAATCCCTACCACAGCAAGATCCAAATTCAGAACCCTTAAGGTTGGTAGCATAATGCCATAACAATCATTTACCCTGCTTTCTTTGTCTCAAATAATATTTACTCACTAAATTAAAACAATTATGATCCATGTTTCCCATTGACGGATCCATGAGGTTTATATCCAGAGTCTTATATGGATATTCCCACACCAAATATATTGCTTGTATTTAGTTCCAAGATATTCTGTTTTTGAAAGTAGATTTTGGACATGTTGCCAAAGAAAGAATGAAAGTTGTTTTGCGAAACTCATTTTTGATGGTATCATTACTTAATTATAATATTCATGATGCAATAGGGGTTACCTGTAGCAGGGTGGATAGCATAACAGCCTCCTATGCCAAAGGTCACGGGTTCAAACGCGCAAGTGGTCCTAGGATTTTTTAATGGGAATGAAAAATTCTTAGTCCTTCGGAGGGGACGTTAAATGGTGGACCCAAGCCTGTGCGATGTCATTTACTCGTTAAAAATCCCTATCCTAGTAAAACTTGGATAAGCAAATCTTAGGACTCCCACTGTAGCATCGTCCGATTAGCCATAGTAGCATAAAGTGACGTTAAATAAATAAACAAACAAACTAGATAGTACTCGATAGTTACTTTATTAAGTATTAATGAATAACCTTTCTATAGAGGCTGAATGAACCCAAAGGCTGACATAACAGAATAAATCCATGCCACAGCCGGATTCGAATCAGGAACCTTGTATTATGATATACCTACCATTTACGCTGCTTTCTTTGTCCCCTATAAATAAACACAAAATATTTGCCCTCTAAATTAAAGCAATTATGATCCATGTTTCTCCTTGGTATGAGGCTTATATCCAGAATCTAATATGGATATTCCCAAACTAAATACATTGCTTGTATTTAGTTCCAAGACATTCTGTTTTAGAGAGATTTTGGACATGTTGCCAAAGAAAGAATGAAATTTGTTTTGCGAAACTCTTTTTTAATGGTATCATTACTTATTTATAATATTCATGATGCAATAGGGGTTATCTGTAGCAGAGTGGTTAGCATAACAGCCTCCTATGCCAAATTTCACGGGTTCAAACGCGCAAGTGGTCCTGGGATTTTTTAATGGGTGTGAAAAATTCTTAGTTATGCCGTCCTTCGGAGGGGACGTTAAAAGGTGGTCCCGAGCCAGTGCGATGTCAGGTACTCGTTAAAGATCCCTATCCTAATAAAACTTGGATAAGCAAAACTTAGGACTCCCACTGTAGCATCGTCCGATTAGCCACAGCAGCATAAAGGGACGTTAAATAAATAAACAAACAACATGTGCAATATAACATTTTAAACATAAAAGGGAAAACGAATAGTACATTAAATGATAGGATATCCTGATCGGTAGTTTCCCTCTATATATTTTAGCAGTTCTACACTCATGTTTCTTAATATCTCAAAATTAAACATACTTTTGGGATGTTATCTTTTCAAGTGAACGCCCTAATGTAAGAGATTCTTATTTATAGTGAAACCTCGCCTTAATAAAATAGAAAACAGAATAAAATTTGGCTAAATAATTATTAACAGCATCAGAAAGACTTGTCTTATGTTTTCTTTTAAATCAGAGAGTTAGTTAATTTTGTATATCTGTTGAATCATTTCTTTAAAAACTATCAGAGAATCTAAGGCAACCATATTCAAGATATTACAAAAAAATTACTACAAAGTTCAAGAAAAAAATGCTATATTTTAAGCACTGTTGTCAAAGAAGCTGACAAATCTAAGGCAGATGTAGTTTCAGCATTGGTCCATTTGAAACAGATTGGAGTCCCACGATTAGACAGGTGTTAAATCCCACTGTTTGTGGTTTATTCGTCTATACTTAATATTGGGGTAGGGAACTATTCATTTTAAATTTAAAATTAGTCTAAAATGGCTTATTTAACCAAATGGAACTCAGAAGCAATCCTAGATGTATTGCAGTTATTGTGTGCAAAGTTATTTTAGATTTTAAAATTTTGATAAATTTGTACTTATCACATGTAGGTGGGTGGTAGCATAACAAACAGCCTTCTATGCCCAAGGTCACTGGTTCAAACCCGCTAGTAGTTCTAGGATTTCTTTAATGGGGATAAAAAATCCTTAGTTATGCCATCCTTCGGAGGGGACGTAAAAAGGTGATCCCGAGCCTGTAAGCTACTCGTTGAAGATCCCTATCTTAATTAACCTTAATTTCCCAATGTACCATCGTCCGATTAGCCACAGTAGCATAAAGTTACGTTAAATAAATAAAATTTAAGCAAGATAAAGGAAGCAACATGATTCTTGAAGCAATGTGAAGTTGAATTAAGAACGTTAGGTCCATGGTACAAAACCATTCACTTCTTTTTAACATCATTAAGAATTTTCATTTCTAAAATGAATAACATTTGCTATTGATTGAACATAGATATGATAAAATAAACTACTATATTAGCCACTTTCTCTCTGAATGTACTTAAATACCAACACCAGTTAGTAAAAATAAAAGAATATCATACCAATATGAATATGAGTATTTTTTTATAGATAAGCAGTTGGAGGTATGTTAAAAAATAACGAAGAAGGCCTTCCATTTAAATAAGTATGGAATGTATTTGCAGCAACTCAAACAAGATATTGTTAACTATGTCCAACAAGATTCTTTTAGACACTTCTCAGAATACAACAGCTCAATAGAAAGCCATAAGTAATGAAAACATTTTGGAACTTTGTCCTAAGAGAGAAATAGGTACTATTCGGACAATAATGAATGAATGGCCATACTAGGAACGTAAAATCTTATTAGCTATTTCTAAAATACAGATAAAAGAACAGAAAAAACAATGTCTCATAAGCCTGTTTTCCTTAGAAAGAACTCAAAGAACGTTTGTTTAACATATTTTATCCAAACGATAGCTCACAAACCTGTAACACTAAAAGCAAAGGTCCACAGGCCTTGTTTATACTAAAAGAGATTAGCTTGGAGGGCAGAGATTAGGAGCCACTAAAAAAGGTATAGGTTAGATTTTCATCTATTGAAGAAGTTTGTTACAGTTCAGATTTCTTTGTTAACTTCATGAGTATAACGTCATGACTTCTTTTGGATGATGACTAAATAAAAATAATTATCCTTATGTACAATAGCATAACCTATAGCTTCTAAATGACTTCTACTCTGTACTCATCTATCAAGCATATTGCTTATAGTATGAAAGGCCTATTTGAGTTACTGAGATTAAATAAGTCGATAAACATAATTATTCTGTCCATTATTTTAGTGCTACTGGCAGTTATTTTGGGTAGGGAAAGCTTTTTATGGGAGAGGTTTGTTCTTTTTACAGAGGCTTATTATATTGGTGCAATTCACGAATATTGATTGGTATAGGTATTTAGTATTTCAAACCAGCTTTGTTTACTTATTTTTTTCTCGGTGGCCATTTTGAAAGGGTAAATTTCCCTCTTTTCCTCTCCCCTCAAAACCACCAGTGAGCTAAACAAGGAATTTGATTAATTTCAACATTATATTAGTAATGTTGCTACAGAAACATCTAAGGGCTACATTAGCTCAATAGAAATCAATTGATCAAGAACAAAAATATGGAATTATTTTCAAGAAATAAGGCCTGAATGCATTATAACGGATCAATGACCACATTAACCATGGGGAACCTTATTAACTACTCCTAAAATAAGCACAACAAATTCTGCAGACAGGACTGTTTGGGGCAGAAAGATCGAAGAGGCCAGGAACAGCTTCATGCGTCTGTTGCGCCAATGAAGAAGAAGAAAATAAAATAAAACAGTGATGAGCAATGATATTTCCATAAGCCAATTTTTCTAAAAGAAGAATGCGGGAAGCAGCTTTATAACCTATTTTATCAAAAGAACCATTGAAAAACATATAAAGCAACAAACCATTAAGTGTCTTGGGTTCAGTACATGTAGGCTTCTGTTTTTAGGCCAACGGCCTTGCAAGTAGGTGTTCATGCTCAGAGAGATCTACTCTCAATTTTCGTGTACCCACCTTTAGAACCTATATGAACTCCAGACCCTTCTCACAACGGCTGCAATAATAGACAAGTTCTATTTTGGAACCCGAACACTACTACGCTATACCGCTTCAAAGAATAGTTGACAAAAACAACAATTTAGAAAAGTTGACTGATGATTGGCGTCTACCTTGCTTTCTGTGCGGAATAATTATTAAGTAATATTTAATGGATGATATTAAATATCATGTTGACCATAATTGTTATGACCATTACTTAAATTGCTTATAAGCAAGCTGAACTAGGAGTTTACACAATATATTAAGAATGCAGATTATCTCACATAGTTAGGTCACAGATTAAAAATATGAATTATGAGCTCTTCTTGAGACCTTCATCTTTAAGATTAGGTTTAAGCTTGGTTGCAAAGTCAGTGGGGTTTGCCTGGATCCGCAATCTGGTATCTTCCACCTCAGTTCTTTGGTTTTTCATCCACAAAGAGAGATTTGTCAATTACTGAATTTCTACCAAAGTTCTTTTTCGCTCTATTTGCTCCTTCCTGCATATTTTAAACTAGGTCATGATAAGAATGGACACTATTCCACTTAGGCGTAAGGCTGCCTTGTCATTGAATCACCTTGAAAGAGCTAGAAGGAATGGTACTCTTTAATTTGCAAGTCGATCGGCTTGCTCCCATTTTGTCTTTTGTGCCCAGGATACTTTTGTACTATTATTTGAGTTGGAGATTTCTGCAACTGTGAAGTGTCCTTATGTTTAGTTTTGCTTTAGGATATGCAAGATTAAAAAAACAACAGAATTTAGATGTATGGCCTCCCATTTAGTCATTATTTTGGTATCCTCTAAGGTCTCTCCCAAGTCAGCTTTGAAGTTTGCATTGTGGATCCAGGTATTTTCTGCTTCCTCGTCGGCATTAGATGCAGCTCGCCAGCAGCGATATATATCCATAAGCAAGAAGGGTATACTTCATTTAATATCTTTAAGGGAAGAAATACTATTAGGACGGGCTTCTTTCATTTGAAATCTGAAACCATCAAGACAATCTAGGATTTAGAAAGAGTATTCGTTGAGCGAGACGTCCATTGTCTAAACGGCTTCTTAATTTAAAGAGATGACTTTGAGTTCTGAGGATAGAGCATTCTGAATTGTTTATGAGAATAGGACCGGTGCGTTTATCTTATTTGGATATTTCTTCTGAATTTTGTTTTAGAGCTTAAGGGATGATCCTTGCCTTTGATTTATGGTTAAAAAGTTTCTGCCATTTCTTGTCTTTCCAGTCGGAATACAAGTCGGAAGAATAGTCATTCTTCTGAGGAATCTCATTTCAGCCGATGTGATCTTACTCACATGCTTGCTGAAGATTGTCCAGCTTTCCGTTCCTTGCAGGAGCACCGGGAGAAACACAGATTTAAATAGCATAACTTTGGCCTCCCTAATTAGGGAGAAAATTCAGAAGAAATATCCAAATAAGATAAACGCACCGGTCCTATTCTCATAAACAATTCAGAATGCTCTATCCTCAGAACTCAAAGTCATCTCTTTAAATTAAGAAGCCGTTTAGACAATGGACGTCTCGCTCAACGAATACTCTTTCTAAATCCTAGATTGTCTTGATGGTTTCAGATTTCAAATGAAAGAAGCCCGTCCTAATAGTATTTCTTCCCTTAAAGATATTAAATGAAGTATACCCTTCTTGCTTATGGATATATATCGCTGCTGGCGAGCTGCATCTAATGCCGACGAGGAAGCAGAAAATACCTGGATCCACAATGCAAACTTCAAAGCTGACTTGGGAGAGACCTTAGAGGATACCAAAATAATGACTAAATGGGATCCAATTTACAGCAACCTGATTATTTCCTTGTCAAAGGAGAAACAAATGAAATAAACTATTAGGATAACAGATGTGGTTAGAAACTGGTTATCTCCAAGCGCTCAATTTTAATACCAATATGTATATTGATAATTTTTTTGAAAAATATAACTTGTTCCCTCTTTACCCCCAAAAAATTTCAACCTCCTTGGTTCATCTCTAACGAAAATCCAGCTTATTATTCCTAAGCTTAGATGATGAGAGTCGGCAGAAAATTTGAGAAAGTTATTCCTTCATTGATCAGGACATTAAAGAAACCTTTCAAACAAAACAAAAAAACACTTGAGTTCTAATCAGAACTTTAGAAAGCACTATACCAGGTGTGGATGTAATGAAGGTTAAAAACAAGCGACCTGAGGAAGAGAAAATGTTGAGTTTGTTCAGGCGCTCCAAAAACTATGCTAGAGGTTATTAAAAAAACAACTACAACTATGTGGAAATCTCTCGGTAATCTTCCAGAAATGCAAATACCTCAATATACGCGAAAGATTTAGCTTTTTCGAGCTCGAATCCATACTTGCCACTGGATTTCCTATAAAAAAAAAAAAAGAAATGGTCTACTTAGCATTTATTGACTTGAAAGCAGCTTTCGACTCAGTACTAAGGCAGGAGAAATGGGACACACTGATAACAAGAAGAGTACCGGCAAACCTGCTGAGCGCTATCAAATCAGTGTACCAAGATCCAAAGGGTATTGTAAGGCTTAATGGGCAAATATCATAGCCTTTCCACTATTATAAAGGAGTAAAGCAGGGAGATAGTCCAAGTCCTCTGCTATTTATCCTTCTTATGAACGAGATTTGGAAGGTGTGTGATTTCTGAAAATAAGAATCGATCATGGTCAAGATTTATTGAACTACATCATTTTAAAAACAACATAACATAAATCATTGAGTGCCCGTTTGTATATCCCTTATAAAAGAATCTATTTTAAATAGTTACCCTTTCAAGCATGTAATGTTTTTTGTTTTTTTAAACTAAGGAACTGGAAAATCCAGAGATTCCATTTTTTCTTGCTTTCTTTTTTTGAGTTCTTATTATGTATGTATTGTGTTTCTAGCATTGTTAGAATGTTAGGATTCCCTTATACAATTTATGATTAAAAAAAACAAAAAAACATGATGTTGTTAATTAATTTGGGGATATAAGAAGAGGTTCTTTCCAACACCACTAAAAATCTGAAAGATCATGCCATATATAATTTTAAACTCGAGACATCATTCAGATATTCTACATTTATTTATTTCTTTTAGATTAAGCTTTGTCGACCCAAGTTTAAAATTGTCTGTTATTTAAATTAATCTCGGTAGAAGAATCAGCTTTAATATTATGATAACAACAAAAGCAAACCTAACAGTAGCATTACACCACAGTTGTATATATAAAAAGGTATAAACTTAACAATTAGCAGCTGATACAATAATGAAATACTTATAAATATTATTTTACTACAACACAGGTATCCTTTTGAATCTGCAACATAGCTTTGCATACTTACCTCCTCATTTAACATACATAACAAATACAGGAACATTACAAACCAAATACAACGAAACACTGACATATAGAAGACATGTTCACACTCCATATGACAGACAAGACCCAGCGAAGCCTGAAAATGAGACATACAAGATACCACCTACTTGATTTTTGGCTTAGTTTAATTAGAATCCATGAGGGGTTGCCCTTCCATGTACCATTTTCTCCAATACTTTTCACGTCACTTGTTTCTTTTCTTATGTATTTCATGCCAGTATGTTTACTTATTTTGCAATGTTGATAAAGAAATAAAGAAAAAATAAGATAAGAATAAAAAATAATAAAATGGTGTGCATGATCAATTGGCTATCTTGTACCAATTCATCATAGATTACTTACAGTAGGCAAAAAAACTTACACTATTCATAAATTGGTTTTTATAAAAACACTGCTGCTTATTATTTTATTGAACATAAATCTACCAAAGTTATCGATTAAACAAAAATTGAACATGTAGGTTTACAATTTTCTTTTGTAAATTTTTTTCATTGTTTTATTTAGAAATAACACAATCTTGGGCAATAAGTATTAGAGCTATAAGAAATAATTCATTCCATATGTTCAGATTAAACAAAAATAAAATAAAAATTGCAAAGAATAAATAAACCTAAATAAAGAACAAAATTGAGAAAATAATATTAACCTTGGTCACACTCGTACCTACATACAATGTTTACATAATACCCCTGGTAACTCCGAATCAAACCCTGACGACACTCACAAGTGGATGTCGAGGCACAATGCCAGGAGATCCCAGTGTCTCTCAGTCAGTTGTGTCTCTGGTCTTGAAAGCCAGTAGGAGCTGATTAAGGGTGCTAGAACCACAGACTCCCAGGGCATTGTGGAAAAGCTGGTTATTGCTAGCACTCAGCATTGCTCATTATAAGAGGTCTCTAAGCCACTGCCGTTTCAACCTACGAGGAGGGTTATAGGGATGGCTGGAGCTAGGGGTGTGTAAGGTGAAGGTGAGTAAGCCTCAGGTGGAAGTTGAGAATTTGATGGATTGATCGAGGACAAATGGATATTCAGATCATTGTGTAAGGTCTTGTTTGCAACTTAATAGGGAGCATTGACTATTGTTCTGAGGACTTTGGACTGAAAGGATTGGATACCCTTGATGTTCAAAAATTTAGTAGTCTCCCACAGTTCAAGTCCATAGGTCCACATAGGTTTGAAAATATCCGTGTAAATTAATGGTTTATTAGCAACAGAAAGTTTTGGTGTCGTGTTCTGTAGACTGATAAAATTGGCCGTATTGTCGGTTGAGTTCTGGTCTTCAAATCAAGTGTGTGGGTTCCAGATTATACTTTTATCCAATGGAATCCAAGGTAGGGAAGGGTTATGGAGTTGAAATTGACTTAAAGATAGGATTTTAGACGGAGAGTGAGTCCTAATTTATAAACAAATTAGGAACATTAATCCTGCTGAATAAAAAATAACGTAGATATACTACATCAGCAGTTGGCAAGAGAATAGGTTGTCTGTTTGTTATCAGTTCAAAATTTTTACCCAATGTATAATCCCTAATTTATATGCTGACCCTAAATGAGCCAAATGATAAAAAATGAAAGGTAAAACTAACAAAATAAATTGTAAATCTAAATAAATAATTTCAGCCTGCAAAGATACCTTAATTAAAAACCTTTTTTAATGATATATTTATTCCATCATGCTGATAACATCATTGTATTAGCCGATAATAGGAGGGATCTCCAGTTTGATCTTCCTTTCCTCCAGGAAGCACTAGTCAGCATGGATATAAATGTTGGTAAAACAAATATCATGAAGATAAAAAAAAGAGAGAATCACATTGGAAGAGCCATCAGCCTTAGAAGAAAAAAGATTGAGAGTGAAGCATTTTAAATATAAGTACTGGGTGGACGAGGACATCATCATCATCTTGGCGCTACAACTCGTCACCTCACCTGGGCCGACTCCCAGTAGCCTCCGCCAGTTGGCTCTATCTTGCGCAGTGTCCTACGCACTACCTCTTCTGTGAAGCACCTATCCACCTCAGTTTAGGCCTCCCACTTCTTCTGACCATGATTTCTTCGGAAGGATCTTCTTATCACTTATCCTCCATCCTAGCTACATGGCCTGCTCATCTGAGTCTTCCAACCTCTGACATCTGGACTATTGAGGAGGTTGTAAAGTTCTTGGTTAGTGGTCTTCTCCATGCTACACCTACTGATACGAGAACATAGGAAAGCTATATAAGGGAAGAACACCCTCTCTCAGACCTTTGTGGATTTCAAAGCTCTTCATTGTAGCCCTTATCAACACACTTTCCTGATATTCTCTTACTACCCTCCTGGTATCATATATGCGTCTTGTAAATTTAAGTAAAATATAAAGTAAAAGCATTATAAATATGTACGAGAAACTGCCAATCGGTAATATGTTTCAAATGAGAGGTCTCGTGACCATCTTTTTTTCAGACACCCATTATCAGGAATCATAGAAGAAGCAAGGATTCAAAACCGTGGGTTAGAGTGGGCCTAATATTGCCAATATATGGAAGATTAAGGTCATTATGGATTAGTTTACTCATTTAGAAAAATCATTTAGAATTTTATGAAGGATTTCGGAGAGTAAAGTTTGAATATCAGAAAGAATTTGAAGGTTTAGTTTAGGCCCCTTAGCTCTACACTGCAAGTCCAGATTGGCCTCATGGTGGTCATAAATGAGCCTTTTGTATTTTGGGATGGTTAGAGTCCTGTCAGTAAATCTTGAAGTAGCCAAAATAAGCAATTTGCTGATCAGTAGCAACACTGCAATCCATTTTGGCAGTATGTTTCATTTTTGAGCATTTGTCTAGTGTGTAAATATCTTTTTTGTCTATTGTACCTGTCAGTTTGTAAATAGTTTTTTGAACCTATTCATAAGTGAATGCTAGGAAGTAATTAAGGTATTTTATTTTTTTTAATTACAAACATAATTTCAGGGCTAGTTTTTTTATTTATTTTTTACACTTATTTGAATCCTCTAGTTTAATATTTGTCTACTCATTTGTAAGATCCATCTCGAAATCCGTGGAGTACCAAATATGGAAATGGTCAGTACACCTGTTCTTGATTTTCATGTTAAAAAAAAATTATATATTTGTAAATATTAATATTGTTTATCCTTATTTTATTTATGTCAAATTGGAAGCTGATAATTATACTTCACTACTATTTTATTGAAATGCACGATTTTCGGCTGTAATTTCTGAATTCAGCTTCTGGGTGGAATCACCTACTCATCTTAAGACTAAAAAAAATTTTTTCTTGCAACCCAAGATGGCAGTATTGCTGAAACTTTATGCATTATAATAACATAGTAGTGAAGTGATAATGGTTGACTGTGTGTATATATAGGAGAAGTTAGCATGGAAGGAGAACACACAATTAAGTATAAACTTAAATTATTGGTGCTGACGTTTCAGCCTAAATTATAGGCCTTCTTCAGTGCTATAAAAAACAAAATATAACAACTGTGGATGGTAAACTTTGACTCTATGATATAATGTTATGTTAACAGTCAGAGAGTCTAGATATAGTGTTGTTATTAGTCATTGTGTTGTGTGTTTGTGAATGTATTTAATACAAAACAGCCAAAACAACTTTTTGATTTAATTATTCTAAGCCCTAAATAATTACACAACCAGTAGTAGAATACAATATATAAAGATGTTAATTAAAAGAATTATGCTGATAATTGAAAACAATATATTACTATATTTGTCAATTGTCAATACTACTATTTCACTTTGTTTTTAATTATCAGTGTATTTCTTTTAGAAACAGTGGCAATCTTGCTTGATATATCAGGGCATACTTTTGTAGAGAAATTCAAATATTTAGGTTCAATGATAACAAGAAAAAATGAAATCCAGGAAGAAAAAAAGCCCCGTTCAAAGGTGGGAAATGCCTGTTTTTATTCAGCTGCTAAGTTACTTAGCTCGTGGCTTCTATCTAAAAACTTGAAGGTGAGAATCTATAAAACTATTATTCTTCTGACGGTTCCTTAAGGATGTGAAACGTTGTCGCTTACTTTGAAGGATGAACAACGGCTTAAGGTTTTCGAAAATAAGGTACTGCGTTAAATATTTGGTTCCAAAGAGAGATGAGGCCACTAAGGAGTTGGGCGAGTAAAGTTGTTGGGTTTGGTGAGGAACGGATTCCGAGAAAGTTGCTATTTGCGTCCGAAGGGTAGGCCGAAGCGTCAATGGGAGGATTGCGTTAAGGCTGTTCTCGGGGGCTTGGGCTTGAATGGTGAACATTGGACGAGTCTGTGCCGGTGGGTTTGGTGGTTTCAGCATCCAACCTTCGGGTTCCTTAAGCCTATTATTATTATATTTCTTTTACTTATCATCTTTATATATTGTATTCTACTACTGGTTGTTATCTTTTGTTTTTTATAGCCCTGAAGAAGGCCTATAATTTAGGCTGAAATTCAGCACTTATAAATTAAGTTTATACTTAATTGTGTGTTCTTTTGACTGCACCCTGAACTAACCTCTGCCACAAAAGATAGTAGTGAAGTTAATTCTCAGCCTCCAATTTTATATTAGACTTTGACCTTCACCTTAAATTAACAACAGCTAATATTTATTTTATTTTTGTCTCCTTTTGATGTGAATGTTAAATAGAACTCTATTACTTATTGTCTAGAACTGTTGAATATTGGAATATATATCAATAAACATGTTATAAAAAAAAAAAGAAAAGGTTTCTAAAAAAGTATGATTACAAATAAAACAAAGATAGCCAAAAATTAATAAATAAATTAAAGTAATCATGATTTCAAACACCAAGACTGCTGATTTAAAATAAAAAATCAAGAAAACAAAATATTACTTGTTACTTAGCAACAAAGAGGTACTTGATTGATATCCATGATCAACTATTTTATTTCCTTTACATTTACAGATAGATAATAAAAATAAGTGGAAAACTAAGTATAAAAACATGAGGAATGTTAAAATGACTAATAAACTTTTTAAGTGTTGTACATGAATTAATAAATTTAAGATTAGATATTTTGTAATTAATACACTATATTTTTATACTTACTGAACTTTGAATAATCTGGTGGTCCTAAATAGAAATTTTCTGGTTCATTAATTTCCTCGTCGAATCTCTTTTGTTTCATGCAAAGCAGCATTCTCCTCCATTGCTTACAAACATTTTGTTTTTAGTTACCATTTTCATATTTTAGATTAATATGCCACAAAAACTGTGTTAATCTTCAGATCAAGTTTGTTTCTTTTCACCTTCTTGATCTAATTTGGAAAAAAAAAAATATATATGAATATAAAGATTAAATAAATATAATATACCTAGTTCTGCCATAAATATTGTAACAAGGAAATATTTACAGATTTCAACAGATAAATTATTTTTTGCAAAATATTTATTGGAAAATAAAATGTTTATCTATAGAGAGAAAAACAAAAAAGAAATTCCTTGAAATGTCCCCCTATATTCTTGACACAGGCATTTAATCTCCATGGCCACACTTTTTGAGGAAAGTGCTCAACTGTTCAGACCAGAGATTGTTTAAGGCTTTCCAAGTTAGAGTGTGCTCTGCGGCATGCCATCCTCTCTATTTTGGACCAAAGCCGCTAATCTAGAGGGGTGAGATCAGGGTTTCTTTAGGGCCAATCCGAGCCAGAGATGAATGCTGGAATGTTCTTTTGCAGGGACTGCTAAACTAACCTGGCTTTGTAACCTGGAGCAGAATCCTGCTTTAAAACCCACTGACTTCCAACAAACAGAGTATTATTTAGAGGAATGACTACAAGTTTCGAAATATGGTCCTGCTAGTTTTGAGCGTTTTACACAAAAATTAAGCTTTGTGGTGCCATCATAGCAAACTCCTCACCAATCCATCACTGAGAAAGGGTGATGATATGTTTCACTCTTTAAGTGACTTTCTGGGTTTCTTTAGAGTTTTGTGGTGCCCTCATTTTGGCAATTAAATTTTTCTTGGGTTGTAAAAGTTTTCTTATCGCTAAACAAAATCTTTCGATGGAGACCATTGGTGTAACGCCCATGGAGCACTTAGCCCCTATTCCACTCTAAATTGCTTTAGGGAAGTTGTTAACCTTTGTACTGTCATTCTTCGAAATGCACCCATTCTAAAGTCGCTTTTTATTATGCGAGACAGTGATCTGACAAAGACTCCCATTCCCTAGACATGATTTGTTGTTTACGAATGCGATTTCTTCTGATTCGAGCAGGCTTTTCTCTTACTGATTTGCCGTTCTCACAGTGCAGGGACGACTCAGTCAAGGTCTATCACATACAGATAGGGTCTCATTATATCCATTTATAGTACGGTACACTAACATACAGCTGATACCCAAAGGTTAAAAAGTGTTGAAAAATCTCTAACCTACATTTTTCAACTTTAAGTAAGGCGACCAAAACTATTCCATTTTCTTTATCACTCCACTCCATGTTAACTGAGTGAAAGAAAAGGTGAGGATTATTTAAATAATACCCAAGGATATAAACCAAGTTTCAACTTTTGTAACAGTATTTATGGCAGAACTAGGTATTAATCATAAAGTTTATTTTATGGCTATTTCTAGATTTATTTATAAGATGAGTTTGACTGTCATTTAAAAAAGTTAAACATTGTTTGAAGTTCATAACCTGGTTTTCAAACAGAAAGAAGAGAATATTTTAATAATTACTATATTTTAATTTTAAATATATGGTATGTCCATTTAGAAAATATTCATTACTTCTTTGAATGAAAATTCCAATATTTTTTTCCTAATTTAATATAAAATCATTTAATTTAATATACTACTAAGTGTAGTAAATAGCTTCTATTGTATTACCAATCCACATGTGTTGCTATAATAAATTGATGCTTCCCCCAGAAAAAAAAACATGCATATGCAAAAACTGGGCAACAAAAACTACTCATTTTTAAAAAGGTTGGCAAGAAGAGGTAAAATTAGAATTTTTCATGATAATGTAGTCCTTAGAAAATCTTGGGGATATAGTAGTGAGGGTGCTAGGAGGATGTCAAAACTCAGATTGCATCCAAAGAAGATAATGCTTTCCATATGCTTGGATTTCAAGGGTGTTATTTTCTATAAACTTTTGCCATCAGGAAAAACTATTGATTCAACACCATACTGCTCACTATTAACAAAACTGGATCAATCAATTAAAAATAAGCACCCAGAACTGACAAATCGGAAGAGTGATGTGTTCCTCCAAGACAACGCTTGGCCCCACACTTCATTGGCCACTAGCAAAAAATTATTGAGCCTTGGATGGGACTTTTTGCCCCACCCTCCCTATTCACCAGGCCTAGCTCCAAGTGAATACCACTTACTCCAGTTTCTGAAGAATTTCATAAATAGAAAGAAATTTCAAAAGGAAGAGGACAAAAAACCAATTGGATCAATTTTTTAAAAATAAACTCCAGACATTCTATGAACATAGCATTATGCAGTGAGTGGAAATATGGGAAAAAGTTATATTAAATAATGGTCAATATATTGTAGATTAAATAAGTATTATGTCTATAATACACTGAGTTTTATTTCACCTTGAAAAAACGATAAGTCTTATTTGCCAACCCTATAATAAATTATGCTATATCTAATTAAATGGATTAAACTTATAAGTTCTGTTAATTTTTAGTTATTTAACATTTAAACTTTGCTTTTTTTAATTTATGGTATATCACTATAGAAGGTAAACTAACCTTTTAATTAAAGTTTTAATAAAACCAGGAAAGCTGACTTCATGGTAGACTATATTTTATTTATCTAACAATAAGGTTACTAAATAGATTTATTGAATACTTATATACGCATACATTACTAAATATTGATAATAAAGTTGTTTGTTTATTTATTTAACGTTAATTTAAGCTACTTTGGCTAATCGGACGATGCTGCTGTGGGAGTCCAAAATTTTTTTCTATCAGATTTAATTAGGATAATGGTCAATATATTGTAGATTAAATAAATATTATGTCTTTAAGGAGTACCTGACATCGCACAGGCTTGGGACCACCTTTTAATGTCCTCTCCGAAGGACGGCATAACTAAGGATTTTTTACTCCCATTAAAAAATCCTAGGACCACCTGCGGGTTTGAACCCGTGACCTTTGGCATAGGAGGCTGTTATGCTAACCACCCAGCTACAAGTGATCCCGACTAAATATTGATAATTGAAGTTGTACTGAACCTCTCATCTATGAATATTTGATTAAACTGATAATATACTCACAAGAGGTATAAGGCTCTCATTGTACTAACTTAAAAAAAAAAAAAAAATTATAATTTGTCTGGAATGTTAACACGAGTAAATCATTTTATCCCAAACTAAACTCCCTGTCACAAGTATTGCAACACTTAAAAATATTTGAATTTTATAAAAACATTCTTTTTTTTATAATAAGGAAAGGTTCTGCAGTCAATAATTGACATTTTTAAACTGGAAATAAACAAGTTTTATTAAAATAAATTACAATATTTCTTCCAATAAACAAAAAAATTTTTTACAATTTTAACTTTTAAATTACAATTTCAATGTTTAAATTACATTTAATAAGACGTATTGCCCCCTCTGGCATGAATGACTGTCAAAAAAATTTTGAACACAATCTTGGGGTGTATTATCCCACTCCTCCAATACAGCTGTCTCTAGCATTTTAAGGGTGGTAGGAGGTGAATCTCGTGACCGAACCTTTCTTTCGAGATAACCCCAAATGTGCTCGATTGGGTTAAGGTCAGGACATCTTGATGGCTGGATTTGTGGTGTTCGGGTATTCAGAAACACATCTTGCCTTGAGAGGACGAGCATTATCATGCATGAGCGATGATTCAGATCCTATGAATGTCATTACATGATCTTGAAGAATCATTTCTATATACTTCAAAGCATTCAAAGCCCCTTCTTGGATTAGCACTAACTCGGTGTGCACCTCCCAAAATATGCTACTCCAGACCATGATAGAACCCTCTCCAAATGACTCAGTTTCTAACGTGCAGCACTGACTATGCCGTTCTCCAAACTTGTTCATGGCCATCTGGGCTGTTAAGTACCACTCTCTTCTCGTCAGTGAATACAACTTTTTTCCATTCCTCCACAGTCCAAGATTGGTGTCCCCTTGTAAATTTTGATCTCTTTACACAATTGTTCTGCGGTGAGAAGAGGAGCTTTCACTGGCCTTCTTGACCTGAGGTACTTCTCTCAGTCTTCTTGTGTGAAACATCGTATGATTAGCGATGCTAGCATGAAGTGACATTCAATAAATAAAGAAAGAAACATAGTTGGGTGAGATAAGTCATGGCAGGTTTAGAATACAATTGCATAAAATTGATCAAAAAAATAAAACAATTTCAATTAGTTTACTTATGTCGATACTCTCTTATTATTTGAAATACATTGTGATTAATTTTACATCAATAAATGAATATATATATAATCCTTCAAGTTGAAACTTTAAAATGTTTTTATTTTTGTTTTTCAGGATAAAAAGGCAAGAAACAACAAGAAGAAAGCTCAATATTCTCCGCTCCAATTTAATTATGTTTTCAGAAGACTAATGTTTTAAATATAATTGTAGTTTTGACTAGACATTTTTTTATATTATTATATGTAATTATTGATGGTGTAGAATGTAATAAAAGGCTAGTTTATAAAATCTTCATAAGATAATAGTTGCATTTTTTAATTTAATTTTTTATAATTTGAATATTGAGTATTAATTGATTAGTATATTTTATTGTTTTGTTTTTTCATGAATGTTAAATAAGTTTTAATAGTTTTCCTATATATCCCAGCTAAAAAATCTATGTATTCTACACCATTAATAAGATAAAGTTGATCGGTGTTAATTTCCTAAGATAGTCAATGTTTAGTTTAGCTATAAGTTTTTAAAATTCTAATAATAATGGTTTATATATTTTGAATAATCTGTAAGTTTATTCAGGTTTCTTCTGTTGAAATGAGTTGCAATTTATAATTCTGGTGGAGTTTCTAAAACCTAAAAAAATAACATTTTAAATTTTAGTCACTCCCAAAAATTATTGCGATTTCATGAGCAGTTTCAAACCATATTGCTATAATACCTATTCCACTAACACCCATTTAGTAATTTTAGTGGGATTGATATTGTTTCAAATTAATATTAACAAAAACAAAATAAAATTTTCCCAACAAATAAATTAGTTTCAATTAAACATATATAACCAGCTGGTCTAACCTTATTTAATGTTTGAATCAATTAATTTAACAGCTGATATTGAATTATATTTTAATTATTAGTTTTAAAACCATCATATGGATAGAAAATTTAATACATTAACTTTTGCAGCTCATTAAAATATTCCAAAACTGTACAATAGAAATAATTATTTAAGATATACTATATGAACAATTAATTATACTATTAAATAAGAAAAAACATCCGAATTTGAATAAAAGTATGCATTTAATATCACTAATGTTGTCTTATTAATAGATAGTTGATGTCAGACCAGATTACTGCATGGAAATTTAGTAATTAAAATTTGATGTAATCAATAGTACTTTCCATTTTATTCATTAAAGTATAAATTTGAAAAATATTTCATTCCGATTTTCTTTAAAAAAATAAACCTAATATTAATTTTTTTTTTCTCCACAAAAATCCCATAGCTACATGATTCTTAATAATAGCTATACGAATAATATAAAATATTGTTGGATTTTATTTAATTAATTTGATTTTCTACAGCACAAAATTTTTTGGCTTAACCAATCTTGGTGGATTGATTCATTCAAAAAAGGGAAAAAAAGAATGTTATTTTAATAAATAAAATTAACATTTATAATTCAATTTAATTTTTTAACCTTTACAATGAATAAAAAATTTACCATGTTTTCCCATCAAGTTTTTTCTTTATTTATTATTATGACATTAATTATTTTATTGCATTGTCAATGATTTTATTACTTTTCAGTCTTTATAATTGTTCAACATCAAAAATGATGTATTATTCATAATGTATGTCATAAAAACAATAAAAAATAATAAAATGTTTGCGTCTTAAATTTACTCATAAAAGATAAAAAAATTTCTTTTTTAAATTATTGCTTATGTTCCAGATTCTACAACAAGTTATTTATATCAATATTATTAATTAAATTAATAATATGAATAAATACTTATTATTTAATATGATTATCACAATATGAAAAAGATATAATATGGGCATTTATTATTATTCAATTTTCTAAAACAAAATCCAAAAAGAATTATGGTAATCTTAATATTTTCTTAGAAAATGTTATACATAATTATTTATTATTAATTTTTTAATCAGAAATTGTGTTCTCTATATCATGGATAGAGTATTTATATAACGGTGATGTCATCAATTTTATGTTAGCAAACTGTAAAATCCTTATAAAAGAAATGAAAACTTGTTTAAGAATGATTATTTCCTCTGAATTTTTTTTGTTTTATTTATATTTATTTGGTTATAAATGTAATATAGGTACACAAATGTAACCATTAAAGCCCTTAACAAATAGTTTTGTTTAAAAATGTTGTCTCCCCATGAAAATGTTAAGTTAAAATTATTCATAGTTTGATGTTTTGTTGTGAGCATAATTGTAAAATTTCATTTTTATATCAAACACCTAATTATGGTAGATGAGAATGATGTATTACTATAGGCATAAAATAATAGTTTAAGTGAATTTTTATATTTCTTGTAAAATTTTCCATCTTCACACTCGTGCAAATCTGCGGAAGTACAATTATGCTGTAAAGTGATAATAGATATATGAATTTGTACTTCTATACTTAAAAATATAAAAATTCGAATTTGATGTTTTTATTTTATTTTGTCCAATTCAAACCCATTTGATTATGTTTAAAAATAATTATTAGGAACCATTTTATACCATTTAAGTATTTTAAATTTGCTATTTATTTAAAATTTTAATTATAGTTAATGTAATTTTTATAATATGGTTTTATATAGTCATTTTCACCAAGTACGAACTTAACTATATTTTGAAATATGATATGATACAATCATATTTTATAAGTTAGGTTACCCTAACATGTCCTGGAAGGAAACTGTATATTTAAAAACTCAGTATTCTTAAATATATGCTTGTCTTTGGTCCATTAGGGTGTCGACGTATGGTTGTTAAAATGGACAAGAAAGGGTATCAGAAGGCCTCGACAATAGCGTATTCATGTAAGGAAGAGAGTTAGATGGAGATGGTGCTCGCCGTGGAGGTAGCACGTACTGCAGCAGCAGGTATGAGGTTACTCCACCAGGTAGGGGGTGAATCCGCACCTACCATTTAACAGAGGGGGCTGGTTAGGATGATTTTCACCCTGTGTGGTAGTAGCACGACAGTAGTGTTGGTTAGGAGGAGAGAAGGTACATGAAGGAAGTTAAACGAAGATAAACCTCATAATGTTACAAAGGTACAGTTAATCTGACCTAGGGATATACCAGTTAGTTAATATGAAGAGCTTTTTTTTATTTATTAATTCTTATAAATCAGTTACATAAACAAAGATATTTAAAATGGTGTTAATGAGTTACATTATACAATATTATTAATTTGTACGTCTTCATATATTCGACCGGTAATCCATATGGCCGCCGCTAGCGCTTTCTGTAAGCGAGCGTGTGAAGCATCCAAGCATCCGCCACAAGGAGAAATAATTTTAACTAAGACATAATTTTCTCATTCATAATTCCATTCATTTAATTAAATATGGTGAATGTATTTTCTCAAGTTATTGTTATTTATATAAGAATTCATATTAAAATTAAGTATAGGTCTGTTCTCTCACTGCTAAGAGATAAGGCAGATCATGCACAGTATACTTTTTTCGTTCCAACAGGTTCCACTCAGAATGAAAAAATATTCTGAGGATAATTTGCTAGATCTCTACATCCATCATTGCCTACTATATTATTATTGTCACTAAAATCTTCTTATAATATTCCTGCAATTCTATATCAAATTATTTTTAAAAAGTTTATTATTTGTAATATTTTTGTTTCTTATTTACAATTCTCAATTGGATTATATAATTCAGGAGATTAGTGTGTTATGTTTTGAACTGTCTTAGAATCTTTATGCATAATGATTAGGTGTTGATGAGGAATAAAATGGATACTTTCATGTTCTTTTTTAAAATCAAATTTTTATAATTCTAAATTTATTTTTTAGATATCAAACCCAGAAGATGGCATTAGGATTTTTTAAAAGAAGTAAAAAAGTTATTGTTAATGAGCAATTGATTATGCTGTCCTTCCGATAGGGAAAATGTGGTTCAGTGCCTGTGCGATGTCAGGTACTCGTTAAAGATCCCTATCCTAATTAAACCTGGATAGGCAACATTTAGGACTACTGTAGCATCATCTGATTAGCCACAATAGCATAAAATGACGTTAAATGAATAAACAACATTTTATTAATTTTTTATCGCACCAAACATTTGCTAAGCCTTTTATAATTATTATGACACTTATGATATTTCTAAGAGGAAGATAACACCTATGGGCTCACTATTGGTTTATTTAAGTATAAGTTGATTTTCATTCTGTTCTTTCACATTAGTTTTACATAATGGAATTTATCGAACAAAAAATGAAAATTTGATATTTTCATCCCTTTTAATGAACATAACATAACTAAGCATGAGTTGAATGAAAAGTGATACCAACTTTCTCGCTTCACAGAGAATAAAGCAGGTTCGATTAGTTTTTTTTTTTTTTTTTTTTTTTTTTTTTTATGATGAAGAGTTTGATGAGATTTCACTTTTCTAAAACCCGCAGTCACTCAACAATTAAACGAAAAACCCTTCTTTAAACTTGGATCTTCTCCATTGAAGATTATCTCGGCGTGTGCAAGGACCTGGTTTTTCCCACATCCTTGGACATCTTTTCTTCGGCAGAACGTGTAAGAGACCGTTCCAAAGGACATAGACTCGCCTTACAAAAAGTGCAGCCTTTCAAAGATTATTGACGCGATCGGTCAACCGTGCCCAATCGGAGGCGCTGTTCGGAGCACGAAGAAATCCCAACCGTTACGTGGAAAGTTATCGGGGTCTGTGTTTGGAAATGTCATGTGTAGCTGTTCTCCCTCGTTGAAAATAGGTGTTCATTTATACAAGGAATCAAAGAGAGATTTGGTAATTTTTTCGTAACTCATTCAGAGTCGTAGCGAATAGGGGAAGGTAAAAGATGCACTTTACTAAGAGCGATAAAATACTTAGGGGATCAAACCTTTTCGGATGTGCTTGGGGTTAGAAAACTGACTTCGAAAAGATCTGATGATGAAGAACAATATGTTATGCAAAAGAACAAAATAATTTGGTACTTCGTGGCTATAAGGAGAGTAAGCAAAGTTTTAAGACTCGTGTATTGACTTATGAATTATGTTTTTTTATTGTAAAAAAATCTGGTGCTGCCCGCTTGCCCACACACACACGACTTTCACTAACCGCGGCTGTAAAAATCAATTTAAGAATTATTACATAAACTCAAAGTTTATTTAAACAATTTTAATTTAATTTATAATAAAATTTGTTTGTTTGTTTGCTTATTTAACTTCACTTTATGCTACTGTGGCTAATCGGACGATGCTACAGTGGGAATCCTAAATTTCGCCTATCCAGGTTTTACGACACTGAAATCTTTAAGACGAGAGAGCCTGGGACGTTACAGCAATGTTTTCAAAGGCATCGGTGAACTAACACCGAAGAACGTTATAAAGTACCTTTAATTTTGTAGAATTGACCATTTCACCTTTGTACTGAAATCCAAACAAGGACAGGCTATGGCTTGGTGGAAATATTGGAGCTTAAGGATGGTCATGAAGAACAACAATATCAGCCAGCCTCTAAAAACATTAGCATTAAACAGCTATATATTGCCTGTCCTATCTTATGGGTGCCAAACATGATTCATGAGAGAAAAATCATAACATGCCAAAGAGTAATGGAGAGTAGCATGTTAGGCATGAGGAAAAGCCAAAAGCTTAACAGTCTTCTTAACAATAAGAAAACTTAGCGGTGTCACTGATGCAA
The DNA here is from genome assembly GCA_023052935.1 of Piezodorus guildinii. Lineage (NCBI taxonomy): Eukaryota > Metazoa > Arthropoda > Insecta > Hemiptera > Pentatomidae > Piezodorus > Piezodorus guildinii. Next base: position 167,651,165 of record CM041294.1, on the reverse strand, counting down.
TCACATTCGTGAAAAAGATGAAATTGCAATGGGTTGGCCATCTAAGGAGAAAAAATGATGAAAACTGGGCTAAAATATTGACTGTGAGGAACCCATTGGATAGGAAAAGGAACCGAGGCAGGCAAAGAAGAAGGTGGGTCGATGAGATCAAAAAGGCAGAAGGAGTGCTATGGTCACGAAAAGCCAAGGACAGAGAATTTTGGAAGAGGAAGATGAGCGAACTCTTCAACTCAAGTACGGGTAGTTACCGTTAAAGGGTTTGAACTCCTGAAAAGGAAGGTCTGTGTATATATATGTATATAAAGAAAGAAGAAAAAAAAAATACAAAATGTATTATAAATGTTTATAGGTATATCAATAAAGATTATTACTATTATAATTTTGTAGAATTGACCATTTCACATTTGTTAGCCTTAATAAAATCGGGTGAATATTCAAGTTAAACGGATTTGTTAACCAACAGAAGAACAAAAGAGCATATGTAGTAACAAACTAAACTATACATAAAATACATATTACGCAAAAGTATTGGTATCCTGAAAATTTTGGAATTCTAGTTTTGATCAGAAATAGACGTTTTAGTACAAATGACCAAGTCTCGTGAAAAGATCTGTGTGTGAGTGGGTAGTCTAGTTCGAAAACTATAAGTTGTATTAAACCGAAATTTCATAGCTTAATGTTACAGAAACTTTTTCAACGAAATAGGAGAGCCATTTAATACCATACAATTTGCAATTTTTTACAATGTCCTCATTAATAGCTATAACGATTAGGTTTAAACTCGCTATGTCGGTGTAAAATTTAATGGGCTTTAATATCATGTAGGTTTCATTCTGATCGAAATAGTTCGACAGGGTTTAAACGCCTATATTTATATTTATTATTTTAAGTGCCTTTAATTTAGTTGATTCGAAAAAATTAATCATTTCATATTGATACCACGATAAGCAACTAATATAGACGTATAATATACCGTTGGAAAGAGAAAGATTTTAGGAAAAATATTATATCATACACAAGCTTGTAAAAGTTAATAAAGAGTGATAAAAAGCCGATAAAACTAAGTGATTATTTTAGATAATAATATAATAGAGTTTTCAATAAAATACATCTTTCTAGATTAATTCAATTTAATTAATTATTTAATAGTTTCATTCATTTTTATCTCTAACTGTGTTTGAAAAATCTTTAATCGATTTTAAAAACGTAGGTAAGTGAAAGTCGTGTGTTGCCAGCACCAGATTTTTTAATCATCTATGTACATTTATGTAGACACTAGTAAGTTGCTAACTTGTTTCATTCGAACCAATAAAGCTCTAAAACGTTGTGTCTCAGCAACAAATTTAATACAACAAAAGATATTCTCCACTAAGTTCCTAATCTTCCACAGGTTGATCGAATTTTATGACCTACTAAAGTAGACAAGAGCAAACAATATTTTTAGTTAATTTTTTTTTTCGAATATAAGAATTGTAATATAGATATACATAAAATATACTGTTGGAATGCTGAAGATTTTAGAAAAAAAAAAAAAAAAATCATGGAATAAGTTAGTTAAGGGCCCAGTCAAATAAACACAATTAAGTATAATTGTCAGGGCGATTGAAGGAGTGAGAGTCTAAGTCCATTATGGGATTCCAATGTTGGACCCTCACTCCTTCAATCGCCCTGAAGAAGGCCTATGATTTAGGCCGAAACGTTGGCACCATTAAATTAAGTTTATACTTAATTGTGTGTTTATTTGACTGCACCCTCAAATAACTTATCCCATATACACACACAATAACCATTCTCACTTCACAAAAAAAAATTATGTTATGTACAAAGTTTTGTAAGGTAACGGAGAGTGCTGAAAAGCTGTCAAAATATGTGATTGTTACAGAAAATAAGTTTTATTGTTAGATTCACTAATCTAAAATAAATTGTTTCCATCGAAACTGAATTTTTTTTTTCAAATATAACTTTATTTAAAAGTTTTTAAACAACAGAGGTAAGTAAAAGTCGATTGTGATTTTTTTCGTTTCTATTGAAAAATTTGGTTTTCATAAAATGATGTAAAAATAGAAAATAATAACCGCGAAGCACACGTGACATTTAATCAAGCGTCGAGCGCTAATCTCTCGTCCAACACATTTATCTTCGATTATACAGATTCGAATAATTTTATCATCCCTCAAAAGTACTAAAACGTGTTTTGGGGGTTTTCAAAAGGATTACTAAGGCTAACCCCATCCGATGACCTCGGATGCCAAAAAAAAAATAATATTATTTTTTGCGAAATTAAAACTAGAAAGAAATAAAAAAGGCAGTTTGTTCAAGATTTTTTTCACTCTTATTCAAGTTAACCTCAATTAACGTTTTTGTTATTATTTTTTTCAATATATCAACTTAAGTTAGGTGGAGAGTACGTGCTCTTTCGTGCGTTTTTTTTTTTCGTTTACAAGCGAACATCTACTCCTTCAATAGGATGTGAAAAAATCTAATGGTTTAACCAATTTACATTGGCATGAAACTGAAAGTATAAAGAGAGATGGAAAAAAGCAACTTACTGTTATAACTTCTTGCAAAGAAAGAGGGTTTCCTTATTAAGTAATGATCTCAATACAATGGATTGTTTAACGATTTTGTTATAGTATAATGGTCATTTCTCTCGACGCACACAGGGCAAAATCAGCAATTTAGGTGGACAAAAGTCAAGTCAAAAGTTTGGAATTTTCTTGCTTCACCTTTTTATTATTAGTTGGCAAGAAGCTTAATTCTAATATTTCCCGCCGACCGTGTTCACAAAAATTCTGGTGGATGCAACACACGACTTTCACTTACCACCCTTGTTAAAATCAATTTAAGAATTTTTAAATAACGTTAGAGATGAAATTAGTTTAAAGAATTAATTAAATAGAATTTCTATAGAAATATGTTTTATTAAAAAATCTATTATATTATTATCTAAAATAATCACTCAGTTTTATCGGTTTTTTTTCACTCTCTATTAACTTCTACAAGCTCTTGTGTATTAGATAATTTTTTTTTTAAATCCTTAGCTTTCCAACGGTATATTACACATGTATATTACTGTTCTTATGTTCAAAAACGAAAAATTGCATTAAAAAAATATTTTTTCATTTTTCTCCTTTAGTTGCATTTTAAATTTGCCCAACTTGCATATTGCCGTTATTTATCAATGCTAACTAGATAATAGTATATACTATTTTCAAATTTTGAACGGGGTATTTTATTTATTTTTTTTTGGTGGGCAATTACCAAGTTGGTTATTGAAAATAAAAAACCAAAAGCCCTTTTAACGTTTTTAGCAGCGTTTATGAATCATAATTAAATTTTAGTGGAAGTTATTGTATATTGTGTATGATCTATTATCTATGGAATATACATAATTAAAGGTACTTTAGAGAAGAAATTTAAAATATCGGCATTTAAGCCCTGTCAAACTATGTTTATTAGAATAAAACCTACATGCTATTAAAGCACATTAAATTAAAAAAAATATCTGGTGCGGGCAACACACGACTTTCACTTACCCCCGTTGTTAATATCAATTACGGAATTTTCAAATACAGTTAGAGATAAAAATTAGTGGGGATCACTTGTAGCTGGGTGGCTAGCTTAATAGCCTCCCATGCTAAAGGTCACGGGTTCAAACCCGCAGGTGGTCCTAAGATTTTTTAATGGGAGTAAAAAATCCTTAGTTACGCCGTCCTTCGGAGGGGACGTTAAAAGGTGGTCCCGGGCCTGTGCGATGTCAGGTACTCGTTAAAGATCCCTATCCTAATAAAACCTGGATAGGCAAAATTTAGCATCGTGCAATTAGCCATAGTTGCGAACGAAAAACGAATAAACAAACAAACAAAAATCAGTGAAACTATTAAAGAAATTAATTAAATTGAATTTCTATAGAAACATGCGTTTTATTAAAAAATCTATTATATTATTATCTAAAACAATCACTTAGTTTTATCGGCTTTTCATCATTCTCTATTAACTTTTAAAATATTGTGTATAAGATAATATTTTTTCTAAAATCTTTAGCTTTCCAACGGTATATCAAACATGTATATTTCTGTTCTTATGTTCAAAAACGAAACAAAAAAAAAAATATATATTTTTTCAGTTTCCTCCTTTAATTAGGTATCGGATTCATTCAATTTATATATTTACCTGTTTTTGATCATTGGTAACAAGATAATATGGTTATTTTTATTGAATCAACAAAATTAAAGGTACTTTAGAGAAAGACAATTTAAAATATCGGCATTTAAGCCCTGTCAGACCATCTTAATCAAAATGAAACCTACATGCCGTTTAAGCCAATTAAATTTTACATCGATATAGCGAGTTTAATCAAAATCGCCTAACCCGTTTTTGAGAAAATCGAAAAAAGGTACAATATGCATGGTATAAAGTGGCTCTTCTGGTAAGCTGATTTTGATGAAAAAGGTTTTGTAACGTCTCGGACGTATATTTGTCTTAATGTTACCACTCACACACCCTGACCTTTTTGCGGGACTTGGTTATTTGGACTCAGGAGACCCTAAAACGTATATTTTCGTTGAAAACTGGAATACGAAAATTTTCACGATCGCAATATTTTCCCTTACTATGTATTGTAAGTGAAAGTAAAAATTATAGGATTTTGGCCACTAAATCACTATTTTCCCCCACCGAGTACAAGAGAAACAGTACGAATCTCCATCGGTACTGGACCTAAGACGTTGAAGTGCAGATTTTTTTCTTCTAATTATTAGTTATTAGGTCATAACCAGCGCTATCGCAGTCGGAGTTGCATTGTATATGAATACAATGTATGCATTCAATAAAAGAAGATAGGGATCGGACTTGAACTTTCTTCTTCGCAGCGATAAATCTATAATAGATTCCCTTTATTGTTTTCCTCTTCTCCTAGACGTTGATGAGTTTAGTTAATTAGATATCTGAGCGATGTTAGGCATTAGCTACTAACGCGTGTACTTTCTATCCCTAACATAATGCTAATTGATGAGAGTGAAATTGAAGGGGCAGTAATAAATTCAACGAGACCAGCGGCCTGTGTCCTTCCGCTACATCCTTCTTCAGGACTGAGATGTATGTTTAGATTTTGATAGGAACTAAAAAACCCTGCGTGGAATACCTAGAAAGTTAGTAAACCTAGTAGAGATGTGTTTGTCGGAAAAATTCCATAAAATTACAATCGGTCATAATTACTCCGAGAGATTTGAGGTGCGATCAGATTTAAAACAAGGTGACTCCCTTTCACCTGTTCTATTTAATATATTGGGTTGTGTCACATGAAATGTCCGTTTTCAAGGTAAACGATTTTTATTAAAAATACGATATGAAAACATGATATTTTATTCGAAGTATTTACCTTCTTTTTCCCAACGTGTCACCAACTTTTTTATCCCCGAACTGAAAAACTCTGAGCTTTGAAGTGAAACTAAATCTGAAAACGCACTTTTCACTTGATCATCATTTTCAAAAAGTTTTCCTTTGACGAAGTTGTATAAATTCCTGAACAGGTGGTAATCTGTTTGGGACAAGTCGGGAGAATATGGTGGTTGCGGAAGAACTTCGTAGCAACAATTTTTGCACGGTATGTTTTGAAACATGGGGTCTTGCTGCTGCTCAGTGAGATCATGAGGTACCCATGTATCGATCTTTTTTACTTCCAAAATACACTTTAAATGTCTGGAAACGGTAGATGTACTTGCATTTAGTTGTGCTGAGAGTCCTTTAACTGTTTGGTAGGGGTTTCGTTCTACTGTATCTTTGAGGACATCATTGTCTATTACGGACGGAGGTCTTCCTCGGGTCAAGTTTTCCAAGTCAGTATTCCCAGCTGAAAACTTAGCAAACCAACGGCGAATGGTCTGTTCATTAACATTCCCTTCCCCAAACGGCTTGCAAATATTTTCTTCTGCTGAATGGTCTAGTTTAAACTCGTACAAAAATATTACTCGAAAATCGCGTGTTTCCATGTTCATATTTGGAGGTATACCAAAAAGTGGGTAATTGATTGGGAAACTAATGTTTATAAAACAAAGGTAAAGGATTAGTAACTGTTTACTTTAAATATGTAAACATTCGGTAGAAAACAACAGAGTCCTGCTAAATCCTGTATTTCAGAAACTATAAAAACGGACATTTCATGTGAAACGACCCAATAGCATTAGAATATCTCATAGAAAAAGTGACGTGTACCGGGAAAGGTTTGAATCTGGGTGATAAAGTTTCGGTTCTAGGATATACCGGTGATTTGGTACTGCTGGGTGAAGACACGGACATCATTCAACTAAATACAAGTGGGTTGATAAAAAACAGTAAAGACATAGGGCTCGAAATAAAGACCGATAAAACGAAATATATGATTAGTAGCAAAAACTGTGGCAATCTTTGTGATATTGATATATCAGGACATACTTTTGAAAAAGTAGAGAAATTCAAGTATTTAGGTTTAATGATAACAAGAAAAAATGAAATCCAGGAAGAAATAAATTCCCGGTTAAAAGTGGGAAATGCGTGTTATTATTCAGTTGCTAAGTTACTTAGTTCACGGATTCAGTATAAAAATTTAAAGGTTAAAATTTACAGAATTATTTTCTTCCGACGATTCTTAACGGATGAGAAATGTGGCCGCTTTCTTTGAAGGATGAACAACGTCTTAAGGTTTTCGAAAATAAGGTACATTCGCTGAATCGACTGGTAGGCGTCCGAAAGGTAGGCCGAAGCGTCGATGGGAGGATTGTGTAAAGGGCTTGAACGGTATTCATTGGGCGAATCTGTGTCGGCAATATTTAGTGAATCGGCATCGAACCTTTGTGTTCGGTAAGCCTATTATTATTATTTAAAAAACCCTGGTTATGCCGTCATTCGTAGATAATGTAAAATATGGTCCCGAGCCTGTGCGATGTCAGGTACTCGTTAAAGAACTCTATGATAATTAAACCTTAATAGATCTCCCACTGTAGCATCGTCCGACTAACCAATATAACATAAAGTGACTACAAAAAACAGACAATTTATTTATTTGGGCGACTTTGTGTAGGCAAAAGAAATATTGGTATCGTCATTCAACTTTCAGGTAAACTAAGCCTGTTATTATTTTATTTTATTATTTCCTTCCTCTCAGACACCTTTTTACCACCGATGATATTGATGAATTAAAAACTATTTATTATTATGCCAGGCAATGTTGCCAAATCAGATCATTTATAATTAACGAATAAACGTATTTCTTAACTTTATTAGATTATTTATCGTGTCTCGCCGTATTATGTAAAATAATATATTTATGTATTTATTGTATTGGAAAATGTCATATCATTCATATATTGTCTTTGAGTTATTTTTTTATAGATTTTATTGTAATTTATCATTGTTTATTGTACCTAGAGATTATAATGTAATGAATTAGTATCTTGCTAACTCTTTATTGAAGTATATTTTGTATAATATATTTTTTATGTAGCCAGGTCTATTTGTATGGGGATTACCCCGAAAGCGAATAAAGTTATTTATTCCTCTCAAATATCTGAAATTACATTTACTTCCCGGAAAAAAACATCAAGGAAAAGTAGATGTTACTTTTTTTTTTTTTAATTTCTGACAATGCTGGAGGTAGTAAGCAGAACTGCTGCCTGTCATAATTAAAAATTCTTTAGGTCTTGGCCAAGCTCTTGTTTAATCAAAACCGTTTTTTAGCAAACCATAAAAAGGTGTAAAATGAATCCATGGAATAAAGTGGCTCTTCTATTTAGCTAGTTTTGATAAAAAATTCGCTGTAACATCTCGGGCATATCGTCTTAAATATGAAATTTCAGTTCGCTGGACTTGGTCATTTGCATTCAGAGGATCCATTGTTAACTAGAATTCGAAAATTTTCACGACCCCAATACTTTCCCTTACTATATATTTCATATATAGGTGAGTGAACGCGAAGATATGGAAACATAGCGCTTCTTCGCTAATTAATGAAATCCATTTCTTATCTATAATAGGAAATAAGAACTTTTTTTAGAATTTGTTTATCGGATGAGTCAAAATAAACATGCAATCAATATAAATTTATGGTTGAATGTAAGAAAGGGTACAGAAGCCGGGTAATTGAAGTAATATGCTACTCGAATTACGGATAAGAGGACAATCCAAACAGTCTATACAAACATTTGTTTTTAATTTAATAGCCATTCACTCACTACTTTCATTATCAAGTGCTTTAAAAAAAAAAAAAAAAAAAAAAAAAGTTATGTGAATAGTAGAGCAATAAAAATACAAATTTTCACTTAAATTTAAAATTCCTGTAGGTATCTTTCTTTTTTTATGATGCATGTACACCTGGTCCAGCTGTGTACTTTGAGAATGTACCTATTCCAACTTTCAGAAGAAGTACGATACCTGGGTCTGTACTCGAAGGACCCACCTTAGACTTAAGAGAAAACATCTGAACAAAAGTTTGGACTAGTATCCTGTAGTTGTATAATGTCCGTGTCTTCACCCAGCAGTACCAGATCATCGGTACCGAACCGAAACTTTATCACCCAGATTCAAACCTTTCTCGGTACACGTCACTTTTTCTATGAGATATTCTAATGCTATTGGGCATAAAGGATTTTGCAGGTCTCTGTTGTTTTCTTCCGAATATTTAAAGTAAACAGTTACTAATCCTCTACCTTTGTATTATAAACATTAGCTTCCCAATCAATTACCCACTTTTTAGTATACCTCCAAATAAAAACATGGAAAAACGCGATTATCGAGTAATATTTTTGTACGAGTTTAAACTCTGCCATTCAGCAGCAGACAATATTTGCAAGGCATTTGGGGAAGGGAGTGTTAATGAACGGACCATTCGCCGTTTTTTTGCTAAGTTTTCAGCTGTGAAAAAAAACGGCAAAAGAACTCTCAGCACAACTAAATGCAAGTGCATCTACCGTTTCCAGACATTTAAAGTGTATTGGGAAAGTAAAAAAGCTCGATACATGGGTACTTCATGATCTCACTGAGCGGCAGCAAGACCCCATGTTTCAAAACATACCGTGCGAAAATTGAAAGAACTGGGCTACGGAGTTCTTCCTCTTGTCTCCAACAGATTACCACCTGTTCAGGAATTTAGACAACTTCGTCAAAGGAAAACTTTTTGAAAATGATGATAAAGTGAAAAGTGCGTTTTCAGATTTCGTTTCACTTCAAAGCTCAGAGTTTTTCAGTTCGGGGATAAAAAAGTTGGAGTCACGTTGGAAAAATGTGTAGAAAAAGGAAGTAAATACTTCGAATAAAATTATCTTAGAATTATTGACAAACGATCAAAATTTTCCTTGAACACCAAAATTACTATTCACAAAGCACTTATCAAATTCTTGTGGCCATCCGGAATAGAGCTATGGGATTTAACCGAAAACTCCAACATCCAAAGAATTCAACCATTCCAACTCAAAACATTACGGAAAATGATGGATGTGCCATTCTATGCGACAAACGAATCGCTTTAAAAGGACTTATACCTTTGGTTTATTCATTTAAAGTCAATTTTTGCCTTTGTGGCTAATCGGAAGATGCTACAGTGGGAGTCCTAAATTTTGCCTATCCAGGTTTACTTAGGATTGGTACCAGCTTTTTACGTCCCCTTCGAAGGACCGCATAACTAAAAATGTTTATGCTACTGTATCATCGTCCGATTAGCCACAGTAGCATAAAGAGACGTTAAATAAATAAACTTCTGATACTGCTACAGAGTATTATAAAAATTTTCACGATATACCGTCTTACAACATGAACCCATCGCCTCGAACACTTAAATTGGGGTAGATTTTGATAGTATTTATTTAATGTCACTTTATGCTACTATGGCTAATCGGACGATGCTACAGTGGGAGTCCTAAATTTTGCCTATCCAGGTTTAATTAGGATAGAGATTTTTAACGAGTACCTGACATCGAGCAGGGTCGGGACCACCTTTTAACGTCCCCCCTCTCCCCTCCCCCGTAGGACGGCATAACTAGGGATTGCAATCCGGTGTCATTTTCAATCCGGCCGGATCCGGTCCCAAATTTCATCAATCCGGACGGATGCGGATTAAGTGCAGTTAAGTGCACCGTGCACATTACAGTAATTGTTAAGTAATTATAATTGACATTATTTTACCAGATACTGTTCTCAACGTTTATATTTCGTGTGAAACGGGTTGATTTATGTTAGAACATTGTATGTACTCCTGTAAATTTGGATACAAACACTATTTTGTTTCGGAGTGTCGCTGAAACAAGGTGCTATATAGAATAGGACGTCGTGTTGGAATCCAATTTACCTGAAGAGTATAGGCCAATAAGGAAAGTTGTTTCCCTCTCCATTGTGAATATTGTATTCTATGTCTTTTACGGATCTTCAGTCTTCTTTCCTTTCCGAGAGACTAACGTCAAATGTCGAAAACAGATAGAATTTAATATTACATCTCACACCATGCTATAGGTAACCCCTCAAAGTGTTGGCCTTAATCGTGACTAGAATGTTTAAAGTAATAATGATAAAATATTTCTTCTATTTCTTTAAGGGGTAAAAATTTCCTGCTATTATAAATATTTTCTATACAAAATTTTGGTGCGCGGAACATACCACTTTCACTTATCTTGTTTGTTATAATCATTTTAAGAATTTTTAATTACAGTTAGAGATGAAAGTTTAAAGAATTAATTAAATTATATTTTGATTGAATCGCATGTTTTATTAAATGATATATTAACATATGTTATTACCAACAACAATCAGTTATGACTTTCACTTACTATATATAGTAAGGTAAAGTATTGCGATCGTGAAAATTTTCGAAAAACTGGATCCAACGGAAATACACATTTTAGGGAGTCCAAAAACCAAGTCCCGCAAAAAGGTCTGTGTGTGGTAACTCCCGAGCGGAAACGGTAAGTCTTATGAAACTGAAATTTCATATTTAAGACAACTATACGCCCGAGACGTGACAAAACTTTTTTTATCAAAATGAGCTTAGCAGAAGAGGCACTCCATGCATTTTGTACCATTTTTTTTATTTTCTCGTAAACGGTTCCGACGACTTTCATTAAACTCGCTATATCATGTAAAATTTAATGGGCTTTAATATCATTTAGGTTTCATTCGTATTAAAATGGTCTGACAGGGCTTAAATTCAAATATTTTAAATTTTCTTTCTTTAAGGTACTTTTAATTTCGTAGATTTTATAAAAATAAATATATTATCTTGTTACCACCGACGAAAAACACATAAATATATAAGTTGAACGAATTTGATACCTAACTAAAGGAGATAACTGAAAAAATATTTTTTTAATGCAAATTTTTTTATTTTGAACATAGCAACATTAAGATACACGTATAATATACCGTTGGAAAGCTAAAGATTTTAGAATAAATATTATCTAATGCACAAAATTGTAAAAGTTAATAAAAAGTGATGAAAATTAGATAAAACTGATTATTTTAGATTATAATATAATATATTTTTTAATAAAACACATGTTTCAATAGAAATTTAATTAATTTATTAATGGTTTCACTCATTTTTAACTCTTATTGTATTTGAAAATTTTTAAATCGATTGTAAAAACGGAGGTAAGTGACAGTCGTGTGTTGCCCGCACCAGATTTTTTCTAAAAGCTTAGGCTTTCTCGGTTATCAAATAACCTTCTAACTTCGTATATTTAGCCGTTTTTATCAGTGTAAATAAGATGATGTGATTCATTTTTTGAAATCTACAAAATTAAAGGTAATTAATAAGAAGAATATACGAAAAATCGGGCTTTAAGCCCTGTTACACTATTTCAATCATAATGAAACCTAAATGATATTAAAGCCCATGAAATTTTACATCGATATAGCGAGTACCATTCAACTTGTGTATACACTGGATGTACCTAAGTGGTCCTTATTTAGAAGACCAAGATAGCACCTCTATATAACTCTATGTTAGTGAAATCCGAGTATCCTCAATGTCTATTCCATATCACTAAAATCGAGGATCTCTAGGATATCGATCTATCGATATTACAGTGGAATATTCCCTAAGCGATCCTGGATGACACAGCAGCTTGCCGAAAGCTAGGAACACACCTCATCTCCTAGGCCTACCATTGTCCGATAGTATTGTCCAAGTGTCTTCACTCTGCCATTATTACCTTATCGGGAGAATGGAAATATATTTTCGAAACTTTCCCTCTTTGTTGCATTATTTTCTTGATGACGAGATGTCTACGTGCTAAATACTGAACGTCTATTCAATGCTAAGAATTGTATATCTAGTGTGTCCCAATATAATAATAATAATAATATATATATATATATATATAAGTTCGCGTTTTTACTGGCGATTTCAATAAAAACTTCAGATTCTTGTAAAAAATTGCAATCAATTATATGATTGATATTATCTTTAATCGATAAGTATAATTTTTGATCAATTATACTCGACTTTAGTCATCATCAACGGCTGAAAAACCCCGAACGACCCGAACACATTGTGTCTTTAGGTCAAAATTTTGGGTTCAGAACCGAGCAAACAACTTAGAGACTACGCAATTCTAAAGGCATTTACGCCGCACGCACTGCAAAATTTGTGCAGCGGATTTTCCTTTTTGGAAAATAAGATAATATTTTTCCCAAAATCTTTAGCTTTCCAACAGTATATTATAGATGTATATTGCTGTTCTCGTGTCCAAATACAAAAAAAAAGCATTAAACAATATTTTTTCAGTTTTCTCCTATGGTTGGATATCGAATTCGTACAACTTTCATATTATCAATGCTAACAAGTTATATGATTATTTTTATAAAATCTACAAAATTAAAAGTACTTTAGGAATATCGCCATTTAAAGCCTGCCAGACTATTTCAATCAGAATGAAACTTACATGGTATTAAAGACCACTGAATTTTACATCAATATAGCGAGTTTATTCAAAATCGTTAGAGCCGTTTTTGAGGAAATCGTGAAAATGTGTAAAATGCATGGTATAAAGTGGCTCTTCTGGTTAGCGGATTTTGGTGAAAAAGTTGCTTTAACATCTCGGGCGTATAGTTGTCTTAAATATGAAATTTCTGTTCCGTACGACTTTTCGCTTTTGCGCTAGACTTACCACACACACACATACCTTTTTTCGGGACTTGGTTATTTGGACTGAGGAGACCCTAAAACGTGTATTTCCGTTGAAACCTGGAATTAGAAAATGTTCACGATCGCAATACTTGAAAAAAGTGGCTCTTTTAATCAGCTAGTTTGATAAAAAATAAAAATAAAACATCTTGGACATACAGTTGTCTTAAATATGAGATTTCAGTTCGCTCGACTTGGTTGTTTGTTTATCTATTTAATGTCACTTTATGCTGCTGTGGCTAATCGGACGATGCTACAGTGGGAGTCCTAAATTTTGTATATCCAGGTTTTATTAAGATAGAGATCTTTAACGAGTACCTGACATCGCACCTTTTAACGTTCCCACCAAAGAATGGCATAGTTAAGGATTTTTTACTCCCATTAAACAAATCGTAGGACCACCTGCGGGTTTGAGCTCGTGAAATTTGCTCGACTCGACTTTCACGATCGCAATACTTTCCCTTACTATATATTTCATATATAGGTAATGAAAGTAAAAATCTGGTGCGGGCAACACACAATTTCACTTACACGGGTGGTTAAATTCAACTTAAGAACTTTTAAATAACGTTAGAATAAGAAAAGTTTAAGGAATAATAGTCAATTTTGTCTGGAACTTATGTTTTAGATTAAATTATAAATTATAAAAATCTTGTGTCACGGTCTCTGTTGTCGTACACATCTGTTCTGACCGATTTTTTTAAATATATATTTGGTTGGTATGAAAATAGGTCCTAAAGTATATTTTATTCCGCTAGGTGAATCGGGTGTTCCTATACGGAAACAATTTTGTTTCAACACGAAAATTTAAATATTTTTTTTAAAATATACTTAGCATTTAAAAATACCTGTAACCCCAAATTTCGACCCTCATTTCCCCACAATCACATTTCTAATCGGGATTTTAGTATTTTTGTATGCAAAGTATCCAAATAATTTAACTTTAGTTCGTATTGCAAAAATAAGCTGAATAAACTTTGTAAAGAAAAGGTCCTAGGATACTGCCTAGAGGAACACTAGCAGACTGAGTGAAGGGGTGAATAGGAACTATTCTGATTTATACCATACTGTATTTTGGTTGTGTGATTTCCATTTATTTAATAATGATATAAAAATGGATCTTTGATTATTTTTCAATTATGTTTTGACAATCTTATCATTAAAATCGACTTACCAGAATTATCACCTATATAATTGATTTCAAATATTTTTAAAATTTCAGAAAACGATATTTAATCAAACTTGTTGTATAAATATACAACTCAATGTTCTTTTATATCATGAAGAACTTCATATTAATTAAATGATTCTTATTGGGTTTAATAATGAATTTTTAAAATTTTCGTAGAATAACCGAGTTAGAAATTTTTCATGTCTTCATATATAACTGATACACATGAAAAGATATGTAAAAATATTAATAACAAAAAAAAAATCGATTTCAGTTAAGTACATAACGCAATTCAATCAATACAACAGGAAAAATAACAAATAGGAAATACTTAGGCAATAAATAATGAATCTTTATAGAAACAAAACAATTCGTTATAGTTAGAACGGAAAGTTTTAGATTTGGAAGAGTTCCAAATTAAAAAAGGAACGACAAATATAGTCATTTCATAAAAAATTAACCCAGTTAAAATATTATTCGAGTTAAAGTTTACCCAGCTGGCATCTTAAAATATTTCTGTTTACCAAAATATATATAAATGAATTATATACTCTCTGCGTTCAATCCTTGATATCTAAAATTCCTTCTAATTTGGTCAGAAATAAAATCTTTCATAATATCCTCAATATCTCCTCCGTTGCAATCCTTAAATAGATTAAAAAAAATAAAATAAAATAGAATAACTCTCTACAGTCCGCGAAGGATTGGTCCTAGGTTGGTTAAATTATAGATATTTGTAATAGTTCACGACCAATGGTTATGCAAGAAGCTGATTAGGCCCGAAATAACATTCAGTCACCTATTTCGGATACCCACTTTATAGAGGCTGGGTGTGCCCCAGGAGGCTATTTATACCCAAGGGTCGGTCCATGGCTGAAATAACAGAATAAATAATATTCTGCCACAGACGGGTTTCGAACCCAGGACCTGGAGAACTGTAGACAAGTGCTCTATCCCCAAGACCACGCCGCTTCTTGATTGTTTTTTTGTTCATTGATCGCATGTACATGCTGCTGTATCTAATCTGATGATGCTACAGAAGGAGTGCTCAATTTTTCCTATCCAGGTTTAATTTGGATAGGGGACAAACGATGAAAACTTTCCACATACTACAAAAAAATAATTTTTTTTAGCCATCATTAGGCTTATTTGGACATATGGGACTGAGTTATGGGAAACTCACCAAACCCGCCTCGGGGGATTATCAGGAATATATGGTAATGAGAGCTTGCGGACGAGTGGGTTGGAGTGGACGGATAATTTGGAATAAAAGGAGGAATATCTAGTTCGGGCTAGATCTGCGACTAATAGGATATTTAGGTCTTTATGAATTATTTTAGTAGTGACAAAGTAAGGGGCGTTTAGGATCTTTCGGAGGATTTTGGATTGCAAGGATTGAATGCGGGATGAAATCCAATTATAAGATCCTAAACGCCCCTTAATTTGTCACCAATAAAATAATTCATAAAGACCTAAATATCCAATTAGTCGCAGATCTGGCCCGAACTAGATATTCCTTCTTTTATTCCAAATTACCCGTCCACTCCAACCCTCTCGTCCACAACCTCTCATTACCATCTATTCCTGATAATCCCCAAGACGGCTGAATAGACGATGCCCTCGCGACCAACAACATTAAATAAACACTGAAGTACCTCTGGGTAGTTTCTTCACATGCCTGTGGCAGTGAATATTCTGATAAAATCCACTGAGGATGTCTTTACAATTGAGACGTTGATTTCCAAAAGGTACTAAAAGACATTTTTTACGAAATTGATTTTTACATATTTGTATTCTCATCATTTAGTTTTATCTAAATATTCAATTTGATGTTATCTAATGAATTCTCAAGTCCTTAAAAAACGTTATTTAGAAATGCGGTCATTTTCTAAAAGTACTAATTACGCATTTATTTTCGTTCCAAATCATTCTAAAAAAAACATTTCATAACTTTAATATGATGTTATTATTATAGTAAACAAATAATTCTACATTTTAAGGCAAAAAGACCCAAATTAGCTAGTTTAATAATATAGTAATGAGAGATTTTCGCGCTTCCTGTAAAATTTCCTATAATGGATATAGTACCTTTTGGAAATCAATGTCTCAATTGCTCTTCAACAATTTGTTTTACCACAATTACTAGAATTCAGAGATAAATATTGCCTCTTTAAAAAAAACTGGGAAACTTTCTCTGTATGCCTCATCAGAAGAAAAACCAATAGCTGAAGAAGATATAACGATGTTAAGACAGTCACAAGTAATCTGCATACTGTATATTAGGGGTATCTATAAATATTTATAACATAACAAAAAATTCTGAAAGAGGTAATGATTGTTACTTAAAAAACGACTATAAAAACACTTATGATAACGCCACAACACTTTTAATAAAATCGTAAATAACTAAACTTGAAAGCTCAAGTTATGGAAGAAACCTTTTTGAAACTATCCCCAATTATACAGTTTTAAGGAACGATTCAATCAATCTAATCCAAAGCAAAACGAGCTGGACATCATCGAGATTCGATTTAAGAATTAAGATTCACCATTAAAATAAATCTAAATAGATAAATCATGTTATAATTATTATAGGTGGAATAGTCAGGGATCAGTCATTTTTTGAAAAGTTTTTAATTTTGCCAACGTTTCGGCCCAAGCTTGTAAGCCATCATCAGGGCATTACTGAGCCATGTCCAAGCATAAAAAAAAAAAAAAAAAAAAAAGCAGTTTTTTTGTTTTTGTTTTTTATGCTTGGACATGGCTCAGTAATACCCTCATGATGGCTCACAAGCTTGGGCCGAAACGTTGGCAAAAGTAAAAACTTTTCAAAAAATGAGTGATTCCTGACTATTCCACCTATAATAGTTTCTACAGTCGACTATACATCCTCAATATAAATCATGTTAGGTTGTTTTTTAACTAGTAAAATTTGAATTTTAATAATGCTTAGTTTTAAGACTTTCTTTAAAAAATCATTAATATTCGTAAAATATAATTAACCTCTTTCATTAAAATAATAATAACCTTTATTTTTACATAAAATATATACAAAACTTCCTCTTTTGTTCAATTCAAATATATATATATATATATATATATATATATATATATATATATATATATATATATGTACAAAATCAACCTTAAGTTGAGGTTTTGAAGATCGCCCACTTGATCTATTAGCACATTTACTTAATGTATTTCATTGTATAATACAGTTGTAAATTACTATTAAATATAAAAAAAAAATAATAAAAAAATTTTGATAGGGATCTTTAACGAGTATCTGACATCGGCTCTAACTTTTTTACGCCTCTTCCGAAGGATGCCGATATTTCATATTTCCTTTCTCTAAAGGATATATTTCATATTTAATTTTATAGATACTAAAATAATAACAGAATAATAATCTTATTATCAACGATAAAAAAAAAGTCAATATATAAGCTGAACGAATTCGATATTTAACTAAAGAAGAAAACTGCAAAAATATTTTTTAATGAAATTTTTCATTTTTGAACGTGAGAACAATATGGATGTATAATATACCGTTGAAAAGCTAAAGATTTTAGAAAAAATATTATCTTATACACAACCCTGCACAAATTTATGAAGAGTTATGAAAAGGCGATAAAACTAACTGATTATTTTAGATAATAATGTAATAATAAAACACCCGTTTTTATAGAAATTCAATTTAATTAATTCTTTATTAGTTTCACTCATTTTGGTCTCTAACTGTATAGGAAAATTCTTTAAACGATTCTAACTACAGCGGTAGGTGAATGTCGTGTGTTGCCCGCATCAGATTTTTATTAAAATGCATGACGTTTCGACTATAATGCCATCTTCTGGTGCAAGAACAATTATTTTATCATAAGGTGAGGAGGTAATTTAGAAATGTGGTTTTTGGGTGGAATTATGCTCACCTTAAGATAAAAAAAATGTTTTTGCACCAGAAGATGCCATAATAATTGAAACGTCGTGCATTTTAATAAAACGTCTGGTGCGGGCAACACACGACTTTCACTTACCTTAATTTTTAAAATCAATGAAAGAATTTTCTAAAACAGTTAGAGATAAAAATACGTGAAACTATTAAGGAATTAATTAAATTGAATTTATATAGAAACATTGTGTTTATTAAAAAATATATTATATTATTATATAAAATAATCAGTTAGTTTTATGTTCCTTTCACCACTCTCTATTAACTTTTAAAAGCTTGTGTATGAGATGATATTTGTTTCTAAAATCTAGTTTCTAGCTTTTCAACGGTATATCATACATGTATATTACTGCTCTTATGTTCAAACACGAAAAATTGCATTAAAAAAATATTTTTTCTGTTTTCTCCTTTAGTTGGGTATCGAACTTATTCAATTTATATATTTACCCATTTTTCAACAGCGATAACAAGATAATATAGTTATTTTTATTAAATCATCAAAATTAAAGGTACTTCAGAGGAAGAAAATTTAAAACATCGGCATTTAAGCCCTGCCAGACTTTTTCATCTAAATAAAACCTACATGATATTAAAGTGCATTAAATTTTACATCGATATAGCGAGTTTAATCAAAATCGTCTTAACCGTTTTCGAGAAAATAAAAAAAAGGTGCAAAATGCATAGTATAAAGTGGCTCTTCTGGTAAGCTCATTTTGATGAAAAAAATTTTATCACGTCTCGGGCGTATAGTTGTCTTAAATATGAAATTTCAGTTTCATAGGACTTACCGTTTCCGCCCGGGAGTTACCACACACACAGACCTTTTTGCGGGACTTGGTTATTTGGACTCAGGGGACCCTAAAACGTGTATTTCCGTTGAAAACTGGAATTCGAAAATTTTCACGATCGCAATACTTTCCCTTACTATTTATAGTAAGTAAATGTAAAAATTGTCTGCCTGACAGCACCCCCAACCAACGTTACTAACTAAAAGGAATTTATCATTGAATAAAATAGATTAATTTTATAATTTCTTATTATTGATAATATATTGGTAAAGATTATTTCAGCCGATATGATTCTTGATTATCAACTAACTAATTATCTCTAGTTCCTTCTAAATTGATTAAATCAGCTTGTAATTAATCCCAATTAGATTTTTTTTAACTCGTTATACTATAGTAATTTATTTTAGTGTCGATAAGTGAAAATTAGGTACTTTCAGCTTTCTCGTAAAATTCACTCTTTTTTTCTTCGTAAATTAAAAAGGCAAGAGTAATTTTTGGCACGAAACGGCTGAGCTAATGACAGCAATTAACAGAACATGGTTTTATGAATAATGATTACACGTAATGTAGGGACTGTGTAATGAAACATAGTGTAGAGATCCTATCTCTACTGTTAACATAGATTACATCCAATATTAAATATGCCGTTCTTTTTACAACTTTTTTTTTTTTTAATATGTAACATCTTAATTAATTTAGTCAATGTAAGCTGTATACTAAAAATATCTGGTTTATACTCATTTTAATTATGAATATATTTTAATATAGAAGGTTCTTCTATAAAGTGGGTACCCAAAAATGTGGAAAAATGTAGCGGCTGAACGTGATGTCGGCCTAATCACCTCATTGCACGGCCGTAGGCCTAAAAACAGTATGAATCTCTATAAACTTTCATGGGTTATAGAGGTACATGTTTGCACTATACTACACAGTAAGGGAAAGTACTGTGATATTATCAAAGTTTCGTTTTCGCTGGAATTACACGTTATGGAGTCCAAATGACCAAGTCCCACAAACTCGTCTGTTTTTTTTTGTTATATGTGGTCCAAACTAGCTCAAAAAGAAGAAATTTGTAGGGAATTTAACATTCATATTTAAGACAAGTATGCGGCTTGGATGTTACATTAACGTTTTCACTAAAATCAAGTTACTGGAAGAGTCGCTTTATAACATGCATTTTATGTTGATGTTTTCGCAATTTTCTCAAAAACGGCTGAAACGCTTTTAATGCAAGTCTATTTCGAATTAAACTTACATTAATATTTATAAAAAATAAATGGGTTTGGTTTAATTTAGATGTTATTCTGATTGAAATAATCTAACAGGGCTTTAACGCCGATATTTCAAATTTTCTTTTCTTAAAGTATCATTATTTATTTATTGTAATTTTTTTCTCGCTGGACCATCTGCGGGTTTGAACCCGTAACCTTTGGCTTAGGAGGCTGTTATGCTAACCACTATCCAGCTACATGTGATCCCTAATAAGGATGTTTAAAACAAGTATTAAGAGATATATCATTGGTTTATCTTGAGGCGCTTGGGTTGGCTTGAAGTGGCACTGAGTACTAGTTAGACTGAGCGTCCATCTGGAAAACTACTGGGTGCGAGCTTTATGGCTTGTGATGAAGATATCATCGAATTAACTCGTTTGATTTCTAATCCATTCCATTTCCTTATGGTTATATAATTCAAATAATTGATTGAGCAACCGGAATTCAACCAAAATAATCATTCAGAATCTGTTGATGAAATTCATTTGTCAGAAATATACTATTATATTGAATGGAGGATGGTTGGAAATTATAAAGAGAAGTTCCTGAGGTGTGATAATTGGAACACTTCAAATACGATAACTTATAATGTTCAGTACTACGTTCATAGGATGTTTTTATTCCGACATTTTTTAAGAATTCCATGGCCCGATCATATCGTCAATCCAAGGGTCTTAGAAAGAATTGGTAAACACAAGAAACTGCTGATAAAACTGAAACTACATATTTGAGATAACTATACGCCCGAGATGTTACAGCAATTTTTTCATCAAAATCAGCTGACCAGAAGAGCCACTTTATACCTCGCATTTTGCAACTTTTTACGATTTTCTCAAAAAAGGCTCTATCGATTTTGATTAAACTCGCTATATCGATGTGAAATTGGATGGGATTTAATATCATGTAGATTTCATTCTGATTGAAATAGTCTGAAAGGACTTAAATGCTGATACTTTAAATTTTATTTCTCTGAAGTACTTTTAATTTTGTAGATTTTATAAAATTTATCATATAATCTGTTTAGCATTTCTAAAAAATAGCTAAATATTCAAGTTGCACGGATTTGATACCCATCTAAAGGAGAAAAGTGCAAACATATTTGTTTATGCAATTTTTGTGTTTTTGAACATAAAAACAGTAATATTGATGTAAAATATACCGCTGGAAAGCTAAAGAGTTTAGAAAAAATATTATCTCATACAGAAAAAAGTTAACAAAGAGAGATGAAAAATCAATAAAACTAACTTATTGTCGTAGATAACAATATAATCGATTATTTAATACAACAAATGTTCCTATTGAAATTTAATTTAATTGATTCTTTAAAAATTTGTTTTATCTCTAACTGTATTTAAAAATTCTTAAGAGCAGAGAGACAAACTTTATTTATAAATAGACAAAATGATGCTGCCTAACTTGATTAGGTTGCTTTAACACAGCATACCAATTCTTTCCTTTAGGAATATTTAAATATTATAAATTATAATTTTAAATCCTTAATCATAAGCACAATATATTTTTTTTCCTCTTTTCTATTCTTTTTAGTTTGTTTTTTTTTACTTTATTTTTTTCCCTGTTTTTTTTTCTTTCTTCATCGTTTCCCATTTTCTTTCAAATATATAGATCCATACATATAACCAAAAATTTAAAAAAAAAAAAAAAAAAAAAAAAATCGTATATAAATTATAAAATACCACACCAAAACTCATACCATCATATAAAAAAAAGGTAAGTGAAATTCGTGTGTTGCGCGCACCAGGATTTTAGCCAAAAGGGTCTCTAAATTAAAGCTGATTAAAATAGACCTATCACTTTTTTTTAAGTTTTAATTACCTATAAATGTATATACAGTATAATAATGCATAGGAAGATAAAGTGTTGCAGTCGTGAAAATTTCCGAATTCCAGTTTTTATTGGAAATACAAGTTTTAAGTAGGTTTTCTTTTTTTGGAATGTACAAAATTAAAGGTACTTTACTGGTAGAAATTAGTCCGAGTGGCGGTCAGTAAATGAAACGGCTAAATAGTTTCAACTATACTAGTTAAAACTATTTAATTGTCCCTTTTACTAACCGCCACACGGACTAATTCCTTCCAGTAATTCTCAAACTGTCAATTAATTATAACCACTATGATTAAAGTACTTTAGAAAACTAAAAAAAATAAAATTGCCATTTAAGCCCTGTCAGACTATTTCAATCAGAATGAAACCAACCTGATATTAGATTCCATTAAATTTTACATCGTTATAGCATGTATAATCAACATTGTTATTCTAGTAAGTATGTCTCTACTCACGTATTTAATAATAATAAAATACCATTTATTTATTTATAATTAAACTATTAAAACGTGTCATTCCATTGTTTATTAATAATTAATATATTGAAAATAAGTTTTTAAAAATATAACCAAATGTTTACTGATATGGATGCAATAATAAAATAAAACTCTGGTGCGCGCAACACACTACTTCCACTTACCTCTGATGTTAAAATCAATCTAAGGATTCTCAAATACAGTTAGCGATCAGTGATCACTTGTAGCTGGGTGGTTAGCATAACAGCCTTCTATGCCAAAGGTCACGGGGTCAAATCCGCAGGTGGTCCTAGGATTTTTTATTGGGAGTAAAAAATTCTTAGTTATGCTGTCCGTCGGAAGGGACGTTAAAAGGTGGTCCGAGCCTGTGCGATGTCAGGTACTCGTTTAAGTTCCCTATCCTAATAAAACCTGGAAAGGCAAAATTTAGGACTCCCGTTGTAGCATCGTCCGATTAGCCTTAGTAGCATAAAGTGAGGTTAAATAAATAAACAATAATAGTTAGCGATCAAATAAGTTTAAAAAAATTAATTAAATTGATTTTTGATAGAAACATGTGCTTTATTAAATAATCTATTATATGACTAAAATTAATTAAATTGATTTTCGATAGAAACATGTGTTTTATTAAATCTGTGACGGTCGTGAAAAAACAGATAACTCGAGTTTAATAAAAAATGAGTTAACTCCACGTATCGCTTCCTCAGACCTTCTCCTACGTCGTGTTAAATTGGTTAAAGAACTTTCTTGGTGGAAGAAATTTCACGTGGACAGAAACCTATAATTAATAACTCTATTTTGGTATTATGTAAAACTTTAAGTCGCTCACCTGTAAAATGAAATATTTTGACTTAACCACTTATTCACCACCGCCACAGAAATAATCTTTTATATTACTATCTAAAGCAATCAGTTAGTTTCGCCGTATTTTCATCACTTCCCATTAGCTTTTACGAGTTTGTGTGTAAGATAATATTTTCTTTAAAATCTTACTCTTTCCAACGGTGTATTATACCTCTATATTAGTGTTCTTATTATCAAAAACACAAAAATGCAGAAAAAATATCTCTGCTATATTCTCATTTAGTTATATATCTAATTCGTTCTACTTATATATTTATTAATAGTAAAAAAAAGATATGATTGTCTATATAAACTCTACATAATTAAAGTTACTTTAGGGGAAGAACATATTATTGATAATTTATTGGTAAAGATTATTTCAGCCGATATGATTCTTAATTATCAACTAACTAATTATCTCTAGTTCCTTCTAAATTAATTAAATCAGTTTGTAATTAATCCCAATTAGATTTTTTTAACTCGCTATACTCTGCTATATTCTCATTTAGTTATATATCTAATTCGTTCTACTTATATATTTATTAATAGTAAAAAAAGATATGATTGTCTATATAAACTCTACATAATTAAAGTTACTTTAGGGGAAGAACATTTAAAATATCGGAGTTTAAGCCCTGTCAGACTATTTTAATCAGAATAAAACCTACATGATATTAAATCCCATTAAATTTTACATCGATATAGTGAGTTTAATAAAAGTCGTAAAACGTTTTTTGAGAAATCGTGAAAAGGTGCAAAATGCATGGTATCAAGTAGCACTTTTAGTATTGGGTTGTGTCACATGAAATGTCCGTTTTCAAGGTAAAGGATTTTTACTAAAAATACGATATGAAAACAAGATAATTTTATTCGAAGTATTTACCTTCTTTTTTCCCAACGTGACACCAACTTTTTTATCCCCGAACAGAAAAACTCTGAGCTTTGAAGTGAAGCAAAATCAGAAAACGCACTTTTCACTTGATCATCATTTTCAAAAAGTTTTCCTTTGAGCAAGTTGTCTAAATTCTTGAACAGGTAATAATCTGTTGGAGCAAGTCGGGAGAATATGGTGGTGCGAGAATTTCGTAGTCCAGTTCTTTCAATTTGCACGGTATGTTGAAAATGAGGCTTACTGCGCTCAGTGAGTCATGAGGTACCCATGTATCGAGCTTTTTACTTCCAATACACTTAAATGTCTGAAACGTAGATGCACTTGCATTTGTTGTGCTGAGAGTCCTTTACTGTTTGGTAGGGTTTCCTTCTACTGTATGTTTGAGGAATCGTTGTCTATTACGGACGGAGGTCTTCCTCGGGGCAAGTTTTCCAAGTCGGTATCCCCAGCTGGAAACTTACAATGTCCGTTCATTAACACTTCCTTCCCCAAACGCCTTGCAAATATTTCTAGCGGCCTATCTGCTGAATGGCCGAGTTTAAACTCGAACGAAAATATTACTCGAAAATCGCGTGTTTCCATGTTCATATTTGGAGGTATACTAAAAAGTGGGTAATTGATTGGGAAGCTAATGTTTATAATGCAAAGGTAGAGGATTAGTACTGTTTACTTAAATATGTAAACATTCAGAAGAAAACAACAGAGACCTGCGGACATTTCATGTGAAACAACCCAATATAAAAGTTGCTGTAACATTTCTGGCGTATAGTTTTCTAAAATATGCTTTAGTTTCGTTTTCATGCTTGAGTAACCACATATATACCTTTTTCGGGACTTGGTCATTTGGACTCAGAGGACTCTGAAACGTGTATTTCCGTTGAAAACACGAATTCTATAATTTTCTCGATTGCCATACTTCCCTTTCTATAGATTTCATATATAGGTAAGTGAAAGTAGAAAACATTGAAAATAACTTACCTCTTCAACTGCTGATGACCTGACCTGTGCCGCTGAGTGACTTCTATGTCTACCCTTCTACCTAATTCTTTTAATATAAACAAGTTCTTACATGACTCAACTAAGTTGTTACTTAGTTTTACTTTTACTTTACTTGTTAGTAAAGAAACGCAAGTTTTTCAGAGTTTAAGTATGCTTGCAAAATTAAATTCTCGTCAGACGGACAATGATGAAAGGGCAGAGTTTTCGGTAATATGACTCCGAAATGAGGAAAATGTTCCGGAATGCTTGACAAAATAAAAGCTACGCGTGCAGTAGAAGTGGCCTGGAGAGCATGTCATTATGGAACCTGCGTGCAGCCGCTTTGTCATTTCATGCACCAGCCTCCACAAAAGGAAAACCATGCCTTGGATAATATTAAGAAAATGGAAAGGATTCCAACCAGAAGGGTCTTCTTAGTCTTTGATATTCGAGGCTCTAGGCTCGTGGTAGATGGATGGGTGTATCTTGTTGTGGCATTCGTTGTGCGGGACGTTCAGTTTTTACTATCACTTACTTATATATGAAATAAATAGTAAGGGAAAGTATTGCGATTGTGTAAATTTTCGAATTTCAGTTTTAGGGTCCCCTGAGTCAAAACACCAAGTCCCTCAAAAAGGCCTGTGCGTGGGTAAGTCTAGCGCGTAAACGAAAAGTCGTACCTGAAATTTCATATTATTGGGTTGTTTCACCTGAAATGTCCGTTTTTATAGTTTCTGAAATACATAAAGGATTTTGCAGGTCTTTGTTGTTTTCTTCCGAATGTGCACATATTAAAGTAAACAGTTACTAATCCTCTACCTTTGTATTATAAACATTAGCTTCCCAATCAATTACCCACTTTTTAGTATACCTCTAAATATGAACATGGAAACACGAATTTCGAGTAATATTTTTGTACGAGTTTATACTCGGCCATTGAGCAGCTGAGGCCGCTAGAAATATTTGCAAGGCGTTTGGGAAAGGGAGTGTTAATGAACGGACCATTCACCGTTGGTTTGCTAAGTTTTCAGCTGGGGATACCGACTTGGAAAATTGCCCGAGGAAGACCTCCGTCCGTAATAGACAACGATGTCCTCAAACATACAGTAGAAGGAAACCCTACCAAACAGTTAAAGGACTCTCAGCACAACTAAATGCTAGTGCATCTACCTTTTCCAGACATTTAAAGTGTATTGGGAAAGTAAAAAAGCTCGATACATGGGTACCTCATGATCTCACTGAGCGGCACAACTCCATGTTTCAAAACATACCGTGGAAAAATTGAAAGAACTGGGCTACGAAGTTTACCGCACCCACCATATTCTCCGACTTGTCTCCCCAACAGATTACCACCTGTTCAGGAATTTAGGGCAACTTATAAAAGTAATCTATTTTATTCAATAATAAATTCCTTTTAGTTGGTAACGTTGTTTGGGGTGCTGTCAGGCAGACAATTTTTACTTTCACTTACTATAAATAGTAAGGGAAAGTATTGCGATCGTAAAAAATTTTCGAATTCTAGTTTTCAACGGAAATACACGTTTTAGGGTCCCTGAGTCCAAATAACTAAAATAAGTCCGCAGTAAGGTGTGTGTGTGTGTTGTGTGTGTGTGTGGTAACTCTTAGGCGAAAACGGAAAGACCTATGAAACTAAAATTTTATATTTAGAACTATACGCCCGAAATGTTATAGAAACGTTTTCAGCAAAATCAGCTGACTGGTAGATCTACTTTATACTATTTATTTTGTAACCTTTTTACGATTTTCTCAAAAACGGTTCTAATGTTTTTGATTAAACTCGATAACTTTTATATCGATGTAAAA
Source organism: Piezodorus guildinii (assembly GCA_023052935.1). Taxonomy (NCBI): domain Eukaryota; kingdom Metazoa; phylum Arthropoda; class Insecta; order Hemiptera; family Pentatomidae; genus Piezodorus; species Piezodorus guildinii. The sequence goes on along the minus strand of CM041294.1, from coordinate 167,623,981 downwards.
TAGTATGGGCTTTAATATCATGTAGGTTTCATTCGATTGAAATAATGTGACAGGGCTTAAATGCCGATATTTTAAATTTTTCCTCTAAAGTACCTTTTAATTTTGTAGATTTAAAAAAAATGGTACATTATTATTAGCATTGATAAATAACAGGTAAATATTCAAGTTAAGTGGATTTGATAAACAACTAAAGGTGAAAAAGAGCAAAATATAAATTTTTTTTTTATGCAATTTTTGATGTTTTGGAAACAAGAACAGTAATAAAGATGTATAATATACCGTTAGAAAGAGAAACATTTTAGAAAAAATATTATCTGATACAAAAAGTTGTAAAAGATAATATAAAGTAACGAATAAGGAATAAATTTATTACTGAATAACAATTTAATACAGTTATTTAATCTAAATCATATGTTTTCCAACAAAAATGAAAATACGTTTTATTAAAATAAACTTAAAATATTTTTTAAATTGAAGAATAGTCGATAGTTTTAAATTAATTTTAACAGTCGTGGTCAGTGAAAGTTGTGTGTTGCCCGCACCAGAAATTTGTTTTTGCGATATTAAGAACAGTAATATAGACGTATAAGACGTAGACGTATCGTTAGATTTTATAAAAAATATTATCTAATACACAAGCTTGTAAAAGTTAATAAAGAGTGATGAAAATAGATATAAAATAACTGATTATTATTAGATAATAATATAATTGATTAGTTAGATCAAGTTTTTACTTTCACTTACTCATAAATAGTAAGGGAAAGTATTGCGATCTAAAATTTTCGAATTCCAGTTTTCAACGGAAATACACATTTTAGGATCCCCAAATAACAAGTCCCCAAAAAGGTCTGAGAGTGTGTGTGTGTGGTAACTCTCGGGGGAAACAGTAAGTCCTATGAAACTGAAATTTCATATTTAAGACAACTATACGCCCGAGACGTTATAAAACCTTTTCATCAAAATGAGCTACAAGAGACACTTTATGCCATATTTTGCATCTTTTTTCGATTTTCTCGAAAACGGTTCAACGATTTTGATTAAATCGTATATATCGATGTAAAATATGATGGGCTTGATATCATGTAGGTTTCATTCCGATTGAAAATGTCTGACAGGGCTAAATTCCGATATTTTTTTTCTCTTAAATATTTTATGAATTTTACAACTGTATATTACATAAATACAATAAGTAAAAGTGATGAATTATAATAAAAGGCGTATAAGGCTTGTGAAGAAACTACCCAGCGGTAGTACTTCGATGTTTATTTAAGTAAGTAGATCCCTAGGCCATCTTCTTTTCAATCGCCTCGAAGGGTGTCAGGAATATGCGAGGTTGATAGGTTGCGGACAAGAGGGTTTATATGAGTTGGAGTTTGGAATTAAAAGTGGTATATCTGGTACGAGAAAGGTCTGCCACAAATGGGATATTAAGGTCGTTATGGATGATTTTATTTGTGACGAAATAAGGAGCATTTAGGATTTTGCGAAGGATTTTGGATTGTAAGGATTGGATGCGGGAGGAATTAGATGGCTTAGTAGAGCCCCAAAGCTCGATTCCATATGTCCAGATTGGTCTGATGACAGTGATATAAATGAGCTTTTTGTAGTGAATTGGAAGTTTTGAACGTTTGTCTAGTAAGTGTTGTAGTAATCGGTATCTACGGGCAGTTTCCTGTCGTTTTAGTCTCGTGTGAGGGTTCCATGTAAGACGTTCGTCAAGATGGAGTCCTAGGTATCGGATTTGTTCAACAGGTATGAGTGGCGTATTATTAAAGAATGCGGTAGGGCAGGAGGTCATCGGGTTTCGACGAAGGGTAAAGGTAATTTGGTGGGATTTTTTAGATTTATTTTAATCCTCCAGTTCCGACACCATTCCGCAATGGCTGTGATGTGGGACTGAAGGATTTGGGATGCAGCGGTTGGATCGTTATGGACGGATAACACACAAGTGTCATCAAGTTGTGAGGACAGTGCTAGGATGGAGTGGGATATCAGCTGTATATACCGTATAAAGGATGGGACCTAAGATACTACCCTGAGGTACACCTGCAGACTGAGAAATTATGGAAGAGTAGGAAAGGTTATGATTTACTTGAAAGGTTTCTATTAGTGAGGTAGTAACGGATTATGAGGAAGTATGTTGCGGAAGGAATTGACGGAGTTTATAAAGGAGTCCTGGGTGCCAGACTCGGCCGAACGCTTGTTCCACATCGAGAAAAGCACCCGTGCAAAACATTCCTCGCTCCAATGTGGAGGATATAACATCCACCACACGTTTGGCATTGCTGAATTGTAGAGTGGGATGTCCGAAATCCAAACTGGTGGTCAGGAATTACTTACTACAGGAATTAATTCCGATATTTTAAATTTTCTTTCACTAAAGAACCTTTAATTTTGTGATTCTATAAAAAAAAATGATAATTTCTTTTACCACTGATAAAAAACAGGTGAATTTAAAACTGAATAATTCTATACCAACTAAAGGAAAAAGAGAAAATAAAATTATTTTTTTTAATGCAAATTTTTGTTTTGAACATAAGAACAGTAATATGCATGTATGATATACGTTGGGAAAGCTAAAGATTTAGAAAAATATTATCTCATACACAACTTTAAAGTTAATGAGATTGATGAAAAGAATAAAATCAACTGATTATTTTAGATTTTAAAGATTAATATAATAATTTTTTAATAAAAAAGATTAATATAAAATTCAATTTTAATTTAAATTTTTCAAGTATATAATACGTATTTTTAACTCTAACTTTAAATTTGAAAATTCTTTCGTAAGTGAAAGTCGTGTGTGTTGTCCCAACCAGAATTTTTTAAAATATTTTAATTATTTATAAGAGAATGAAATGACACGTTTTTTGAATAGATGAACTTATAAAAATAATAAATATTATTTATTATTATTAAATCCTTGAAATAGAGACATACTAGATATTAGTTGGAAGAAGGTTTGTCAAGATAAGACCCAGCTCAGGATTGCTTCTTCAGTCTGATTAATTGAACGTGAAACATCTGTTTTATTTTAATTGTCGGATAATTACATTTTAACGAGTTTCTCAATCCTAATTGAGCTACTGTTTTCGTTGTATATATTTCGCATTCCCTCGATTTATTTTGTATTCTAAATATCGAGAGAGTACAGCTGCATAATTATACTAGAAAAAAAAAGTAATAAATTATTAATTATTCTGGACTTGTCCCTTTAGAATAAAATATACAGAATGTACAAAAAAGGTTTTAGAGTCTTAGAGTAAATCAAATGAATATAAACAAGTTAATAATTACTGGTATAAAATTGACATTTTTAAATGAGAAAACAAATATAAAAAATGCTTATTTACAATTATATTGAGCCTGGGTATTCATTAAGTGATCGAATATACGGATTTGAAGAGAGGAAGAGAATTGGAGTGACGGATGGAATAGGTATAAAAATTCCATAGGATTGAGGATCGAATGAGAAAGGATCTGTCGAAATGTGCAGTTCGGTGGGCCGTTCCGCATAAATCTGAATAATGGGATATAACTTGATGATTTATGTGTTATGCATAATGTTTTGTGATGTAAATAGGTTCGTATCATTTTTCAATATTTAAATATTCATCCTCTCTTTTTATCAATCATGTTTACTTGATCAATAATGAGCCTGGAACACCTTTTTACGTCCCCTTCGGAGACGGCATAAGTAAGGATTGTTTACTAAGGCCACCTGCAGGTTTGAACCCGTGATATTAGGCATGGTAATGGTTTTGAGTGGAAGGTTTGAGCTTTTGTCCAGCAAATGTTGAAGAATTCAAAAACGGCCAGCATTTTCTTGTCGTTGCAGCTAAGTATGAGGATTCCAAGTTTGACATTTGTCAATATGAAGTCCTAGGTATCGAATTTGTTCAACACGGAAAAGGATACCGTAGGGCATCCTTGAGACTAATAAAAAAAAAAAAACAACTGACAAAAATGCTTTATTTTTATTTTAAAGTTGTTGGTGTATCATTAAAAGTTTTTTTTTTTTTTTTTACTTAATTAAAACATAAGTCATATATTGGTAAATTGTTCTTGTTAGTTGCAAAAACACTTTTCTTTTCCTAGAATATACACAATAATGGTTTAAAGAAAATATACGTTAAAGATCAATTAAAACGGAGTATTTTATTTTTTATTAACAGAGCACTTTCAGTAAAAAAGGTTATTTCAACATTTCTTGTTCGTATAATTAGGAGTAATTAAAAATGGTATACATCTAACTTGTTAGAAATTTAATGCTCTAAAAGATTGTTTCTTATGAATTATTTAATAAAGTGCACACCAAAATAGTTATTGAAGCGAAACCACCGACTTTTCTGATATTTTGTGTTTTCTTGACATTTTGGCCAATATTAACAACCACGTATCTCAGTAGGTGTTTCGAATTTTCCAACATGTTACATACCGAACATGTAGGCAATTTATTGTTCTTTAACATTGCTAACGACAAAGTTTGCTCTAAAATGTCCAGGAACAGATTTAGAAGGAAAAAACTGAAAAAATTACTTTATTTTAGATGGGTTTTCAAGATGGCGGAAAACGCAGGGGTGAAAAGTGTGAAAACTTGGGTTTTTAATGAAGGGGAACAGTACAAACAATCGTGCCTAAAAATTAAATTTACCCCACCTTTTTTTAGCCAAAATCCTATTTCTACTGGGCTAAATAATACAGAAGCTTGGTACACCCTAGGAGGGTCTTCCTACCCCAGGGTCGATACACAACTGAAATAACAGGAAAAATAATTATCCGGCCACAACCGGGTTTGAACCGGTCTGAATCAAAAATATTATTCATACGCTGACGGCGAGCCTTTCCTGTTGACTTCCATCTTCCATTGCCCTTTAGATATTTATAGACTTAAGTATAAATTGGTCTCCATCAGTGGCGGATTATTTCAGTCTCAATGAAATCATAGCACTGAAAATTCCATAAATATTGAAAGATCTACCACCTTTTTAGTGATAGACCTGTCACCTCAGAAATAATAAAAATAGTTCGGAAAAAGCTGGATCCGAACCACCTTCTTCTGGCTCGATCTTAAGGCCAATATTATAAATAGGGTCTATAAGTGTATATTAAAACATGAAAAAAAATTTGGTGCGGGAAATACACGACTTTCACTTACCTCATTTGTTAAAATTGATTAAAGAATTTTCAAATACAGTCATAGATAGAAATGAGTGAAACCATAAAAAAATTAATTAAATTGAATTTCTATAAAAACATATGTTTTATTAAAAAATCTATTTATTATATTATTATGTAAAATAATCAGTCAGTTTTATCGGCTTTTCATCACTCTTTATTTACTTTTACAACCTTGTGTATAAGATAATATTTTTTCTATCATCTTTAGCTTTCCAACGGTACTTTATACATCTATATTACTGTTCTTCTGTTCAAAAACCAAAAATTGCATTAAAAAATTTTTTTTTCAGTTTTCTCTTTTAATTGAATATCAAATTCGTCTAATATACATGTTCTTTATCAATGGTTAACAAGATATAATGGTTATTTTTATAGAAGCTAAAAAAGTTAAAGGTACTTTAGAGGAAGAAAATGTAAAATATTGGCATTTAAGCCCTGTTAGACTATTTTCATCAGAATGAAACCTATATGATATTAAAGTCCATCCAATTTTACATTGATATCGTTAAAGCTGTTTTTTGAGAAAATCGAAAAAAGGTGCAAAATGCATAGTATAAAGTGGTTCTTCTGGTAAGCTCATTTTGATGAAAAAGGTTTTGTAACGTCTCGGGCGTATATTTGTCTTAAATATGAAATTTCAGTTTCATAGGACTTTTAGTTTTAGCGTTGGACTTACCTCACACATATACGGACACACAGACCTTTTTTCGGGACATAGTCATTTGGATCCTAAAATGTGTATTTCTGTCGAAAACTGGAATTCAAACATTTTCAAGATCGTAATACTTTCTCTTACTATTTATTTCATTAATAGGTAAGTGGAAGTAAAAAGATAACGTAAATTATTAAACAAGGTTTATGGGGTCACCTGTGAGTAGAACCGCCTTTTATGTCCAAGGTATAGAAAAGGTATAGAAAAGCTAAAATGGACGTAAAAAAGAAGAGAAGAGAGGCAGTAGACAAGTTTTGGGATCACAACTGTGAAATGATTGACCGCTGCATTCAAGGCCAAAAAGTGAAGGAAGCCTGGAAAAGGTTGAAATCTATTAAGACTCAATCCCGACACAAAAATAGCTCCCGCTTAATATCTACTGAAAATGGAGAGATTATTTTGCTGAATTACTGCAAGAAGAGAGGTCACTCTATAAGCTCGATGGCCAAGAAAACGACCAGAGTGAGTACGAAGTTGAGGATGTCACTCTAGAGGAAGTAGAAAGGGCCTTAAAGGGGATGAAAAATTGTAGATCTCCTGGTCCCGGAGACCTGCCGATTGAATTAGTAAAAGCTGGACCAATGGAACTCAAGGGTAATCTTGCCAAGGTATACACATCCTGTATGAAGAAAGGTAAAGTGCCAAAAGATTGGTTAATAGGAGATATTATACCTATCTACAAAAAAGGAAAGAAAAACCTGTGTATAAATTACAGAGGGATCACGGTAACAAGCAGTGTGGGCAGGCTATATGGCCGAATCCTGAAGGAAAGGCTGGAGAAAGAGTTCTTTGATCAGATGACAGAGGAACAGGCAGGGTTCAGACGAGGTAGATCATGCTGCGATCATATTTTCATCCTGATCCAACTTGTGCAGAAAAGAGCAGAATACGACCTAGAAACTCACCTCACATTCATTGATCTCCAGAAAGCATATGACAGTGTTCCTCTGAAGAAACTTTGGGAGTCGTTAGATTTGGCAAAGATAAGTAAAGGCCTGATAAAAGCTATAAAAAGTTTGTATATGGGAGCCAAATCGAGAGTCAAGATTGGAACGGAATTCTCAGAGCCTTTTCCAATCTCAAAGGGCTTGAAACAAGGATGTTGCCTATCGCCAATACTTTTTAACATCTATATAGAACAGGCCTTAAAATCATGGAAAAAAAGTTGCCGGGGTATGGGAATAGAGGTCGGTAATGACGTTCTATTCACCTTACAATTCGCGGACGACCAGGTTGTCATATCATCGGATGAATTTGATATGGAATATATGTTGAGGAAGCTCGTAGAAGTATATGCTCAATGGGGTCTGGAAATAAATAAGGAAAAAACTGAATATATGCCTGTTCTCTCATCTGTCCCTGCTCTCTGTTTGGAAGGCTGGACGATTCCACAAACTGATGCCTTCAAATATCTAGGCGTTACTATAGATAAGAACGCATCAATAGATAGGGACATATCTAATAAGATTGTTAACGGAAAAAGGATTATCGGGATACTAAATGGAGTGTTATGGAATAAGAAGGTTTCACTCCAAACGAAAAAAAAGATATTCCACTCCTTTTTGGTTGCAACTACGCTATATGGATGTGAGTCTTGGACGGTGAAGAAATCCCAGAAAAAAAAATTATTATCCATGGAGATGGATTTTTGGAGAAGAAGTTGTGCCGTGTCTCGGTTAGAGAAAATCCCCAATAACCAAATAAGGGAAAGAGTGGGGGCCGAGCTCACCATTCTCGAAGAAATTAGTAGAAGAAGGCTGATGTGGTATGGGCACGTTATGAGAATGGATGAAGCACGTTGGCCTCTTCGATTAATTGAATACTGCCCACCCAAGAGGAGAAAACGTGGAAGACCTCGGAAAAGATGGTTAGAAGAGGTAATGGAGGATATGGCAGCCAGAGGTCTGACTGAGGACGACTGTAATGATCGAGAATATTGGAGAGACGGAGTGCTGAGGACCGGGATGTGACATCATTGCAGAACCCCGGAGAAGAAGGAGAAGAAGATGTCCAAGGTCGCAGATTTGAACCTGCAGGTAACCCAAGGATTTTTTAATGGGAGAAAAACAAAATCCCAAGTTAAACCATCCTTTAGAGGAGACATAAGAGGTGGTACAGAGCCTGTGCAACGTCAGTTACTCACTCGTTAAAGATCTCTATCTTAATTAAAGGCAAAATTTGGGAAACAAATAGCGGCTGAGTGTGATCTCAGCCTAATCACCACCTCATTGCACCGCCTTTGGCTAAGGAATAGTACGAAACTCTGTATTGAACCCAAGACCCTTATGGGTTGTAGAGGTACATTGTTTGTTGATGCTTAAAGGCGTAAAACTCCGAGGTCATCAACGCCTATAAATTCACTTAAGTTAAAGACATTTTTGTGAGAGTTCTATACTTCACACTTTCTTTCAAAAAATTTATAACCATTGCTATTGCCGTCTCGTCGTTTCTCAAAATATTGCTCAAGTTTGAAGTCAGAACTATTCTATTAATACTTTCTATGATAATGATTCTATACTCCTCAAAGATGTGCTTTATGGTAAGGGTGGAGCTGCAGTAGGTGCATTTTTGACGGTGGCTTTTTTTTATGAGGTATGAATGGATTAGTGCAGTGTGACCAATTCTTATATGAGCTAAGGCTACCTCCTCTCTACGGTTACCACATAGAGGTACATTTTCTTTTTAAACGTATTTAAAAAAAAAGAAGATGAAATAAAGTTGATTAAATTAAAACTTTTTTTTTTTACATTTTTTGATTTTTTTTATTCCTCTAGAAGGAAAAAGGAAAACCCTTTTATATCCTACCGAATGTTGGTACTGTGATAAGACCTAAGTGCTAACCTAACATTACTTAACAATAACCGAACCATAAATCAATAACCATAAATATGGTTATGTGAATACCAGTCAGTCATATCTCAGGTATTTCCTTTTAATTGCTGTATCCATTATACTGCTAATCGATAATGCCATTGGTTTTGAAATTTATTTTCCCTCTTATATAATAATACTTCGAAGTACTTACTATAAATCTCTCCTTATAAGATGAGTCACGATGTTATGTTTTCCGATAACCCCTTCTAAAACACGCGACGGATTTTGATACAGTTTTTACTATCTTTTGGGGCAATTTCCCAGAAGGTCTATAAGAAGGATTCATTGCAATTAAGTCTTACTTTAGATAGGAATATTAATTTTCCATAATCAAGTCATTTCAAATTCTAATTTAATAAAATAAATTGGTCAACCATTATTTCTTAGATACATATCACAATACGTTAAACTTGCACCCGTGCACAGCAAGTGAAGTGGCTAGTATATTATTAAGCATGAAATTTAAAGGTTCTGGTATTTTTAAAATAATAGTCTCCAAATTTTTACTTATATGAATTAAAATAAAAACGCTGCAAAAATTTTAGAAAAAGGTTTATTATTTCCAAATAACAATATTAGGGTATAACTGTTCATATAGCTGTTGATAGACAATTAATTAGCATTAAAAGGTATAATTTAAATGATAATATCGTATCACTACCACTGATTTCAAAACGCTATATCTCAGCAGTTGTTAACCAATTTCAATGATTTTTTTTTTATGAAAATTTAATTCTCTACCAAATGGCACAATAAGAAAAAAACTAGTATTTTTGTAGCGAATTTTAAAAAAATTGGTCCAGTAGTTTCAGAGAATTTTTTGGTATTTATTTATTTTTATTATTATTAGTTGTTTTTTTTTGACGCGAAACGGCCTTAAAGACCACGCAAATATCATTTTCCCCTAACTTTGCCCACACGTTCCACTCTTCTCCTCTCTTCCCACCTCTTCTTCATTCTCTCAGACTGGACTCTTCTCTGTTCCTCGCTCCATACGCTCCCCTTTCTCACCTCTTTGACACCCCCATAGACCTTTATCTTCTTCAATTTCTCTCTATACTCACCTCTATTGACACAATCCTGTGTCGAGATTCCCAACCACACTGTCTCTTTCCTCATCTGCTGGTCATCCATTTCTTTGTAAAGTTCTCTGGTAGGCCTCAGCCTATACCCCTCTAGTAACTTTACTGGCCCATAATTCTTCCTCAAGATCTTCCTCTCAATTCCCAAAAGTTTCCTTAAGCTAGGAAGAGAAGCGATCTCCATTCCATACATAATAATAACCGGTTTGACAACGTTGTTATAGTGCCTTATTTTCGTTTTTATTGAACGAGCCTTTTTACAGTATAGGCCACTGGTGGCAAAGCTGAGTCTTTCCATCTCGACCAGCTTCTCTTCCATACCCTTTCTCTCGGACCCATTATTACAAATATTCTCCCCCAGATATCTGAAGCTATTGGTGACCCTGATTTCATTTATTTATTAATATTAGAAGAAACATTTTTTTTTTTTTTTTTTTTTTTTATCCGTTATGCGGATTTTACTAGGGCCACCCGCAGGTTTGAACCCGCGACCTTTGACATAGAAAGCTGTTATGCTAGCAACTACGCTATGGGTCACCCCCATAATAATAATAATAACCGAGTTATCTAGGAATCACATCTCTTATAAAATGTGGATTGACCATATAAGATGAATTTTTTTGATTTTTTTTTCTTTGTTCATGGCGTTGTCTGGACCTCTAAAATCTTTTCGATTTTTCTTTAATAATAACAGATTTTTGATGGGATTATATTTATTATAATTAGTAACTGGAATAAGCATATGCATTTTTTTCCCGCGCTTTACTGATTCAAAAATAACTGAGTTGAAGACTTGGCCCGTTACAGATTACAGCTTCTAAGGACTATCATGTGTACTAATCATATATAAAGCCTATTTACTTGTTGTATTTATTTAATACAGTTGTAAGTTTCTTTAAATAAATAAATAAAAAAAATAAATAAATAAAAATAACTGAGTTATAGGCTAGGTTTTATGGGCTAGTATTTATAGGTTAAATTTCATTGTTTTTTGTTTTATTTTTTCTTTTTTATATAATTAATCACAGTTTTTTTGGTCAAAAAAGATTAATAAATCTTCGAAAATAACGTAGTTACAAGCGTATATATAAACGAGATTTCAATTCATTTTTCATTTCTTTTTTTTTTATTTATCACGCCTTACTGATTCTAAAACTATATACAAGGTTATATATTTTATTATACGTCTATATTATAAATTACGTCTATAAAAATAAAAATTACGATTTATTCGTCCTTCATCAATGTCATTAGATGATATTGTTAATCTTTTGGAATGTCCTGAATTCAGAGGTACAAAATACATTCGTACAAAAGAGGAAGAAAAACTAAAATATCGGCATTTAAGCCCTATCAGCTATTTCAATCAGAATGAAACCTAAATGATTTTAAAGCTCATCAAATTATACATCGATATAGCGAGTTTAATCAAAATCGTCGGAACCGTTTTCGAGAAAATCGAAAAAAGGTGCAAAATGCATGGTGTAAAGTGAGCTATTCTGGTTTGCTGATTTTGATGGAAAAGTTTTTGTAACGTCTCGGACGTATAGTTGTCTTAAATATGAAATTTCATTTTCGTTTTCGTGCTGGACTTGCCACAAACACACGGACACACAGAAAGACACACACAGACTTTTTTGCGGGACTTGGTAATTTGGACTCAGGGGACCCTAAAACTGGAATTCTAAAATTTTCATGATCTCAATACTTTCCCCTACTATTTATTTCATATATAGGTAAGTGAATGTAAAAATGACTAAATTTGCAATTTGAACGCATTTTATAACCAATTAAAGGAGAAAAGAGCAAAAATAATGTGTGTGTGTGGTTACTCCCGGGCGGAAACGGTAAGTCCTATGAAACTGAAATTTCATATTTAAGACAACTATACGCCCGAGACGTGACCAAACTTTTTTCATCAAAATGAGCTTACCAGAAGAGGCACTTTATACCTTGCATTTTGCACCTTTTTTCGATTTTCTCGATTAAACTCGCTATATCGATGTAACATTTAATGGGTTTTAATATCATGTAGGTTTTATTCTGATTAAAATGGTCTGACAGGGCTAAATGCCGATATTTTAAATTTTCTTCCTCTAAAGTACCTTTAATTTGGTAGATGCAATAAAAATAACTATATTATCTTGTGTAACGCTGATGAAAAACATGTAAATATATAAATTGAATAAATTCGATACCCAACCAAAGGAGAAAACATAAAAAATATTTTTTTTATGCAATTTTTCGTTTTTGAGCATAAGAGCAGTAATATACATGTATGATATACCGTTGGAAAGCTAAAGATTTTAGAAAAAAAATATTATCTTATACACAAGCTTTTAAAAGTTAATAGAGAATGATAAAAAGCAGATAAAACTAGGTGATTATTTTAGATGATAATATAATAGATTTTATAATAAAACACATGTTTCCATTCCATTTACCTAATTCTTTAATGGTTTCCCTCATTTTTATCTCCTACTGTACTTGAAAATTCTTTAATCGATTTTAAAAACGGAGGTAAGTGAATGTCGTGTGTTGCCCGCACCATTTTTTTTTTCAATTATAATAAGAAATATAAGTTAAATGCAAGATTTTAGAAAAAATAAGTTTTTATTTATTTTTCATATTGTTCCGCTACTTAAAAAAATTTGAAAACATTTCTGGGTATAGAGGAGTATAAAAGACATTCACTAAAAAAAAATTGTGATTGACACTTTTTTAAAAGGTTTGAAAAATACATATTAAGGTTTTCTTTCTTCCGCTAAAATTTGACTTTTCGTTAAGAATCATGATCATATTATTTTGTCATACCTTTGACTCCCAAGAATCAGAGAAAAATATTGACCGAAAATTTAGGTATTTTTTTTTATTTGACACCAAATTCATTCCTCAAGTTTTAGTCAAAAAAGCCTCTGGGGCAGATTTACCATCCTAACCAGACTATACCCTTTATATAGAAATTTTTTTTTTGTACATTCTGAATAATAAATCGTTTTCATTCATTTTAGATAGTTTTCCTATATTTAGTTAATGAATATTTGCCAAACGTTGTATGATGTACTGGAATTCAAACATAAAACGGCGATGAAATACAATACCATTGAATGGACATACCAGATAATTTTTTTAAATACCCACCTGTGAACCGCTGATTAGCGTACAACTTTCTGAAGTGGGCTTAGGTGTCCAGTCCAGTCAATTCACTATAATTATTTAACTTATAGTTTCTTAATTTTCTAAGATGTCGTACTTACAATTAAGGCGGAGATAGAACGATAGATGGAGTCACTGAGGCACTGAGCACTTCACTGCACAAGAGCTACTGCTGACAGAGCTTGAAGAACGCAGATCCCCTCTCTCTTTTTTCCATCCCTACCAGGACTAAGGAGGACCAAAAAGGGAACCATATCTATATATACAACTGTACTTCGTATCGTATAATTTACAATACTCCAACATGTTATCATTTTATGGACATCATCAACTAAATATATCACAAAAGTTACAATAACTGAGACAACTCATATATTTATATATATATATTCACATATGACAAAATAATCAGAGATTGATAATTTTTAAACAATTTTATTTTTTCGTTTTGTAATTCATTAAGATACTTAACACCAAAGTGTTTTTGGTAAAATTTGATTCGATATTCTAATATATATATATTTCATATTTCTAATTAAATTCAAATTCTAATAAATAAAGAAGAAGGTACGACTCGGTATGAAAATATATGAGTCGAAAACCTCAGATTTGTAATTTTATTTTATTTTTGTAGTTTGTTTAATTATATTTTGTTTTTGGTGTTAAATATTCCTTACAATGTTAAAAAATTTGTATAGCAGTCAATTTGACAGCAAGTACCTATTTATGATATCGATAATTTGCATGCTCACATTTCTCTTGAAACTTCTGAATTATTTCTCCTTACTAATCATATATATATATATATTTATTTTTTTAGTTAATATCTTCATTTATAAACTTCTTATTATTATATGTTATAAAATTAGGCATTTATATATAATATTAACGAATGTATGCTATAAGGCCTCTTAATAAATATGTGTTTATAAAACGTCTATTAATCGATAACTGAGTGATTCGGACATTAACATGCACAACACTCTTCAAATATGTTATTTTTAGTGTGTAATTATCAATTAGACCTTTATAATCTACTTAACATAATATCAACATGTTATTTTATATACTCTTATGAGGCTATCAAGTTCGTGTATATATATGAATATATAAATACACATGTTATTCCATTACATCAATGTGTTATATATATATATATCTATGTAACAAACTAGCACCACTACTCAACATAACAAAAATTCATCATATAAAATACATTACAACATTTTTACAAATATGTTCGAGTGTGTGACAGATGAAATTCGAGACCAATATTCAGGCAGAGTTTGATCCGGCATTGTTGTAGAGGTGTGAGGTACACACAACACAAAATCTGGTCCCCAAAGGAATTGACTAGCAAAAAAAGAAGAATTAAAAAAAAGAGGATGAAAATTGTCAATTATATTTACAAAAAGATGAAGTATCTAAAATAAAACAATAAATAAAAAGTCACGTAACTGTGGTTGCAAATTTTGGTGAGTGTGAAAAGCCACAGTGATGCCGCTGAGTGTGGAAAAGCGAGTGTTAAAGAAAACTGAGAGAGATTAGCTTGAAAGTAACAGAAAGCTGATAAAGTAATTAAAGCGGCTACTTAGGCCAACTTACTCAGTCAAGTCAATTCCCTTCACCTGTCGCGATAATCTGAAACAAGTTAAATGTTATTCTATAACCAGCCAGTGGCTATGTTATGCCCGGAGACGGGCTGTATCCCGGGCGGCAGACTTGGCATGATCATGCCGTTTCTGTCTTTGAAATCGTCCGCCGGTTTGTTCTCGGCTCTAACTTCACTCCTACCTTGGACTGGCACGCTGGACGCTCTCTTAAGTACTTTCTTCTCGCACTTCTCCTCGATGTCCACGCTCGAGCTCTCGTTGGGATGGTACCTCGACTTCTGGAACTTCTCCCTCTTCTTCTTCAGCATCGACAGCGCCTTCCCTTCGACGGCGCTGGCGTTGGAGTCGGTGTCCGTCTGGTTCTCTGAGTTGGGACTCCTCTGCTCGCAGACCGAGTCTTCCGACCTGCTCTGGGATATGAACTTGCTGACCTTGCCTGTCTTGGCGACTTCGATGAGGCTGTCCCAACGCCGCTTCTTGTTGGCGCTGAACATGAGCTTGGACAGGTTGTCTCGGTACTTGCGGCGAATGCTTAACCCTGGCCCCCCACCTATAATGATGAAAGATAATGAGATGAGTTATTGCCGCAGAACTCGCCGAGAGAAAGCTCTACATCAAAGCTCTTACTTAGCCTCGCCGACCCGGGGTTGGACAGGTTGTCGTTGGAAGAACTCTTCTGGAGGGATCCTTGGTGCTCGAGGAGCGGGGCGACACCGGAGGAGTTGGAGGAGCTGGGCGGCGGCGCGATGTTGAACCCCTTCATCAGCCTCCTCTCCTTCTGCCTGTTCTTCTTACCTCCGGCACCTGCAACAATTTCATAAATTGTTTTTTTTAATTCTTTTATTGATATTTACAACTGTACACAGTACAACAAGTAAATGAGCTATTTACAGAACATTGGCTTGGAAAAGTCTTGAGAAGAATCTACCCAGTAGCACTTCAGTGTTTATTTGGTAAGCAGGTCTCGAGGCCACCGTCATTTCAGACGCCTTGGAGGATTATCGGGAATCGATGCCGATGAGAGGATACGGACAAGCAGGTTCGTATGGGGCGGGTAATTTGGAATGAAAGGAGAAGTATCTTTTTTGGGCAATTTCTGCAACGAGTGGGATATTCAGGTCTCTATGGATGAGTTTGTTGGTAACGTCTAGGATTTGTCGAAGGATTTTGGATTGCAAGGATTGGATGAGGGAGGCATTCGATGGTTTAGTGGAGCCCCATAGCTCTCCATAAGTCCAGATAGGTCTAATAATAGTTGTGTAAATGAGTTTTTTAAAGTATAGAGGGAGTTTTGATCGTTTGTCAAGTAAGTGTTTTAATAGTCGATATCTACGAGCAGTTTCTTGTCGTTTAAGTCTTGTATGAGGATTCCATGTAAGACATTTGTCAAGATGAAGTCCAAGGTCGTATTTCTTATAGTGATGAGTGGGGTACATAAATTTTTAATATCTCATTTTTAGTTTCACTTACCTACATACGAAATATATAATAAGGGAATATATTGTGAAAGAAAACATTTTCGAACTCCTGTATTCACCAGGGAAATACACTTTTTAGGGATTCCGGAGTCGAATGACCAAGTCCCGCAAAACGGTGTGTTTTATTTTGGTCATAAGTGGTAAGTATGAAAACGAAAAGCAATACGAATCTGAAATTTCCATTTTCATTATGAAATTTCCATTTTTTATCCAAATGAAACCTACATCATCTTAAAACCCATTAAATTTTACATCGATATAGCGAGTTTAATCAATATTGTCGGAACCGTTTTCGAGAAAATCGAAAAAAGGTGGTAAATGCACGGTATAAAGTGGCTCTTCTGGTAAGCTCATTTTGATGAAAAAGGTTTTGTAACGTCTCGGGCGTATAGTTGTCTCAAATATGAAATTTCAGTTTTATAGGACTTCCGATTCCGCCCGGGAGTAACCACACACACACACAGACCTTTTTGCGGGACTTGGTTATTCGACTCAGGGGACCCTAAAATGTATATTTCCGTTGAAAACTGGAATTAGAAAATTTTCTCGATCGCAATACTTTCCCTTACTATAAATAGTAAGTGAAAGTAAAAGTGAGAATTACGCAAACAAGAAAATTTAAGCTCGTTTTCGAAAGAGGAATTTAAGTGCATTGTTGTGTCAGTTTTAGTGTCGGACGTGTAAAACGTCCAATAAAAGTCAAAACGTTTTACATTCTCGCCGTTTTAACCTCGTACAACTCCTGTAAAGCTTTTGTTAATGATACCTGGACATCTGTGTTGTGCTATATTGTCCTCTCTTAATGGTTTCTAGTTTGGAAGGGATAATTCATCTTACAATAACAAATGATCTGCTGGATGATTTCTAAATAATGGAATTCAAAAAGACATTTTACAAAGGTGATTTTCTAGAAATTTTATTAATTAAGAATGACAAACAAATTAAAACATGTAATATATATTTTCAAGAAACGAATTAGAAACGAAATCCACTAAAAACTCTTAAGAAGATAATTGTTGTGAAGAAGAAAAGTAATAAATTAATTGAGATGCTGATTCTTTAATGGTACTCTAGGACATATTTTACATTTATATTCACCTTGAGATATGGTGTCAGACCTGGAGGATTAAAATTAATGCCAACAAATCCAACCAAATTACCTTTACCCTTCGTCGTAAACCTATGACATCCTGCCCTACTGTCTCCTTCAATAATACTCCTCTTGACCCGGTTGAACAGATCCGGAACCTAGGACTGCACCTTGACAAACGCCTTACTTGGAACTTTCATACAAGACTGAAAAGACAAGAAACTGCACGTTTTCGACTACTCCAACACTTACTAGAAAAACGTTCTAATCTTCGACTTAACTACAAAAGACTCATCTACATGACTGTCTTAAGGCCGATATGGACTTACGGAGTAGAGCTTTGGGGCTCTACTAAACCATCGAATTCTTCCCATATCCAATCCCTACAATCCGAAATCCTTCGTAAAATCCTCAATGCTCCTTACTTTGTCACGAACAAACTTATCCATAAAGACCTCAATGTTCCGTATGTTGCTGATTTGGCCGATCTAGATACCATTCCTTTCACGACAAACTACATTCACACCCTAATCCTCTTGTTTCAATACTTTCTTCCTCTTCAATTCCTGATAATCCTCCGAGGCGTCTGAAAAGAAGATGGCCTCGAGAAATTATAGTTTAGAAAAATTACAGGAATGCTGCCATTGGGTAGTTCTTCTTCAAGTCTGTTTCACGCCATTTATCTTTTGTCATATTTACTTGTTGTACATTGATTTACAGTTGTAAATTTCAATAAATGATGTTAAAAAAAAAAAAAAAAATTATATTTTTGAATTCCTGTCATTTATATTTAAGGAAAGCACTGATGAGCGATTTCAGCGTTTATTGCTTTGGGATCATAAAGCTCATTGGAGAAAATATAAGGTTAGATTAAGTTTTTATATAATTAGAGTAACATTATAACATTCCTTCATGAAAGAATATTCTGAATTATAATAATAATTTTCTTTATTTCTTCTGGGACAAGTCTCTCTAGAATAATACAAAATTCAATAAATGTGAGATTTACTGTCTCGGAATAAGAATAAAAAATCTGGTGCGGGCAACACACGACTTTCACTTACCTCCGTTTTTAGAATCAATTAAAAAATTTTCAAATACAGTTAGCGATAAAAAATGAGTGAGACCATTAAAGAATTAATTAAATGGAATTTCATTAGAAACATGTGTTTTATTTAAAAATTCTAAAATAATCAATCAGTCGTATAGGCTTTTCATTACTCTCTATTAAAATTTTAAAAGCTTGAGTATAAGATAATATTTTTTTTCTAAAATCTTTACTTTCCAACGGTATATCATACATGTATGTTACTGTTCTTATGTTCAAAAACAAAAACATTCATTAGAAATATATTTTTTTTAGTTTTTTCCTTTAGTTGGGTATCGAATTCATTCAATTTATATATTTACCTGTTATCCATCAGTGGTAACAAGGTAATAAAGTTAGTTTTTATAGAATCAACAAAATTAAAGGTACTTTAAAAGGAGAAAATTTAAAATATCCGGAATTAAGCCCTGTCAGACCATTTTAATCAGAATAATACCTACATGATATTAAAGGCTATTAAACTTTATATCGATATAGCGAGTTTAAACAAAATCGTCGGAACCGTTTTTGAGAAAATCGTAAAAAGGTGCAAAATGCATGGTATAAAGTGGCTTTTATAGTAAGCTGATTTTGATGGAAAAGGTTTTGTAACGTCTCGGGCGTATATTTGTCTTAAATATGAAATTTCAGTTTCATAGGACTTTTCGTTAAGGGCCGGGAGTTACCACACAGACCTTTTTGTGGGACTTGGTTATTTGGACTCAGGGGACCCTAAAACGTGTATTTCCGTTGAAAACTGAATTCGAAAATTTTCACGATCGCAATACTTTCCCTACTAATATAGTAAGTGAAAGTAAAAAAAATTTTAGCCAGATACTTCCCTTACTACTTATATATAGTAAGTGAAAGTAAAAAAAAAGGGTCTTGGTATGATATAATAGTCCATTAATGTTCAAACATATATTCATCAAAATCTGGTGCGGGCAACACACGACGTTCACTTACCTCAATTTTTAAAATCAATGAAAGAATTAAACAATATTTTTTCTGTTTTCTCCTTTAGTTGGGTATCGAATTTATTCAATTTATATATTTACCTGTTTTTCATCAGCGTCAACAAGATAAAATAGTTATTTTTATTGAATCTACAAAATTAAAGGTACTTTAGGGGATGAAAATTTAAAATATCGGCATTTAAGCCCTGTCGAACCATTTTAATCCGAATGAAACCTAAATGATATTAAAGCCCATTAAACTTTACATCGATATAGCGAGTTTAAACAAAATCGTCGGAACCGTTTTTGAGAAAATCGTAAAAAGGTGCAAAATGCATGTATAAATGGTTTATAGTAAGCTGATTTATATAGCTCTTCTTAGTCTCTGGTAAGCTCATTTTGATGAAAAAGGTTTTTTAACGTCTCAGGCGTATTATTGCTTAAATATGAAATTTCAGTTTCATAGGCATTACGTTTCCGTCCGGAAGTCACCACACACACACACCACAGATCTTTTTGCGGGACTTGGTTATTGGACTCTGGGGACCCAAAACGTAATTTCCGATTGAAAACTGGAATTCGAAATTTCAACGATTGCAATACTTTCCTTACTATGTATAGTAAGGTGAAAGTAATAAAAATAGAAAATGTCATAAATTTTTTTAGAGAGCCTGTACCTCTACAACCCATGAATCTTGGCTCAGTAGAATATAGAGATTCGTACTGTTTCTAGGCCAAAGGCTGGACAATGAGAGATCAGGCCTTGATCACGCTCAGTCGCCAGGTTTTTCCCCGATTTCGGGTACCCACTTTAAAGAGTCAGGAAGGTCTCCATAACCTAGGGTTACCACCGGCCGAATTAACAGAACAAAAAATATTCTGCCACAGCCGGGATTCGAACCCACGAACTGGAACAGTAGACTAGTGCTCTATCAACTAGACCACGCCGCTCCCTTTTAGAGTAAAAGGTTTTTAAATGAATTCTTTCAGTAATAATCTGACGATCGATTTTTGCATTTTATGTAAAAAAAATTAAAATGGATGTAGTACCTATTGAAAGTCGTTAAGTCAGTACAAACATTTAGTTTGTCCACCCTTCTCTTCTTACTTATACTCATTATAAACCGAAAGAAAGTATTGTGTGTTCTCAATTGAAATATACCTTTCCCGAGTCTTATAAACAAGTATCTTAAGTCGAAATAAAGATATTCCCCGTTTTTTACTTTCACTTACTATATATAGTAAGGAAAGTATTGCGATCGTGAAAATTTTCGAATTCCAGTTTTCAACGGAAATACACGTTTTAGGGTCCCCTGAGTCCAAATAACCAAGTCCCGCAAAAAGGTCTGTGTGTATGTGAGTGTGTCTGTGTATGTGTGTGTGGTAACTCCCGGGCGGAAACGGTAAGTCCTATGAAACTGAAATTTCATATTTAGGACAACTATACGCCCGAGACGTGACAAAACTTTTTTCATCAAAATGAGCTTACCAGAAGAGGCACTTTATACCATGCATTTTGCACCTTTTTTCGATTTTCTCAAAAACGGTTCCAACGATTTTGATTAAACTCGCTATATCGATGTAAAATTTAATGGGCCTTAATATCATGTAGGTTTTATTTGGATAAAAATGGTCTGACAGGGCTTAAATGCCGATATTTTAAATTTTCTTCCCCTAAAGTACCTTTAATTTTTTAGATTTAATAATAATAACTAGATTATCTTGTTAACGCTGATGAAAAACAGGTAAATATATAAATTGAATAAATTCGATACCCAACTAAAGGAGAAAACAGAAAAAATATTTTTAATGAAATTTTTCGTTTTTGAACATAAGAGCAGTATTATACATGTATGATATACCGTTGGAAAGCTAAAGATTTTAGAAAAAATATCATCTCATACACAAGCTTTTAGAAGTTAATAGAGAGTGATGAGAAGAATATAAAACTAACTGATTATTTTAGATAATAATATAATAGATTTTTTAATAAAACACATGTTTCTATATAAATTAAATTTGATTAATTCCTTAATAGTTTCACGTATTTTTATCTCTATCTGTATTTGAAAATTCTTTCATTGATTTTAAAAATCGAGGTAAGTGAAAGTCGTGTGTTGCCCGCACCAGATTTCTTTAATTGTAGCATGTGTAAATTCTATTTATGAATTTATTTTTGACAAGATGATTCCTCGCCGGAGTACGATGTTTTTGACATGCGAAGGAGAGGGCTGTCAAATCGAATGTAAAACCTGTCAATGGAAGCCGATACCCAACGTCATACTCAGACAGCTGCAGCTTTCGCTGATTATTTTCAAATATCGGTTGTTTTAAAATGGTTTGTGGGATTGAGAAAATGTAGTTGAGGACGTGCGAATCACAAAGCTTTCACTATCAACCATTTGTATATATGGTGTATGATGTACAGATTAAACATTTCTGGTGTGGTTTCTGGTCAACAAATCTGGGTGATAAATTCCGGTACTAGGATATGCGGATGATTTCTTACTGCTGGTTTACTAAACCCAAGTACGTTATTGAAAATAGGTTAAGAGATTAATCATAGAAATGTTGACGATCTTTGTTATATTAATATACCAGAACATACATTTGAACAAGTAGATAAATTTAAGTATTTAGGTTCAATAATAACAAGGAACTATGAAATCCAGGAGAAAATAAACTCACGGTTAAAAGCGCAAAGTGTGGGTTATTATTAAGTTGAAAAATTACTTAAATCTCGCATTCTATTGGGTTGTGTCACATGAAATGTCCGTTTTCAAGGTAAAGGATTTTTATTAAAAATACGATACGAAAACAATACAATTGTATTCGAAGTATTTACCTTCTTTTTATACACATTTTTCCCAACCTGACACCAACTTTTTTATCCCCGAACTGAAAAATTCGGCTGCCGCTCAGTGAGATCATGAGTTACCCATGTATCGAGCTTTTTTTACTTCCCCAATACACTTTAAATGTCTGGAAACGGTAGATACACTTGCATTTAGTTGTGCTAAGTGTCCTTTAACTGTTTGGTAGGGGTTTTTTTTTTTTTTTTTTTTTTTTTTTTTTTTTTTTTTTTTTTTTTTTTTTTTTTTTTTTTTTTTTTTTTTTTTTGTAGGCATAAACCACTTGGGTCATTTTCGCCTTAAATCACTTTTTATAAACGAATTAAATATCATAGTCTATTGTACAAGTCGGTCTGTCGTAGGAAGTCAAAAAGTTTTGCAGTTGTTTGTATGTTGTCTTGTAAAACGGTTGGTAAGTCAGTGTCAATTGCAATATGTGCTCTGTGAGTATCATAAGCCCTGCACTCTGTCAAAATGTGTTTAACAGAGATTGGGCCAACGCATGTTGGGCAGTCCGTAGGAGGTTCCCGTGCCATGAGATGTCCGTGAGTTAGTCGGGTGTGTCCAATACGCAGGCGCGCCAGGATAACCTCTTCCCTTCGCTTTTGTCGTAGAGACGAATGCCAATGGGAGATGTCCCTTCTTATTTCTCTTAATTTGTTGTCATTAGTGTCATGCCAAATCTGTCCCCACTTCGACCGAATCCACTGCTTGATGATAGAAACATAGTCGCCAACAGGCACCCCAGTAAAGGGAATGACATCTGTTATTGCTTCTTTGGCTGCACGATCTGCGAGTTCATTGCCAACTATACCGCAGTGGCTCGGTACCCAGACGAAAAAAACTGAATTATTGGAAACTATTGTGGACTGCAATGATAATAAAATATTTTGAATAAGAGAGTCGGTGGAGAAAAGGCGCTTCAAGCTGAGCAGGGCCGATAAGGAGTCTGGGGTTTCCTTCTACTGTATGTTTGATGACATCGTTGTTTAGTAAGGACGGAGGTCTTCCTCGGGGCAAGTTTTTCAAGTCGGTATCCCCAGCTGAAAACTTAGCAAACCAACGGCGAATGGTCCGTTCATTAACACTCCCTTCCCCAAAGGCCTTGCAAATATTTCTAGCGGCCTCAGCTGCTGAATGGCCGAGTTTAAACTCGGACAAAAATATTACTCGAAAATCGCGTGTTTCCATGTTTATATTTGGAGGTATACTAATTGATAATAAAAGTGGGTAATTGATTGGGAAGCTAATGTTTATAATACAAAGGTAGAGGATTAGTAACTGTTTACTTTAAATATGTAAACATTCGGAAGAAAACAACAGAGACCTGCAACATCCTTTATGTATTTCAGAAACTATAAAAACGGACATTTCATGTGAAACAACCCAATATCAAGGAATTTAAAGGTTAGAATTTATAAAGCTATTATTTTGTACGGATATGTGAATGATATAAATAGACGCTTATTTTGGAGGTTGAACAACGCCTTCAGGTTTTCGAGAATAAGGTATCGCGAAAAAAAAATTTCCAAAGAAAGAAGAGAAATTCGAAAGGTCGAATAACGAGGAATTTTGGAGATTTTACTCTGTAAATATAATTGGGCGTGTAAAGTAGTTGGGTTTAGTGAAGTTTTAGTGAATTCAGAAAAAGTTGGTATGCGATGAACTGACTGATAGGCATCCGGGAGGTAGGCCGAAGCGTCAATGGGAGGGTGCAGCTAAGACTGATCTCGAGGGCTAGGGCTTGGGAAGTAATAATTGGACAATTCTGTGTAGGCAAAATTTGGTGGTGGAACTTTCTAGATTGGTAGGCCTATTATTTTTCATTTACCACGCCATAATATTTACAAAGGCCGACAAAAAAAAATTTTGAAAACATTTTTTACTTTAGTAGCTGATTTTTATAGATTACTTTCACTTATCTATCTATGAAATATATAGTAGGGGAAAGTATTGCGATCGTGAAAAGTTTGGAATTCACGTTTTCGACGGAAATACACGTTTTAGGGTCTCCCGCAAAAAGGTCTGTACAAAATACAAAAAAGGTTTATGTTCTCCACATCGAAATTTTTGCAGCAAGTAGGTCTGTGATTGAGCTATAAATGAAATAAAATAATCAACTGTGAGTCCCCTTTTCTTTATAGACTTTCTACTCGTTAAAAGTCTCATTTTTTATTAATATTCGAGAATTTTTTAAACTACTTTCTTAACTTTTAAGGTAATGAGTTGTAAGGACATATGTTTTCAGCAGCGAAGCTACCTTAAAAACGGCTGCAACACTAAAAGGAATTTGCCAAAAAAATTTCATCCACGGTTATTTAACCATAAAAGTATAGAAAATAACTGGTTAAAAAATCATTCAAATTAAAAATGTACAGAAGCAAAATTAATGAAAATTGGGAGATTTCAAATGGATTGACCCTTACTCATTATGAGAAATATTATTCCGAATGTATTTTATAAAGTAAATGAATTAATTTATTTTATGGATTTTAGCAAACGCAAAGTAAGTGACAGTCGTGTGTTGCCCGCGCCAGATTTTTTTTCCATCACAAAGTTGACTAGTATTACACTGGTCTACAAAAAAAAAAATTTTTTTTACCTCCTTTGTATTTCATGCATAACAAACTAAAAATGGGATCACTTGTAGCTGGGTGGTTAGCATAACAGCCTCACATGCCAAAGGTCACGGGTTCAAACCCGCAGAGGGTCCAAGGATTTTTTGATGGGGGTAAAAAATCCTTAGTTACGTCGTCCTTCGGAGAGGACGTTAAAAGGTAGTCCCGAGCCTGTGCGATGTCAGGTACTCATTAAAGATCCCTATCCAAATAAAACCTGGATAGGCAAAATTTAGGACTCCCACTGTAGCATCGTCCGATTAGCTAGAGTAGCATAAAGTGACGATAAATAAATAAAAAAACAAAAAAGGAATGATAAATTAGATAATTCTTAATATCGGAATTTAAGCCCTGACAGACTATTCTAATCAGAATGAAACCTCTATTACATTAAACCCCATTAAATTTTACATCAATATAACGAGTTTAATCTTTTCTCTAGCACGACTGTCGTATTACCATAAAAAGCAACATAATTTGGTAAATCCTCCTTGCAATCCAGTTAACATTGCAACAACTTTTAGATCAGTACGGATGTTCCACGTATCCTGTGAATATTTAATATTTTCCAAGAACAACTTCATATTTCTTTTATATTTGTTGCGTGTTCAAGAGGAACTGAATAGAGCAGCGTTAATGCAACGACGTCAGACAAAAAAACACGTAATAATGAGAAATTAATTTTTTTGTTTTCAAATTTCCATATGCGATAAAAAAATCTGGTGCGGGCAACACAGGACTTTCACTTACCTCCATTTTTAAACTCAAAGAAAGAATTTTCAAAATAGTCAGAGATAAAAATACGTGAAACTATTAAGGAATTAATTAAATTGAATTGATATAGAAACATGTGTTTTATTAAAAAATCTATTATTTTTATTATCTAAAATAATCAGTTAGTTTTATGTTCATTTCATAACTCTCTATTAACTTTTAAAAGCTTGTGTATGAGATAATATTTTTTCTATAATCTTTAGCTTTCCAACGGTATATCATACATGTATGTTACTGCTCTTATGTTTAAAAACGAAAAATTGCATTAGAAAAATATTTTTTCTGTTTTATCCTTCAGTTGGTAAACGAATTTATTCAATTTATATATTTACCTGTTTTTCATCAGCGTTAACAAGATAATATAGTTATTTTTATTGAATCTACAAAATTAAAGGTACTTTAGGAGAAGAAAATTTAAAATATCGGCAATTAAGCCCTGTCAGACCATTTTAATCAGAATGAAACCTACATGATATTAAAGCCCATTAAAATTTACATCGTAGTAGAGAGTTTAATCAAAATAATCGGAACTGTTTTCGAGAAAATCGAAAAAAGGTGCAAAATGCATAGTATAAAGTGGCTCTTCTGGTAAGCTCATTTTGATGAAAAAAAAATTTTTCACGTATAGTTGTCTTAAATATGAAATTTCAGTTTCATAGGACTCACCGTTTCCGCCCGGGAGTTACCACACAGACACACTCACATGCACACAGACCTTTTTGCGGGACTTGGTTATTTGGACTCAGGGGACCCTAAAACGTGTATTTTCAATGAAAACTGGATTTCGAAAATTTTCACGACCGCAATACTTCCCCTTACTATATATAGTAAGTGAAAGTAAATAATGGAAAGCAAACATCGATTTAGCATATTAATCTCTTCATGTTTATCATATTTTTATTTAAAGGAGGATTTCGTTACAGAACAGTGTTATCTACTATTTTCGAGAAAAATACTTATAAAAAGTGATTTATTCTCAAGGTTACAATAAGCATTTTACCCGGTGAAAATATGTTTCCCATATTCAAAAGCTATAGCTCATACGTTATTCATGTCCCCTGCTACGTGTAAACGATGCGAGGCGAACAGATACACACACCGCGCTCAGAGGCTTACTCTAATACAAGAGGCGGCTTATTAGCCGGTTAGTTAGCTACCATTATTGTATCGGAGGAAATTAATTCAGGAGTCACCATTGCAGGTCTTAACAATCAACAATGGAGGGAATGTCATTTGTCACATGTCGCTCAGAGGCGACAATAACAACCGAATAGATCACTGCGATTGATGCTCGTGTTTGTGAGGTCTCTGACGTAACCAAGAGGCACCTCGTGTGTGGAAAGTAAAAAGGTGTATATATATATATATCTGTGTGTGTGTGTGTGTGTGTGTGTGTGTGTGTGTGTGTGTGTGTGTGTGTGTGTGTGTGTGTGTGTGTGTGTGCGCATGGGAGTAAAGTGCCTCAGTAGGCACTTATAATTTTATGGTCTAGGATTCGAGTCAGGCTAGGGCAGGTTATTTTATAGTGTGTCTCATAACTGCCTCTTCATATTGTGGAGGCAGATACTATACCACAAGAGGAACAAAAAAGTTCGTATGATCCATGGCCTGACTCTCAACATTTAAGGGGGAAAATCAAATTTTGTGTTTTATTGCTGTTATCCATGGTCATCATCAGAAAAACTCAAATATATCTATTTGATTCCCATGAACAGACAGAATAAGTGGTAAGAAGATTAAGAAGCCGAACAATCAAAATAGGGAAATAAGTGTCGCACAACGTCATGCGCCTACTAAAATTTCAATTTCTAAGAATATTCGGCAAATAGTTTGATTGAGAACAACTTTTGGCTTATTATTTTCAATAATGAACCTTTTTAATCGTCCAAACAAATAAAAAAATCACCTCCCTTAAAATTTGAGGACACGTTTCAAGATACGTAGAATCCTAACAACGAATAAAAACTGATCCGTATGTCCTTCGTCCACGGCATTCCATCGAAACTACTGGACCAATGTTTTTGAAATTCGACACAAAAGTACTTAGGCCATGTAACGATGATCTTAACAGCTAGGCGTTGATATCAGCTAGTAATTTTAAAAATGGCGGACAATTAAAAGTGATTTGATTCAATAACTCAGTAATTTAAAAACAAAATTAATTACCTCCCCCCCTTTCAAAATTTGAGGGCTTACGTTTCAAGATATGAAGAACCCGAATAAAGAATGTCTTGATATTTATTTTTATACAATATTTTCATTACCTCAACGGTAGTGTAAGTTCTGAAAGGCCTGTACTGTTCACTATTTTTGCTTTTGGAAAATTGTTTTATTTGCTACTTGCTTTTGAACAATAATGGGGATAAGAAAAAAAAAAAAAGATAAGGCAATACGGGCTATAAGGGTTTCTCGGGCCAGGGAGAGAGTGCGGTAATAAATGCTGAGATAAAAAACCCCAGCACCGTGTCTCGAACTCGTAATTATTTGGTTTCAAATTTTGTTCCTCTGTGGCTGCTAAATAACGCGCGTCAATCTACTCAGCCGCCCAGGGTGATTAAAATAAAAGGAATATATAAAAATTGTATGAGTGAGTTTCCAAACAGTTTCCATTCTCCCACCATGCGCCCTGATGATGACCCACAAAGGGGGTCGAAACGTTGGCAAATAATAAAATAGTTGAAACTATTTAGTTGTTTCATTTAATGACCGCCACCTGGACTAATTCCTTCCTATAATGTTTATTGTTTATTACAATAAGTAAATACGAACATAACAGCCTTCTATACCAAACGTCACGGAACCAGGATTTTGTGATGGGTGTAAAAAATTCTTAGTTACTCCATTCTTCGGCGGAGACGTAAAAGGTGGTCCCGAGCCTGTGCGATGTCAGGTACTCGTTATAGATCCCTATTCTAATAAAACCTGGATAGGCAAAATTTAGGACTCCCACTGTAGCATCGTCCGATTAGCCACAGCAGCATAAAGAGACTTTAAATCGATAAACAAACTACAGTTAATAGAGTGATAACTCCAAAATTATTCATTTACCATATTTTATTAAGCTATAGTTTAATGTCATTTTTTCCGGAATCTCTCACTGTTATAAGATAGAATCCACACACCGCGTATAAAATCCATTATCCTTGAACTGAATTTGAATTAGGACGTCAGTAGAACAAAATAAAAAAAAATTAATAGGAATGAAGCTACTTCATTGAATTAAAGCCTCAATATTTTCAAAATTCACATTTGCACATCTCGAAAAACTGGTGAATAATCATTAAATCGAACCTCCCATTGCTTAAACACTTATTCCAAACTCTATAGCACAAAGACCATGTTGTTTTAATACCCCATCAGGGGAACACGTTACCAGCTAATGTATAAACAATAAACGAATTCAAATAACAATCAATCATTAATTCGATTCCTTTGTTATTCGAAGCCGGACCTAACACGAACCTAATATGAGGTTTAATTTACATATAAATTATTAACAGTCGCTTAACCACCTTTGTGGAGAAGCTGTTACACGATATATCTATATATATAAAAATCTCGTGTCACAATGTTTGTTCGCGATAAACTCTGAAATTACTGAACCGACTTTGATCAAACTTCGCAAGTATCTGTTACTTGGTCCAACTTAAATGATAGGATAGTTTTTATTAATATTCCTAATGGTTGAAAAATATTTTTTTTTTTAAACGTAAAATAAAATTTGTTTAACTGTGGCAACACTGATGATGTGATTATTAATTCAAATATAAGTGTGTGCTGATTGTTTCTATCCGTTCTTACTTATAAAATATACATTCACTCTATAGTTTCCATTTATATGTAAAATACATATTACTATACGTTTCCAGAAAAATTATTAGTACTCATTTGAATGACTCGCAATGAGTTATGAGTTGCAAAAGAGTTATGATGATGATATACAACGGTTATGTTTAAAAGATAAAACGATGTTGGTGAATAATTTGGATGTGGCTACTTGGTACTGGTATGTAATTATAACATTGAGTAAATAAAATTGATATCTGACATGAAATAATAATATTTTATTTATCATAAACAGAGTAGTTTGAATGCTATTCACCTGTATTTTTTTAATATAACCTCATTCAACATAGACACTATCAATATCTTTTGTAATTTTTAGCAATTATATTTAAATTATTTTATTTATCAAATTGAATTCACCAAAACGCAAACAAAGATAAAGAGGTGTAGTTTTTGTTCTATTTTTTCAATGTGTCTCGATATTAGAAGCAAGATATTTATAGTTATATTAGATTAATTATAGGTTAATTAATAGGTTAAGTTGTTTCGAAATCACTTTCCTCATCAATCGTAATTCTATCTTTAGTCTAATAAGTTGCCATTTTATTCTGTTAAATATACAACAGCGATCCAGTAGAAGTAGGCATACCCAAAATTACTCAATATATTTTAGCCGTAACATAATCGTGTTATATAGTCACGTTTGCAACATAAATGTGATTGATATACATTGACCCAACGAATGAGGATATTTTCAATTGAAAACAACTTTGATAAATGTAATTGTAAAAAATATAATATTTATATTTCTTGAAAATTTATACGTTTTATAATAATGGAGTAGTTGTTGACTGTTTTATATATGACTATATGGTAAAGAAGTTGGTTGAGGGTGAACCCACCAAGAAAACACACCAGTAAGAAAATAATAAAATAAATTTGTTTTATTGGTAGTTTCTTAGGTACATAGTTACTACTCATAAATGCATTTATGCAAATTTAAATAAAGACAAAATAAAATATTCGCGAGCAAAGCCGCGCTTTACAGCTAGTATCTTTATATATTGTTATTGGGACCTTTTACTGTGCTTTGTACAAATAGTTCCTTTGATTCACTTTATTCTCATCTGCAAACATTCCTATTTTGTTTTTCCCTTCAAAGGTTTCTGTTATCTAAAACATTATAGTAAATACGTGAGAGTAATGTGTTTGAATCAGTATTTATATACAATATAATTAAAGGCGGAGGAAAATACTATTGTTAAAATAAACAGTTTTTTCAACAGATTAATAATAATAATAATAATACTAGGTCTTCCGAAATCGAAGGTAAATACTGCCTACACAGATTCGTCCAATAATCACCGTTATAGCTCAGGCTCCTGAGATCAGACTAAACACAAGTCAAGTCGAAAGTTTGGAATTTTTCAGTGCTTCACCTTTTTATTATTAGTTGGAAAGACCCTTAAAACTAATATTTCCCTCTATACCGTGTTCACATATAAATAGTAAATGAATGAATCATTCCTATTCACAAAAGTGCCTAATAACCGGCTGTGGGATTATCTTTATTCGATCGTCATTTATTATGTTCAAGGTGTATTTAAAGCAAAGTCTTTTTGATTTTATTTAACAATATACATTGATGAGACAGGTAAGATATTATATTTCCAAACTCATTAGTAAATAAACATTGCAATCTCACCTGTAGAGTTAATTTAGCAATTTGTAAATGTACACCCTTATTCAATAACGAAAAACTATATGACCCCCCAGGGGGGTTTTGTTTATAGGATTTGTTTCATCAATCCTCCTAGTCTTTAGATATTACAAAGAATTTTTACGATTTTTTGCGTTTTGGATGAAACATAATTTTTTTCAAACACAACACTCCGAATCAAAAGTTTTACTATCTATAATTTCAAGAATTTCATAAATGATATAAAATACATCTATTAGCAGGTTTTTGCAACTCCGAGTCATAATTAGATTTTTTGTATTATTTTTCCCGTATTCTGGGAATTTAAACGTGAAATATAGGGAAGTTTTAGATTTTAGCAAATAAATTTGATTTTTTACTACTGTGCGCTCGCCAATCGTGTCAAAAAATTAATTAGTTTTCATAATTTTTTTAAAATAATTTTTTTCCGTAATCTGGAACTCTAAAAATTAAATATAGACAAGATTCAGAATTTTGTCCACCGAAATCTGTCATATTGCCCACTGTGCATTGGTTCAGACTATACTATAAGGTAACAAGCTCCGAAATTCAGCGTTCTGTAATCTTCGAAATTCCTCGCAGGCCTCTTTGGACCAAAAGGTTTAAGTCCCTTATTGTTGAAAACCATAAGGCATTGTTCATCCTTCAAATCAGCATATAACCGTCGAAAGAATAACAGGTTTATAAATTTTAACATTCATGTTTCTTGACAGAAGTCGCAAAGCAAGTAAGTTCGCAACAGAATAAAAACACGTATTTCCTGTCTTAAAGTGCGAATATTTTTTCCCTAAATATGTTTTCTTCTAGTTCATTGAACCTAAATACTTTAAAAACGATTGGACCAGGATAGAACTCCGTTTTCGGCTTTCATGTAACCAACATGACCATACAGACTTGCTTATGACCATGCTTACAAACAAAAATCCTTCGTAAAATCCTCAACCCTCCTTACTTCGTCTCAAATAAAATCATCAATACTGATCTTAATATCCCACATCTTGCTGAACGTAGAGGTATGAGGTGACATTCCCAATCCAATTCTAGATTCCTTTTCGATTCCTGATAATCCTTCGAGGCGTCTGAAAAAGGAGACGACCGCAATCTGTATGTGGATGTCTCTCTACACGTATTTCACATCATTGTTGTATAAAACTATAGCATTTAACAGATGTATTCTATAACACAGTTGTAAATATTAATAAATATGCTGAATTACAAAAAAAAACATGTTGAACAAAAAATAAGTGACGGTCTATGGAATCAAAATTCTTTGAAATCAATATACGTAATGCGACTGCTGAAGAATCATAAAAAATGGGTCGTCATAGCAGTTTTTCGCCAAAAAAATTAATAACCGAGTTAATACTTCTATAGAGCTTGCCGTCCTTACCAGTGCCTGCGCCTGATGCGGTGGAAGTGTTCATGCCAGACTGCTTCAAGATCTCGATGAGCTCGCATCTGAAGGCGGAGATGTCCTGCTTGATCTCGTTCACGTCGTCTTCGGTGACTCCTTCGTTCTCGGCCTTCCGCTGCTCCACGGTGACGTACCGCCGGACCAAGTTCCGCATGATGCTCTGCACAGCAAACGAAACTCTCACATCTCTTGTTATGGAAGGGTGGAAAAAGTGCGCTAGCGCAACTCCATGCGTGTAATAGCAGTCTTATTATGCATTTATATACAACTTTATATGTATATTTTTATATATTTACACATTATTATATTAAGAAAAAAAAATTGAAAATTAAATAAATAGTGCAAAATCTCACCCATAGTCTCACCTCGGGAGTGTGCTTAGTGTGTATGCTTATGTGAATGTAGGAAGAGATCATTATGTGATTAAGTAGCGATTTTTTTTATTTTTTTATAATACAATATCTACCATGCATGTTATACACAATATTTATAGTCTTATATATAATATAGATAATAATACATATTACTCACTTGGTAACGGAAGTCCCTCTCACTAGCCTGTTTGGCCTTCCGCTGAAACAAAGAGAAAAAGGGGAAGAGTGCGTTGAGGGATTGTGCGTGCGCGAAGGAAACCAGGATGAGGCGAGTGCGTCAAGTTGAGGAGTCAGAGTGCGGGGAACGAAGGAAGGATTAGGAAAGGGCAGGCTCATTATTAGTTTAGAATATCAATAATACAAATTAATAATATTACATAAATAGTTAATAAAATGAAATATATAAACTGAGAGAACTGAAGCAATGATGAGATTTTCTTTTCTTAGATTAGATAATTTTAGGTTTACGTATATATGTAAGAGGTTGCAAAACTATTTGTAAACACATGAATTGTTTCCTTTAAAAAAGTAAAGTATTATACTAGGGTCTTGTATCTTACTTACTTCACGTGTCTCATGAGTTTGGAACAGTTTCAGTAGTGTAGTGAGGAAAGTTCAAAGTTCTAAAGTACGGATCAGTTCTAAAGTAGAGACGGTACTAGATTAGGGACAATTTCAAAACAGGAACAGTTCTAAAGTGGAAACAGTATTAAAGCAGGAATAGTTCTAAAGTATGAAATGTTATGAAGGAAGAAAAGTTCTGAAGTAGAAACAGTTTTGAATCAAGTACAGTTCTGATATTGGAACCGACAGTTCTAAAATAAGAGCAACTGCAAAGTAGGGAAAAATCTGTAGTGGTAACAGTTCCAAAGTAGGAACAACTCCAAAATAGAACCAAATCTATAGTGAGAGCAGATCAGAAGTTGGATTGCAGTTGGAAATTAGAACTGTTCCGTAGTGGAAACAGTTCCAAACAAGGAGCTGCTCCAAAGTAGGAATAAATCTAAAGTGGAAGCAGTTTTCATAGTTAATACATCTCCGAAGTTGGAATAATTATAAAGTAACAACAGGTCTGATGTTGGAACAGATTAATAGTTGAAGCAGTTTTGATGTTGAAAAAGTTCTGAAATAAGAAAAGTTCCAAAGTAATACCAACTTCAAAGTAGCAACAAATCTGAATTGGGAACAGACCCAAAGTAGGAATAACTGCAGAGAAGGAAGAAATCTATAATGGGAGCATTTCCAAGGTAAGAAAAACTCCTAAATAGAACCAAATCTATAGTGAGAGCAGATCAGAAGTTGGATTGCAGTTGGAAATTAGAACTGTTCCGTAGTGGAAACAGTTCCAAACAAGGAGCTGCTCCAAAGTAGGAATAAATCTAAAGTGGAAGCAGTTTTCATAGTTAATACATCTCCGAAGTTGGAATAATTATAAAGTAACAACAGGTCTGATGTTGGAACAGATTAATAGTTGAAGCAGTTTTGATGTTGAAAAAGTTCTGAAATAAGAAAAGTTCCAAAGTAATACCAACTTCAAAGTAGCAACAAATCTGAATTGGGAACAGACCCAAAGTAGGAATAACTGCAGAGAAGGAAGAAATCTATAATGGGAGCATTTCCAAGGTAAGAAAAACTCCTAAATAGAACCAAATCTATAGTGAGAGCAGATCAGAAGTTGGATTGCAGTTGGAAATTAGAACTGTTCCGTAGTGGAAACAGTTCCAAACAAGGAGCTGCTCCAAAGTAGGAATAAATCTAAAGTGGAAGCAGTTTTCATAGTTAATACATCTCCGAAGTTGGAATAATTATAAAGTAACAACAGGTCTGATGTTGGAACAGATTAATAGTTGAAGCAGTTTTGATGTTGAAAAAGTTCTGAAATAAGAAAAGTTCCAAAGTAATACCAACTTCAAAGTAGCAACAAATCTGAATTGGGAACAGACCCAAAGTAGGAATAACTGCAGAGAAGGAAGAAATCTATAATGGGAGCATTTCCAAGGTAAGAAAAACTCCTAAATAGAACCAAATCTATAGTGAGAGCAGATCAGAAGTTGGATTGCAGTTGGAAATTAGAACTGTTCCGTAGTGGAAACAGTTCCAAACAAGGAGCTGCTCCAAAGTAGGAATAAATCTAAAGTGGAAGCAGTTTTCATAGTTAATACATCTCCGAAGTTGGAATAATTATAAAGTAACAACAGGTCTGATGTTGGAACAGATTAATAGTTGAAGCAGTTTTGATGTTGAAAAAGTTCTGAAATAAGAAAAGTTCCAAAGTAATACCAACTTCAAAGTAGCAACAAATCTGAATTGGGAACAGACCCAAAGTAGGAATAACTGCAGAGAAGGAAGAAATCTATAATGGGAGCATTTCCAAGGTAAGAAAAAACTCCTAAATAGAACCAAATCTATAGTGAGAGCAGATCAGAAGTTGGATTGCAGTTGGAAATTAGAACTGTTCCGTAGTGGAAACAGTTCCAAACAAGGAGCTGCTCCAAAGTAGGAATAAATCTAAAGTGGAAGCAGTTTTCATAGTTAATACATCTCCGAAGTTGGAATAATTATAAAGTAACAACAGGTCTGATGTTGGAACAGATTAATAGTTGAAGCAGTTTTGATGTTGAAAAAGTTCTGAAATAAGAAAAGTTCCAAAGTAATACCAACTTCAAAGTAGCAACAAATCTGAATTGGGAACAGACCCAAAGTAGGAATAACTGCAGAGAAGGAAGAAATCTATAATGGGAGCATTTCCAAGGTAAGAAAAACTCCTAAATAGAACCAAATCTATAGTGAGAGCAGATCAGAAGTTGGATTGCAGTTGGAAATTAGAACTGTTCCGTAGTGGAAACAGTTCCAAACAAGGAGCTGCTCCAAAGTAGGAATAAATCTAAAGTGGAAGCAGTTTTCATAGTTAATACATCTCCGAAGTTGGAATAATTATAAAGTAACAACAGGTCTGATGTTGGAACAGATTAATAGTTGAAGCAGTTTTGATGTTGAAAAAGTTCTGAAATAAGAAAAGTTCCAAAGTAATACCAACTTCAAAGTAGCAACAAATCTGAATTGGGAACAGACCCAAAGTAGGAATAACTGCAGAGAAGGAAGAAATCTATAATGGGAGCATTTCCAAGGTAAGAAAAACTCCTAAATAGAACCAAATCTATAGTGAGAGCAGATCAGAAGTTGGATTGCAGTTGGAAATTAGAACTGTTCCGTAGTGGAAACAGTTCCAAACAAGGAGCTGCTCCAAAGTAGGAATAAATCTAAAGTGGAAGCAGTTTTCATAGTTAATACATCTCCGAAGTTGGAATAATTATAAAGTAACAACAGGTCTGATGTTGGAACAGATTAATAGTTGAAGCAGTTTTGATGTTGAAAAAGTTCTGAAATAAGAAAAGTTCCAAAGTAATACAACTTCAAAGTAGCAACAAATCTGAAGTGGGAAAGACCCAAAGTAGGAATAACTGCAGAGAAGGAAAAATCTATAATGGGAGCATTTCCAAGGTAAGAAAAACTCCTAAATAGAACCAAATCTATAGTGAGAGCAGATCAGAAGTTGGATTGCAGTTGGAAATTAGAACTGTTCCGTAGTGGAAACAGTTCCAAACAAGGGAAGCTGCTCCAAAGTAGGAATAAATCTAAAGTGGAAGCAGTTTTCATAGTTAATACATCTCCGAAGTTGGAATAATTATAAAGTAACAACAGGTCTGATGTTGGAACAGAATAATAGTGAAGCAGTTTTGATGTGAAAAAGTTCTGAAATAAGAAAAGTTCCAAAGTAATACCAACTTCAAAGTATACAAATCTGAATTGGAACAACCCAAAGTAGAAATAACTGCAAAGAAGAAAAATCTATAATGGGAGCATTTCCAGGTAAGAAAAACTCCTAAATAGAACCAAATCTATATGGAGAGCAGATCGAAATTGGATTGCAGTTGGAAATTAGAACTGTTCCGTAGTGGAAACATTTCAAACAGGAGCTGCTCCAAAGTAGGAATAAATCTAAAGTGGAAGCAGTTTTCATAGTTAATACATCTCCGAAGTTGAATAATTATAAAATAACAACAGTTCTGATGTTGGAACAGATTAATAGTTGAAGCAGTTTGATGTTGAAAAAGTTCTGAAATAAGAAAAGTTCCAAAGTAATACCAACTTCAAAGTAGCAACAAATCTGATTGGAACAGACCCAAAGTAGGAATAATTTGCAAAGAAGGAAGAAATCTATAATGGGAGCATTTCCAAGGTAAGAAAACTCCTAAATAGAACCAAATCTATAGTGAGAGCAGTTCAGAAATTGGATTGCAGTTGGAAATTGAAACTGTTCCTAGTGGAAACGTCTAAACTAGAACAGCTCAAAGTAGGAATAAATCTATAGTGGGAGCAGTTCCATGATTAAACATTTCTGAATTTGGAATATTCCAAAGCCTCCAAAACAAGGCTGAGAAACTGATTTGCTAAAATCACAATGCTAAACGGAGCTAAAAGCTACAACTCCAAACGAACTTCCCTTAGTTATGGGTGTAAGAAATTTATAACTTATAATAATGATAATGAAATGAGGACACAGTTCAGAAGTCAAAAAAGTTCTAAACTAGAGAATACTTCATGTTGAAACACTTTCATGATAGGGAAAGTTGTGAAGCTAGAACAGTTACGGTGTAGGAACAGTTACTAAGTTTCCACAACAAGCTCACGACCATTAAAAATTACTGTTACAGACTTAAAAAGAAGCGGTCCTTAAGTTGGAATAGACCTGAAGTAGGAACAGCCCTAAGGTTGAAACACCTTTGAGGTAAGTTAAAGAACTTAAGGTCAGTTTCAATGCAGGAGCAGTTATAAAGTAGAGACATTTTTCAATTTGAAACGGTTCTAAAGAAGAGAACTTTTCAATACATCAACACTCTCAAAGTAGAGGCAGTTCTTGAAAAAAAAAAAAAAACGGTTGGAAGTGAGCAAAGCACCAATGTAGACACGTTTCTTAAATTGGAATATATCTGAAGCAGGAACAGTCCTAAAGTTGAGGTAGAGTCAGTTCTGAAGAAGGGACAGTTCTAAAGTTGAAAAGGTTCTGAAGTAGAGACAGTTTCAAGTTGAAACCCTTCCAAGATGGGGCCAGTTCTGAAGTTGGAACACTTACGAAGCAGGAACTGTTCCGAATATTTCAAAACAGGCTTAAAACTGGGCCCACTAAAAATAACTGTTCCAACGTTAAACGAAACATATGGGGACGGTTGTGAAGTTTAAAAAGTACCGAAGTATGAACGTTTCTTAAGTTGGAACAGAAGTATATTAGGAACAGTACAAAGATTGGATTCGAATATACACCGATGGTTCGGCCCCTGAGGCGATTAGGAATGGAGGTGTTGGATGGAAATACTATTGAAAAATGCCGCCCTACTGGCCACACCTCAACAAATTATTTGGCGGATCTTGGGTGCTATTCAAACCATTTCCTCACTTCCGAATCTAAAGGATATAAAAGTGGTGTTTCTGACGGATGCAGCATCAATACTTCAAAAGCTGCTGCTAACAGGATGGAAGAAGACCCATAGTGAACTGGAAATTGAGTTAGGGAAAATTATTGAAAACAACAGGAAACTAGTTTTACAGTGGATTCCTACACATTGCGGCATGAGAGAAAACGAGAAACCGGACGAGCTGGCTAAAGCTGGGTCTCTCTAACCACAAATAGATGCTTCACTCTCTCTGGATGAAGTTAAACTATCAATAAAACGGCCTTAAGAGAACGATGGAAAGCAAGTCATCATAAAGACTACTACCATGCCTCAACAGAAAGGAGAAGTGGTCATTTTCCGACTACGATCGAGCCACAATAGAATAAAATCGCACCCCTTCCGAAAATTCAATAGGACATAGTCCAATGTGCGAATACGGTGAAGGAGAACAAAACGCTGTGCACATCCTACACAGCTGTAGGAAGCGAGAAGAGAGGTCTGTCCTGAACTCCCAGAAGGAGAACTGCCCACTTGTTATGATATTGCCGCCGGACGTGACTATTTAGAGAAGATCGAGGAAGAAGAAGAAGAAGTCCACAAGTCGTAACACTTACGAGGTATATTTCCAAATTATACCCACAGACAAATCATCCCACACACAGATACATATTTAAACCTAAATTTACCAGAGCCTTTCGAAACAAAGTCAATGCGACCCTTCCGTTAGCAGAAAGAATTTCCTCCGCTTCCTCTTTACTTAGAGACCTTCCACTGTATAAAATAAACTCCCATGATAAAACCCCACCATGGACTCACCAACCACCTAAAATATTCCTTCAAATTTCCAATCTCTCCAAAAGAAATGCTTCCCCTTCCGAATTCAAAAACCGACTAACACAGATTATTCAAACCATTCCTGAACCCTTTTTAATTTACACTGACGGTTCTAAATCAGATACCTCTACAGCTTCCGCTTTCGTGACCCATAACACGACAATCTATGCAATATTTACACAGCCGAACTACACGCAATAGCCTCAGCTCTACAGTTCTGTATGAAAATAAATCAAGACCAAATCGTAATACTAACCGATTCCCTAAGCGCAATTAAAGGTTTGCAGAACTTGTATCCAAATCATCCCATACTAGTTCGCACTCACTCTCATATAACTGCGTTGCGAAAACTGGGCAAGTCGGTAAGCTTCGTGTGGGTGCCGAGCCACGTGGGAATTACCGGTAACGAGATTGCGGACCGGGCAGCGAAGCAGGCGCTCACACTGCCAGGGAGAGGAACAGCCATCTTGACCCCGTCTGAACTCAGTGAACCGCTCAGAAAGGAAGAAGATGACCGATGGCAGAAAATATGGACGATAGCCAGGTAAGCAAACTGAAGCATATAAAACAAACAGTGAAACCCTGGTCTACATCTAGCCGTAGCAGCCGGAGGGAGGAGGTCGCGTTGACCCGGCTAAGGATAGGACACTCGCGGCTAACGCACTCTTATCTTTTTGCTAGGCAGCCGGTGCCCCGATGCCAGCACTATGATGGAACCCTTACCATTCAGCATATTTTTCAAGAATGCCCTTATTATTCATCACACCTGAATAAAATTGGACTAAGCCCGAATATTTCAGCGGTGCTGGGTGATAGAGAGGAAACCATTGAATTAGTTTTTGATTTTCTTAAGGAGCAATCATTATTATCGAAATTATAAAGACCATTCCTAGTCAGTTAGCATTACTAGTATTAGCTTTTTAAACTATTGTTTACATACAAATATTTTTTCTTTCTTTATTTTTTATTTATTTATTTATTATTTATTTTTTTATTATTATTATTATTTTTTTCTTTCTTTCTCTCAATCACTCATTACCAATAGTCCTTTCTTATAAAGGTTGAATATGCATATAGTGTCTAGGCGTTGATGACCTTAGGGTTTTACGCATTAAAACCAAAACAAACAAACTTACGAGGTAGAGCCACTTCTGATGTAGGAACAGTTCAAAAGTTTCCAAAACAGACTCAGAACTGGCTTCTGTTGGACCCAGAATTATTGAGGATAACTGCAAGAACTTTAAGTGGAATTTCTCTTGTTACAGATGTAAAGAGTAACAAATTTCATGTTAATGTTTAATGTTCCGGTATGCTTTTTGTTACCAAGATGAAAGATGAATGATGAAAATGATGAATGAGATATGATGAGTATGGTTAGTTCCTAAAGTTGAGCTGCTCGCCGTGAAGATTACCTTAATGGTGCGCATGTGCTCCTTCTTGGCGGCCCTGCTCTGGCCGCACAGCCGCCGGTGGAGCCACATGAGGAAGTACCAGACGCTCTTCGGGGACGGGAGGACGTTGAACGGGGGCGGGACGGTGCCGCCCTCCTCGAAGTAGCTGATCCACAGCCGGCTCCGGGCGAACTTCCACTCCACGTCCGCGCGTTCCTTTAGGGAAAACGTAAAAGTACATATCAAGAAAAAAAAAGATACAAAAAGAAAATCCTTAAAATTAGTTTTAGATTTTGATCAGACATGAGGCGGATAAAGGAAAACATTTAGGATAAGAATAAGGCTTTGTTTATACTAGAAGGGATTATCTAGAGAGTGATATATTGTTTCACCCAGTCAGGGAGAACTAAACATTTTTTCTTTAATCAGATATTCTTAGAGACAGATAGTAAAGATTACATTAAAAATTCCGGTAAGCGCAACACACGACTTTCACTTACCTGCAATGTTTCAATCAATTCAAGTTTTTTTTACCCTCACACAAGACTGAAACGACAAATACTGCTCGAAGATACCGATTACTACAACACTTACTAGACAAACGTTCAAAACTTCCAGTATATTACAAAAGACTCATTTACATCACTATTATCAGACCTATTTGGACATACAGAATCGAGCTTTCGGGCTCTACTAAAACATCTAATCCTCCCGCATTTCAATCCTAACAATCCAAGATCCTTCGCGAAATCCTGAATGCCCCTTATTTTGTCGCAGACATAGCCCGTGATAGCTCTTTTCCTTCTAATCTTCCTGACCTCACAAATCCACTTGTCCGTAATCTACCTTCCTTAGATATCCCTGATAACACTCAGAGGCGATTGAAAAGAATGTGGCCTCGGGACCTACTGCTTTAAAATAGTAAGTGAGGTGCTACCACTGGGTAGTTCTTTCTCAAGACATTTATACGACTTTTCTTCACTCTCCATATTATTACTCATTGTGTTATTTAATACAGTTGTAAATTACAATAAATAAATAAAAAAAGTTTGTTTCAAGTAAATTTAGAGATGAAAAAAGGTAAGGTGAGTTTCGAGAGAAACATGTTACTTCATAAAATGATCTATCATATCATCATCTGCAACAATAACCTAGTTTCATCTGCTTTTCGTCACTCTTCATTACATATTACAACTTTGTGCATTAGATTATATTTTTTCTACAATCTTTAGCTTCCTATTCATATTAATTAATTTATTCAAAATCGTTTGAGGAAATGCCTCTTCTGGTTCACTGATTTTGATAAAAAAGTTGCTGTAACATCGCAGGCATATTTGCTCCTAAAATATGAAATTTCAGTCTTATAAAACTTAAATTTTCAAGTTCAAGACTGATGAAGCACTCAGACATTTTTGCGGGACTTAGTCATTCGATCGCAATAATTTCCCTTACTATATATTTCATATATAGGTAAGTGAAAGTAAAAAATAATAAAATTTAAAATGAGGTTAATAAAGCATTTAGTAAGCATAAGGCCTTTACTAAGGCATGGGACCACCATTTTACTTTTCCTTTGAAGGAGGGCATAACTAAGGATTTTTTACCCCTTTAAAAAAATCCTAGGGCTAACTGCAGTGTTTGATCCCGCGATCTTAGACATACAACGGTGTTATTATACTAACCACTACATCACAGGTGACCCATTTTAAACTTTTTTCTGAAATTCAGGCTACTCTTGTAAAGACTTGGGCATTCTGTCGTTGTAATGGACCAGGCACTCTTATAATTGGTGGAGTTTTTTACTCATTGTCGGGGTAGAAACTCCAATTCCTTTCTTTGGAACTTGAAGAGATAAATCCCATGGAACCAATTGGGACAAAAGCTTACACCGCACAAGCTAAAAACGCTGAGGCTATGTTCTGTCCAATTAGTAAAGTTTTTTATTTGGTAGTTTTTCATTCTCCTGTAGGCAATCATTTTACATCGGAATCATATTATAGATGTAGAAATAAATTTTAATAAAAATATCGTAGAGTTCTTGCGATATTCTAATTATGAAAGACCTCTTCTGATCCTTCAAATTATTTTAGTGTTATGTTTTATAATTGCATATAAATGTGAATTGAGAGAAGTAAGTGCTTTAGAATTTTCTATTTTTTTTTCCCCTAAATAACCGTGGTTTTACTGGATTCGGACGCCTTTACAGAATCTTCTTTAAGAAGAAGAATTCAAGTATAAGATGAGCTGACATTTTTATGTGAATTTTGTTTGCATTAAATGGGGAAAATATGTCCAAATTTTTTTTATTTTTCTGAATATTATTTATGCTAATGGAAATTCGAATGTTAATTGCGAGCTTAGAAATATGTGCAGTGTTTATTCAACCCTTTTAATTTCTCTTACCTTTATATAAATATATACTAAGAGAGAGTATTGTGATCGTGAAAAGTTTCGAATTCCAGTTCTAAAAGAAAATGCACGTTTAGGGAAAGGTAAATAGTTTGACTAGGCGTAAGTGTCTAGCACGAAAACGGAAAGTCGCACGAAACTGAAACTAAAATGCAACTTTTAACGATTTTCTAACAAAACAAAACACAACGCAATAACGATGTTCATTAATCTCTCTATGTCGATGTTAAATTTAATGGCCTTTAATATCAATTAGATATTAGATATTTCATTATGATTGAAATAGTCTGTCAGGGATTAAATGCCAATTTTTGATTTATAAAGTACATTTAAAAGATATGATAAATTTTAAAATTCTGAAAAATTAACCATATCATCTTTTTAAAATTAATATAAACGGCTAATCATATAAGTTGTACGAATTTGATATCCGACAAAGGAGAAGAAAATATTAAATTTATTTTCTTCCGAACATAAGAATAGTAATATAGAGGTATAATATACCTTTGGAAAGCTAAACATTTTAGAAAAAAAAAAAAAAAAACGTTAACAAAGTAATGCAAAGTGAAGACTAGGGCATAAACTTAGGTGATTATTTTACATAACAGTTTCGTGTTGTTATATCATTTAATCTAAAACATATGTTTCCAACTAAAATTAATATAATTCTTTAACAATTTTTGAGCTAAAACTTTATTTAAATGTTCTTAAATTGATTTTAACAACCGTCGTAACTGAAATTTGTGTATTTAGCAAGTCAGATTTTTTAAAAATAAATTTATTAGTCTGAATATTTTTTAGGGGCTCCAGCCTCCTTTCTCTCTATTAATTCCTACGTCCAGGTTTGCGTTACAAAAATGCATTTAGGGGTTTTATTATTTTTTTTAAACTGTGTTTTTCGTTCGAAACATCTTCAGAAAGTTTTAAAGACTCTCCGATTTCAGCACTGCTTAAATAATTCAAATTTTTGTCATTTCATAAAAAATACAAAAACATAAAATTTGTTAAGA
The DNA here is from genome assembly GCA_023052935.1 of Piezodorus guildinii. Lineage (NCBI taxonomy): Eukaryota > Metazoa > Arthropoda > Insecta > Hemiptera > Pentatomidae > Piezodorus > Piezodorus guildinii. The sequence continues at coordinate 167,580,117 of CM041294.1, read as the reverse complement.
GTTAATGAATATAAAATATGTATTTTTTGGCAAATTTTTACAATCTATTTTATAAATAGCATCAAGTCTGTTTTGTCCTTCATATTCGTGATATACGTATTTATTTTATTATTATTGTATAGTTTAAATTTTATGTTATTACGGTCATATTGTTTAAATGTCTTTTTTACTATTTCCGTTAAGCCTGTATGTTGTTTATTTTGAAAAAAATTGATCTGTTTTTTAAAATTTCATTTATATTAGTTATTTGAATATTTAATTATTTTTATCCTTATCTATTTTATCCTTTTATTATTTCCTCACTTAATTCCATCCAGTGTATCATTATAATAATTGACATTAAAATAAAACATGTAGTTCAGACACCACCTTTTATTAAACTCAATCCACATTTCCTGGTCTAAATCAGTTACATACTTAGGCTTAAAATTAGATAAATCGTTAATCTATGCCGAACATATTAATACAAAATTCGAAAAAAACAAACAATGCATTTACAAAATGTTCCCATGTTAAAAAAAAATCCCGTGTAAGCACTCAGAACAAACTACTACTTTATAAAACAGTCATACGTGCCCAGATTTGTTATGCCTCGCCTGTCTGGAGCTCGACGTTCAATACCAATTACAAAAAATTAGAAACAATACAAAATACATGTATGCGAACCATCAGTAACTACCCACGATATACTAAAATTTAAAAGATGCTCTTTGAACTAAATCTTCCCACATTACAACAGTTTATTACACAGAAACAAAAAGTACAATACTGTATGCGAACCATCAGTAACTACCACGATATACTAAATTAAGATGCTCTTGAACTAAAATCTTCCCACATTACAACAGTTTTCTACACAGAACCAAAAAGTGTTTCGATAAAACCACAACTTCTGAAACCTTGAAATTGAAATTGGTAATTACAAAAAAACTTAAAGCGATACAAGCACAAAATAACAAAGCATGTTCTTTTAAATTTATATTGTGTAGGATTTTTTTTTTTTATATATATAGTAAGGGGAAGTATTGCGATCGTGAATATTTTCGAATTCCAGTTTTCAACGGAAATACACGTTTTAGGGTCCTCTGAGTCCAAATAACCAAGTCCCGCAAAAAGGTGTGTGTGTGTGAGTGGTAACTCCCGAGCGGAAACGGTAAGTCCTATGAAACTGAAATTTCATATTTAAGACAACTATACGCCCGAGACGTGACAAAACTTTTTTCATCAAAATGAGCTTACTTTATACCATGCATTTTGCACCTTTTTTCGATTTTCTCGAAAACGGTCCCGACGATTTTGATTAAACTCGCTATATCGATGTAAAATTTAATGGGCTTTAATATCATGTAGGTTTTATTCTGATTAAAATAGTCTGACAGGGCTTAAATGCCGATATTTTAAATTTTCTTTCCGTAAAGTACCTTTAATTTTGCAGATTCAATAAAAATAACTATATTATCTTGTTAACGCTGATGAAAAACAGGTAAATATATAAATTGAATAAATTCGATACCCAACTAAAGGAGAAAACAGAAAAAATAATTTTTTAATGCAATTTTTCGTTTTTGAACTTAAGAGCAGTAATATACATGTATGATATACCGTTGGAAAGCTAAAGATTTTAGAAAAAATATTATCTCATACACAAGCTTTTAAAAGTTAATAGAGAGTGATGAAATAAACATAAAACTAACTGTTTATTTTAGATAATAATATAATCGATTTTTTAATAAAACACACGTTTCTATAGAAATTCCATTTAACTAATTCTTTAATGGTTTCAGTCATTTTGATCTCTTACTGTATTTGAAAATAATTTAATCTATTTTAAAAACGGAGGCAAGTGAAAGTCATGTGTTGCCCGCACCAGATTTTTCCTACTGTCTTAAGCAAAACATTACATTATTACCATTATGTAAATCGAACGATGATTGAAACTCTATTATCATGATAAAAGGATAACTGAAATCATGTAAGAAAACTTATTTGTACTTGTAAATATTATTATTATTATATATATATTTTTTTTTTTTTTTTTTTTTTTTTTTTTTTTTTTTTTTTTTTTTTTTTTTTTTTTTTTTTTTTTTTTTTTTTTTTTTTTCTCTCCTCCAACTTTATTTACAAAATAAATACAAAACACATTCTATGTATATACAGCATCAATGGTATATACAGTACATGGCTCAGGCCTCGTATTGCCCGTTGGCATTCTAAGGTTCCTTTCGCACTAGGCGCGGTATGCGCTTGATGAGTGGGGTGGCTTTGTGCCTTTGTTGAAGTAAAATGGGGAGGAACCATTTTGCTGGTGGTTAAATGTATGCGGGTCAGACTGCAGAGTCCAGACCCCTTCCCAGGGCGACCACGTCGACCAGGGGGAGAGAGCCTTGCCACCTTCCAGGCGCAGGTGGTGGAACTACGTCCCTGAAGAGAGGGTTCGCACAAGCCTTTAACCCGTCAAAGAACTTGACGTGCCTCCTGCATATGAACTCTGGCACCGAGGGAAGATGGAGTTCCTCGTGGATGGTGGCATTTCTCGCCCGCTGGAGTGTGGTTCCTCTGGCTATCCTCCTTAGGACGGAGTTCTGATAACTCTGCAGCCTTTTGAGCGTGGACTGATAGAGGTGGCGGAGCAGGGGCGCACCATGGAGTAGAGTCGGTCTGATAACGGCCTTGTAGATTTGCAACTTGAGTCGCAGTGAGAGCTGCGGCGAGATGAGTAGGTGGTAGAGTCTATGGGACTTCCTGCGGGCCAGCTTGATTCTTTCCCGTACATGGCTGGAGAATGTCAGATGTCGGTCCAAGGTCACACCTAGGTAAAGAATTGAGTTGGAGAGAGGAAGTTTTACGCTGTCTATCTCAAACTCGATGGGTAACTTCTTCTTCCCCTTCTGGAAGGACAAGATGATGGCGTCCGTTTTGGCTGGGTTGACTCTGATTCCGATCTTCTTCAATTCCCCAACTATGACGTTGGCTGCTTTCTGAGCCTGGTCACGTGCCTTGGTGGCGCTCATGCTGGTGGAGTAAATGGCGATGTCGTCCGCATAGGCTGCTACTGTTGCTCCCGGATGCTTTACTGAGACCACCGGTGCCGTGAAAACGACAAATAGTAGTGGCCCCAGTACAGACCCTTGAGGTACCCCGCAGATGGTATCGTGTGGATTCGACAGGCTCCCGCCGACCCTTACAACGAAAGATCTTCGACTAAGATAGCTTCGGATCAATCGGCATAGGGAGGCAGGGAACTTGAACTCCTCCAGACGGCGGAGTAAAAGAGTGTGAGACACACAGTCAAAGGCCTGTGTGCAGTCCAAGGAGATTAGTGCTGTGGCATCGTTGTTCTTCCTCATCCGCTCCATGGTGTGGGCCTGCAACTTCGCCAGATGGTGTTCACAGGCTACCCCTCGTTGGAATCCTGTCTGTTCAGGTGGGATGATGTTCTCCTCCGTACAGTGCTTCATCAGATGGTGGTGAACCAGCCTTTCTAAGATCTTACTCATGTGCGAGAGAAGACTGAACGAGCCTCTTCCCTCGCTTCATAGTCGGTAGCCAGGAGTTCAGCCTGTTCAACCGGGGTCAACAGATCGCTCTCAGACGTCAGGTGCACAGTCCTCTTCTTGGCGACATGAGTCCTGATGAGTTTCCAGAATTGCTTCTGGTCGTCATGAGTCCTCCGGAGCTGTTCGTGCCAGAGGGCGGTCTTCCAGGCACGCATGAGGCTGGCTATCTGCCTGGTCATCGCATTGATGGCCGGTTTCAAGCCGTAATCACCCGTGCGGTAAAAGACGTTCCTCAGGTTGTTCCTTTGGGCTACCAAGGCGAGTATGTGCCTCGGAGGCTTTCTGAGAGCGATCGGCTGGGGGCTGAACCTAGGGATATTATAATTCGCTGACTTCTGTATGGTAGTGGTGATGACGGCCACAGCGCCATCCACCTCGGCTTCAGATCTCAGAGGCTGTATCTTGGGTAGTGTATTATCGACACTAGCCTTATAGCCTTTCCAGTCGGCCTTGTGAAATAGGTACTTGCTCGCCTGGGGTATGGGGGGCGTTCCCTCAAAGGTGTAAAGCACAGGCCGATGGTCTGACGGTCCGTACGGGAGTGCAAGGCACCCCGTGACGGTGTGCTGATCCCTGGTCAGGAGAAGGTCTAGTGTGGATGTCCAGCAAGGTCGGGCCGCATGCCTGAAGGTGTGCACCCCAGGATGAAAGACCGCCATCCTGGTCTTGGAGATGTAAGTACCCATCATGTTATTACTGTTACACAGCCAGGCAGTATGTCGAGCATTGAAGTCCCCAAGGACGACAAATCGACTTCTACCCTGGGCGTGTTGCAGCAGTAGCTTCATAGATGTTGCTATAGCCTTGGGTCTCCTATAGACACAGCAGAAAGTGTACCGATGTTTCAGGTGAACATCGACTGTGACTATGTGAGTACCCTTGGTAGAAGCAACCGGGTTGGGTATTAACCGTGAAGGAACATCTCTTCTGACCAAGATGACGACACTCTCATCAGTCCCTGGATTGCACATCTCCCGGTACGCGATGTAACCCTGGATATACAGCCACTCAGATGCAGGAAGAACGGTGTCCGTCAGCGCCACTACCGATGGCCGATGCTGCTGTAGGAGGAGTTCAACTTCAGCCTGCTTCTGGCGTAGGCCTCGGATATTGTAGTTGATGACGAGATGTTCAGTCATAATGTTTACTTATCACCTTCATCATCATCTCCATTATCCTGTTTATTGACGTCATCAGCTGGGTGATCTGGGAGCTGAGTTTTGCATTAGCCGCTAATACGTCGGCTAATGTACCACTCTGGCCCGGTGATGGGGATAGAGGGGTACCCGTCATCGGTCCGTCTCTAGTAGGTTGTGGTGGTGGGGGCAGGTCCTGGTGCTGGTACTGCTGCTGCTGTGCCGGCGCTGAGGTTCCTCCCAGATTTCCAGAGTGAGGTAGGTCCGGCTGGGCTAGTCTGCTGGGCTGTCTTGAAGAAGCAGCAGCTCTTGTAGTGGCTTCGTTTCTTCTTTTCTTCATTAGCTCCAGTCTTCGTGGGCAGTCCTTTGAAGAGGCAGGGTGGCTTCCTCCACAGTTGGCGCATTTGGCCGCGGTCGGACGAGGGCAGTTGTTGTTGGCGTGAGTTCCCCCACACCACGGGCAGGCGGCTATGCGGCCACAATACTTCATAATGTGCCCAAACTGCTGACAGTTCCTGCACTGGGCAGGGGCCCCATCTTCTTTAAAGGGGTAAACCCTTATTATTACCCTCCCGATGCTGCGGAGGGCTCTTATGTCTTCAATCTTGACTGAAGGGTCGGTAATGACTTGTACTCCTTCAATCTCATAAGCCACTCCAGCTTCGTTTCTCCGGGTTAGCCTCCTGGCTAACCTGAAACCAATCAATCTGTTCTTCAGCTCCTCTGTTATTTCTTCTATAGGATGGTCGAGGTCGAACCCTTGAATGACAAATTTTTTTGATCTTTTGGTTCCACGAGGGGCGTAGGAGTGGAACAGCACTTTTTCATTATGCCGTAGCAACTTCACAGCTATGTCGTGATCGAGATCATTTATCAGATATAATCTCGTCTCCTTGGGAGAAGAGTTCGTCTTAAATTCTTGTATACCTATCTGGAATAATTCTTCCTTCAAGGACGTAAAAGATATGGGTGGCGAAATGATGATGGGAGGAGGGAGCTTTTTCTTTGGTGTGATTACCTCAAACCTATTTGATGTTGACACCGGTGGCGGCACAGGGACCGGGCGGGGTTTTAGAGCATTCCTTTTCGTCACTTGTATAAAACCTTCGCTATCGGTGAGGGTTCTTTTTTCACCCCTGGCTTCGGTCGGGGCAACGTCCATATCGCTAGGGCCAGCTGGTCCTGCAGCCATATCTTCTGTTGCCAGTTACCTCGAAAGCCTTGTCAGCGCGACGCTACCTTGGCTGATGGGGTTGGGTCCACGGGATAAGTGTGGACCCCAACAGCGTACAGGTGCTAAGCTAAACAAGGAGAGAAGTATTCGGAGCAAAGGAGGAGTCTTCGGCTTCAGACAGAGATCTTCAAGCTGCTGTTCGACCGTGCTACTTACTGCACGTTATTATAATATTATTATTATATATAGTTCAGGAATTCGTATTTTCTTGAAATTGTAGCAATAATCGATATCGAGTAGAAAACAAGTCTAGATTTATTAACTTAGGAGACAGTAAAAGGTTTAATAAAATCTGGCGGAGACGTCGTAAAATTGTGTGCGCCTGGCAGTGTCGTAAAGAGCACTAGAGATTGGAAGAGGGGGTCCCGATACAATGTTACCTCTCCCTCTCTTTCTACACTTAACAGTTTTCTCTTTTAAACTTATTTATAATCTTTGGCATTTAATTTTAATAAAATCTAGGAAAAAAATTGCTGAATTATTCCGTTAATTTAAATGTTTACATTAAAACTTCAATTTTCCATGGAAAAATAAAAGAACGAAAATTATTATGTATGAAAATCATTAGAGTTTTTGCGTTTCCCACCATTCTTAATTTCTTTATATGATTGCAGAGGATTGATAAATTTTTTTCAAAAATGTTTAGGGTGTTATTTTATGGTATTTTATACCTGTATGTCACTATTCTCTTTTGCCAAAATTGTTTTTTATTTTTGACAAATTATCCAATTTTTTTTTTACTGAACATAAAGATAGTAATATAGATGTGTTATGTACCGTTGGAAAGGTAAATATTACAGAAAAATATATTAATTTATTTAACGTCACTTTATGCAGCTGTGGCTAAACGGACGATGCTACAGTGGGAGTCCTAAACTTTGCCTGATCATATTTAGGGTTTAATAAGTAGTAGACATCCCAGAGGATTGGTATCACCATTTTAAGTTGACTTTGAAGGACGGAGAAACAAATAATATTTTACTTCCTTTAAGAAAATCCTAGGGCAATTGCCATAACCAACGAGCTAATTGTAAAAATATTCAATCACTAGGACACAATTCTATCATAAATTGAGACGTTGATTTCCAAAAGGTACTAAAGGACATTTTTTTCAAAGTTGATATTTTCACATATTTGTATTCTAATGGTTTGGTTTTATCTAAATCCGTCATCATATTTTATCCAAGAAACATAAAAATCCTTTAAAAAAGTCTTTAAAAATTTCATTTCATTCCAAAAGGTACTAAATCCACATTTTATTTCATTCCAAAAGGTACTATATCCATGTTTCGTTCCAAAAGGTACTATATCCTATGTAAACAGATATAACCTTTCCTTTCATTTCCTTCCAAAAGGTACTATATTTCCTACTAAACGGCAGAAGCACCTAACCGCGTAATATATCACCATTAATTTATTGTTTTAATCATTTTATTCATTTTTATTGGTTCAGTTAGCACGTCTTGAATCACCGCTATTATTTTGATCACTGGTTTTAACCTAATAATCAGTTTTTAGGCTATTTGAAACAACTTAGTTGCGTCGCTTTGGTTCTTTTAGGTTGTCAATTAAATTAAGTTTTTTCATAGTATTTCTTCTTGCAGCAACATAAATTTGGTTTAAAATTTTTCAGAAACTCACATTTTAATAGAATAATGGTATTTTATGCAGCAAATAGTTGGAATTAGCATTCCACGAACTTGCTAAATATGTGAAGAAAATCCGTACATGATCTAACTTAGTAGTCGATTTTTTCATGTAAAATAAAAGCTCAAAAGTTATTATTTATCAGTATCTATGGTTAAATATTGTATACACGTCGTTAATAATATAATTAAATTTGCTTAATTCACACAAATAGTAAATACAAGTTGAAAACAAACTTCATAATTACATACTTTCTTATTATAGTGCCATAAATAGATATATTGTCCTTTGAATATTCACTTTCTTTATGAATAATAGATAATCAATGTAATTAACCAACAAAGAAAGATGCTTCTCAGAGGGAGAATAAGAAAATATACATAACTTAGTAATTAACGATGTAAAGACGTTAGTTATCGGTATGTTGGATCAGGAAGGTTATAGTGACTGTTACCAACTTACCTCGCGTTATATTCTTCCAAAAAGTACTATATCCCTTTTAATTCGTTCCAAAAAGTACTATATCCATGTTTCGTTCCAAAAAGTACTAAATCCATATTATATTGTTTAAAAGTCATCGGAAAAGTGCAATAATTTGGAAAAATGAGTTGGTAACACCTTTATAAATCAACTTTTGATTTTAATAAAAAAAGAATCACGTAAATTAGGCCAATAATAAATAAATGACAGATTTTTACGTTTCCTGTAAAATTCTCTAAAGTGGATATAGTACCTTTTGGAAATCAACGTCTCAATTATTAAAACCTTGGCTGTAATTTAATTAAAATGTATGTTTACATTTATGGTATAAAACGGATATAAGAAAATGCACTTCCTCTCTGATGAATTTCAGAACAATTTAAAAAATCTTTGTTAAATTTGTTTATAAATTCCTTGTTACCTATCATTAGGGTAAAAAATCTTTGGTTAAGCTGTTCCTCGGAAGAGGCGTTAAATGGTGTTATAGTGCCTGTGCGATCTCAGGTACTAGTTAGAGATCCCTATTTTAAAACCTAGATAGGCAAAATAGTTATAGCACCATAAAAATGACGCTAAATAATTAAACGAAACAAAATTTAAATTATGTAATTTTTGGTGAAATAAATAAAAAATGTAGTGCGAACAACACACCACTTTCACATACCTCCATTATTTATATAAATTTTATCATTTTTAAACAAATTCATAAATGCAAATAAATTGTTACAGAATTCCTTTAGCATTTACAAGAGTATGCAAAAGATAATATTTTTTCTAAAATCGTTAACATTCCAACGGTATATTATGCATGCATTTTACCGTTCTTAAGTTCAAAATACAAAAAAAAAATATTTTTGAAGTTTTCTCTTTTACTCGGATATCAAATTCGTTCAACTCATATGTATTTTCGAATCTACAAAATTAAAGGTAGTTTTGAGGAAGAAATTTTGAAATATCGACATTTAAGTCCTGTTAGACTATTTCAATCAGAATGAAACCTACATCATCTTAAAACCCATCTAATTTTACATGATATATAGAATTTAATCAAAATCGTTAGAGCCGTTTTTTGAGAAAATCGTAAAAAGGTGCAAAATTTATAGTATAAAATGGCTCTTCTGGTTAGCTGATTTCGATGAAAAAGTTTCTGTAACATCTCGGGTGTATAGGTGTCTCAAATATGAAATTTAATTTTCGTACACCTTTTGTTCTGTTTCGTTTTTGTGCTGGACTTACTACAGACACACCAACACACACGGACACACAGACCTTTTTGCGGGACTTGGTTATTTGGACTCTGGGGATTCTAAAACGTGTCTTTCCATTGAAAACTGGACTTCGAAAATTTTCACGATAGTAATACCATCCCTTACTGTATATTTCAAATATAGGTAAGAGAAAGTAAAAACTGGCTGTTTTCAGACGTTTCAATGAATTAAATAAAATATTGCCTCAGTTAAAATATTGTCGGTTATCTAAATTATATTTTCCTTGCATGGAGTCTGATGAAGATCTGCTTAATGGACCAACAAAGGTTGGCAATAAATAGTTTGGAATATTTCATTGTTTCCTTCTAGATAAGCACTCGTACTATCTTTCTTCTCTATTGCCTATAAAGTTATTTATTTATTTTATTAGAGTAATACTCACGGATATGAGCTGATAGGAGTGATTCATCATGGCTATGAGGAGGTTGAGGAGGACGACGATGTTGATGACCGAGTAGGTTCCAAACATGAGCATGCCCCAGAACCTGGTGAAGGTCTTTATCCCGGCCAGCTCGAAGTTGTCCAAGTCTATCAGCCCGAACACTGCCCAGAACAGCGTCTGCGAGGTCTCGAACAGGCTAAGCACAATACAGTTTCAACACATCTTTACAATACACATATATATACAGTGAGTGTCAAAAGTATTCGGAATTCACTACCAGTCCGTAATTTGCTTGCTTTTAACTTATTTCATACGTTTTAAAGAGTTCTTATCCACTTTATAATGTTAGAAGGAAGGTACACAACAGCCCAAACCAAAAATTACGACAAAAGTCATTTAATTTTTAATGTTTTGAACGTTCATTTACGAAAATATTAAAAATACTATATGTCAACGGTGTAAAGTATTCGGAATTACGTGGTTTCCTAATTATATTAATGCAGTGATCATAAATAAACATCCAGTTGGTAAAACTTTTTGTATAATTATACACTTTAGCCTACTGAGAATTTATATTAGTAATTAATTGATTGTTTGGTGTGAAATAATATTCCACTCAAGCACTTATTGTTTCTTGAGGCATTTTCATTTTCAATATAGTATTTCTTGATTTTCATTTTTATTAGGATCCATAAATACTTAATTAAATTTGAAATAAACAATCGAGGAGAGATTTCGAGAACTTTTTAGTAATTTTGCAGCAACTAAATCAGAATAGATAACGTGTATGCGCCCAGAGTCATGGTCGCGCGTATGTAAAAAATTTAATTTATACGTAATTATTCTTTTACTTTTAATTCTGGCTTTTCATACTTATAAAATACACAAACCTATTAATAATCCTGTCCATGAATCCAATACTATTAAACTTTTTCAAAGAAAAAAATACCTATCACTGACCGCTCAAGGTATTTTACTATGGCATACTAAATTCTTCATTTGGTTTCCGTCAAACCATCATTTTTTTATAAGAACCATGTATTTTAGTATGGGAGTCATATGTAAACATTTTAATTCATCAACCTTGTCTTAAAAAAATGTTACTAACATTCAGCCTATTCTCTTATAATCTTGCCTACTGAAAGACGTTTTTCGTACTTCTTCTACCATGTTTTTCTTTACATCATATTTTTTTAGAACGCGGAGAACCACTGAAACACTTATTGTGTATCCAGAAGTTCTGAAAAATTCAGAAATAAGGTTTACTAATTTGAGGCATTTTTTTCGTATTAAATGAATAATCAGTCTTTCAGTTTTAACATTTAATATTTTTTGGACGCTCAACTTTTTGCTTTTATATTTTATTATTGTATTATTTACACTGTGCATAGCCATCTATATATTCTCATAAATTTGTTTCAACATCTCAACTATTTCTCTTTAGTTTTAACGTGTGAACGTGTTAAAAATTATTCGAGGGCGTTGTACGATCGTTGCGTTTTTATTTTAGGGCCTTATTTAAAAAAAAAAAAATCTTTCAATGGTTGGGTATATATTACATGAGAGAGGAAAATTGTTTAAAACATAAAATTATATCGAAGATTAGTGAGAATATTGAAATTTGAAACCATTAAACAACAGGATATTACGATTTCCGAATACTTTTGACACTGAACGATCTTGTAATTTTACATTATTAATCGAATATTTTTAAAAACATTAAACTTTTCCGTTATCTGGTCAGTGATTTTCCTTTATGGGAGTCTCTTTTAAAGATTTATGAGTGAAAAAGAATTATATAAATTCATAGCAGTTAAATATACTTATTAAATGAAAAGAAATACGAATTCCGAATACTTTTGACATCACTGTATATCACAAGGTTTTTCCTGAAGATGGTAATAATAACGGAAATGAATCATAAGTTTTATTGCAGCATAAGTAAACTGACAAGAAGAGTATCCTAAATGTGTCTCATTGATTTTTATGAAATTATTTTAGATAAAACTAGACATTTGACCATTAGACTCTGCAAAATATTAAGGGCCAACTCTACCCAGGAGTCGGGTAAAAAAATCGGAATGTTTTTGCGGGAAAAACACATTTTATTTAATATCTCTTTTTTTTAGTGAAGGTAGAAAAATAATTTTGGCATCAAAATTGCCCTATTTAAAAGCGGGATAATTAAAAAAAAAATAAGCTATTAAAATATTTAAGTTTTATGCTTGGTAATAACCCTGAAAAAATAAGTAATATCGTCAAAACAGCGAGGTTTTGACGAGATAGTTTATATTTTTATGAACTATTACCCGGCATAAAACATAAATATTTTAATAGCTTTTTTTTATTGTTTCGCTTTGAAATTGGGTAATTTTGACACCGAACTTATTTTTCTATAGTCCAAGATCCGAACTTGAAACGATCTGCACCGAGCTGATAATAAAAATGGAATAGAACTTGGTCCTAATCTGGGTTGCCGAATTTTAAAGATTAAAGATTAACCGAGTGGAAATGCGTGACTGAGAGCTCCGAGTTGAGTATAGCGTGTAATAATAAAGGATCCAACATTGCAGCCGCACGTAATCGGACATTGAATTTAATTTTTCCGTTTTGTATTATAGACAGTAAATATTTGTTTTCTCAATAATCAGCCAAGAAGTGTACCAAATCATCTTTGAAACGATAATTTTTATGGCTTTGCCCAAAATCTTTGGCTCTGATTTGTTGAGGTCCTGTAATTTTATATGGGATATCAAACATTCTTATATTCAATGTCCGATTACATGCGGCTGCAATGTTGGGTCCTTTATTATTACACGCTATACTCAACTCGGGGCTCTCTGTCACGCATTTCCACTCCCGTTAAAATTTAATCTTTAAAATTCGACAACCCAGATTAGGACCAAGTTTTTTGCCGGCAACCGATGTATAATATATCAATGTGTTTGCAATAAAAAAACGCTTATATCGGTATACTTTTTTTCTATTATCAAGCCGGTGCAACATTTAATTAGAAATATTTTTTTTTTTTAATAATTAAAAAAATTAACTGGTGTAAGGCTTGGCGAATTAAAGTGAACGAAAGCAAATGCACACACGTCAACTTCACCCTTCGACGTAAATCCTGTCCAACAGTTAAATTCAATTCCATACCGCTTCCTTCCTCAGACACAGTCCGGTACCTTGGGTTTTTACTAGACAAAAGACTGACGTGGAACCCACATACAAGACTTAAAAGGATAGAACTCAACCGCAGATTCGGCCGGTTATACAAACTACTAGACAGAAAATCTCATCTTACAGTCGACAACAAATTACTAATATATAAGACAGTACTGAAACCTATATGGACCTACGGACTTGAACTATTGGGGACAACTAAACATTCTAACATCAAAAGTATCCAATCCTTCCAATCCAAAGTCCTTCGAACAATAGTTAATGCTCCTTATTACGTTACCAACTGTACCCTACACCACGACCTTAATATTCCATTTATTTTAGACCTGGTACCATCCAAATTCTCCAAATTCCATCAGAACCTTCTTCATCACCCTAATCCTCTTGCTCAATCGCTCTCCAGCTCCACCCATCCCTACAATCCTCCTCGAAGATTGAAACGGCAGTGACCCCGCGACGTTTTGTAAACATTTATTCTGGAGTTCTGACACTCGTCAGATCCTCCACTCATGTACTGTATGTTTGTGGCTATTCCGCCCTAGCTCGGCCTCCACTGGCTTACACCAGTGAAGCGCCGGGTGGGAGGCGCTGGGATCTCTTGGATTCGGCTTCTCCCTCCACTTGTGGAGGGAGCAGCGGAGTCTAGGGTCCCTTTAGCAGATTGTATATATTGTATATAGTTATGTTTGCTTGTATGATTTTTATTTATTTCCCAACTTGTATTTATCTCTACTACAGGTTGTTGTTTTGATTTTTTTTTTTTGTTTTTATTAATTGTTATTTTCTTATATATATTTCTGATTTTATGTAATTTGACTTTATCATCATTATTCTGTATATATTGTATGAATGTGTACTACATCTCTATTACTACTGTTCATTATGTAACAAATTGTAATATTTCTCAATAAAAAAAAAAAAAAAATTAAAAATAGTCTGTCCAGGATGTTTTCAGGCAACCCATTCTTGACATATTTTCTAATATACTAAATTTGTTATAAAATATGTTTCATTATATTATCAGCTCGGGGCAGATCGTTTCAAGTTGGGATCTTCTACTACTATCTTCACTTGAACTATTGGGTTGATGCAAAATTAATGCAGGTTTTTAGTAGGTATTGTAAATACGCCATATCTTTACTTTAACCATATATATTTAATCAAAGTAATTTCCATCTGAATCAATGCACTTTTGCCAACGTTCAACAAGCTTTCTTATTCCACCAGAAAAAAAATCCGAATCCCTGGACTCAATGAAATCACGAAAAGAATTTTCAATGTCGTCCTGGTTATGAAAATTTTTCTCCCTCAAAAAGTTGTCCAGATGCCTGAAAAAGTGGAAGTCTGTAGGAGAGAGGTCAGGTGAATAAGGCGGATGTTGGAGAACTTCGTAGCCCAACTCGTGCAGTCGTCGAAGCGTTGGTTGTGCAACGTGTGGTCTGGCGTTATCGTGGAGCAGGATCGGCCCCTTCCGATTCATCAATGCTGGGCAAAGACGTTGCAATTTTTGAGTTCCGAGTTCCGCCGCCATTTCTCGTGTGGTTTTGGTTGGGTCTTCTTCCACTTTTGACCTCAGCTGGTCGTTGTCCAGAGCAAGATGACGGCCCCGACCTTCCTTGTCTTCGAGGTCGAAATCTCCTCTGCGAAACTTCTGGAACCAACGCTGCACCGAGCAATCATTAATAGCCCCCTGACCCCACAGTTCATTAATATTACGAGCCGTTTGCGCAGCGCTGCGCCCTAATTTAAATTCGTAAAAATAAATTTGACGAAAATGGCACTTTGACATTTTCGATTCAAGACCTTTGAACACACTGAACAAAACGATTTTACTAAACAAATTCATGGTGAAAGAGAGGGTATTAGATAAGGTTTGTTTTGGTATAATAATGATCAATGTTAGGATTAGCTTTGTTTACACAATTGGAATTAAGATATTGCAATAGAGGAAACCTGCATTAATTTTGCATCAATCCAATAGATATTAAATAAAATGCGTTTTATGCGAGCAAGCTTTTCGATTTTCTAAGTAACTCCTGGAGAGTGTTGTCCCCTAATATTTAGCATAGTCATATGGTTTAATGTTCTCAATAATCACATCATAACAGTACTTTTAATAAACTTTTAAAAACTGTGCTCTGATAAAGATTCCTTTTTAGGAGTGAGGAACTTAGATTTTAGGAAACTTTATTAAAAGTACTGTTTTGACAAGATTATTTAAATTTTTAGGGTTATTACCAAACATAAAACGTAAATATTTTAATCGTTATAGCTCGAGTTAGCTGAAACTATACATTATACTATCAGACCCAGCAAAATATTAGGAACCAATGCTCTCCAGGAGTCGCATAAAAATTTTGTAAAATTTACGCGCGAAAAACGCACTTTATTTGATATCTCTGTATTAATTTTTTACAGTTTTTATAGATAAGTTTGGTGTCAAAAGGGCCCTATTTTAAAGCGGTGTAATTTAAAAAAGAAGTCATTAAAATATTAAATTTCATAGTCACTAATAACCCTAAAAATATAAATAATTTCTTCAAGGCAGTACTTTCAATAAACTGTGTTCAGATTAAGGATTATTTTTTATTAGTGAGGAACTTAATTTTAGGAAACTTTATTAAAAGTACGGTTTTGACTTGATTATTTATATCTTTAGAGTTATTACCAAGCATAAAACTTAAATATTTTAATCGTTTATATTAAAAATTATTTTGCTTTGAAATAGCATAATTTTGATACAAAACTTATTTTATACCTTCAATAGTGTATCAGAGATATTAAATCAAATGTGTTTCTCACCCACAAACATTCCTATTTTTATGCGAAAAATATTAAAAGCTACGACTAAATAGCAGGTGGACGTACTTAGCGAATCTCCTCCAGACGATGCAAGCGTCAGGATCGTTGTTGTGACTTTTCTGGTCGAAAGTTGTCGTCGCATTCGGACACCTCTGCTTCTCCATGTCGGCGTAGTACCACAGCAGTTGGTTCATACCTAGAGAATTATAGTCAATTAATAATAATAATAATTATTGTTATATATATTTAATCACATTTAATATGGGCCATTCTCAGCAAAACGTACAATCGGATGCGTCTTTCTTAAAAATTTCAAAAGTTGAATTATTGGTCCATCATTTTTTTTTTTTTTGTGTGTCTCTTTATATGAAATCTGATCTGATGTAGCATTCGTCAGAGCTTGATTCGGTGAAATTATCAAAATAATTATTTCCATTAATAATTAATTAAAATAATTAATTATTCCAGAAATCAGGAAGTGAGCTTATGACGATCTAGTGGTTATGATGAGTGTTTATGATAGCCAATGATGAGTGGGCTAGCCAATGATTTTTGAAATGATCTCCTGAAGGTTTTGAACAAATTAAGATAACCCTCGCCTCTTTCATCTGTTAAATATTTTTAAAATTTCTCTACTATACACGATCAGCACCAAATTGAATACGATAAAGTGTGAACCAGAATATTTCTTTATACCAGAGCAGTAGGTTTAAAGAAAAATTACAAAAAAAAACACCCCGCTTCATCATTGGCGCACCTTCTGTAGAGTGCGCTAATGACGGTGCGTCAATGACGAGTGGAAGGTTTTCTAAAAAGTTTTCTCTACAAAACAAGTTTCAAAATAAAAACGTGCATCAATCTACTCAGTAGTAGCAGAGTTAGAGTGAGTGCGACAATGACCACCAATAAAAATACTCTCACTTACTAGCGTACGTCTTCCCTCCCTGCCACCGTTGAAGAAAGAGAAGGCGGTTATAAACCTCTTGATCGGTTTGCCGAAGGTATAACGGTTTCTGCGAGACTTTTCCCCCCTTTTTATGGCTTGAAGAGAAATCACGGCCCGAAAAACGGGGTACGCCAATGACGCAAAATCCCTTGGACATTTTTTTAAATTTATTTAAAACGGATATGACCGTTTTCACAACCTGTCATTCTGTATTCCGAAACTATAGAGTGTATGTATGAACGTAATGGACCAAACCAGTTAAATGTTTCCAGCACCTTGACTGGGTAACACGTTGAAGTTGGCAAACTTATGAATGAGCACCAAATTGAGCAGAAAAATATCTACCAGAAAAAAATAAACTTGGAGAATAACCAGTTTTAGTACGAGAGAAATCATTTGGACAGCGTTTGAACGTTTCGTTAAGAATCGCCCATATATCAAAATGTCGTGTCACGTGATTGTTGTCGTACTCCTCTCAAACGGCTAGACCAATTTTATGAATGTTTTTATGTACATTTCGTAGGTGTGAGAAAAGGTTGCAAAACATATTTTCATACCGCTAGATGATAAGGGTGTCTCTATACAGAAATTGTTTTTTTAATCCGTATCGAAAATAACTATAACCCCAAATTTACATCCTCCTTCCCTGTCATTTTTTCATCGCGTTTTAGTATTTTTATAAGAATAATATCAAAATAATTTAACTGTGGTTTTTATTTAAAAAATAACGAAACTATTTATGTAGTTGAATCATCTGGCTTGCATCAACATATACTCAAATCTGCATGTTTTATGGATACCTGAGATACCAACAGTGCGTGCTTAATTTCAATGATTTATTTTAATTTATACAAAATATATACGTGTATTATGATTGTAAAAAGGTTGGTTAGATACTAGAAGAACAAATACACTAACCATGTAACGTATTTCATCAGTAAGCACAAAATGTTTGTTTAATTGTGTGTGTGTATTATCTGAACCATACAACAGTATGCTCAATAATTAAATGGAAGGAATTAGTCCGGGTGGCGGTCAGTAAACGACTGAATAGTTTCAACTATTTATTGCTTGCCAAGGTTTCCATTTGCCCACGATACGCCCTGATGATGACCCACCATGGGGGTCGAAACGTTGGCAAACAATAAATAGTTGAAACTATTTAGTTGTTGTTGTTTGTTTATTTATTTAACGTCCCTTTATGGTACTGTGGCTATCCGGACGATGATACAGTGGGAGTCCTAAATTTTGCATAGGAAGGCTTTATTAGGATAGGGATCTGTAAAGAATACCTGACATCGCACAGGCTCGGGATCACTTTTTAACGTCCCTCAGAAGGACGGCATAACTAAAGATTTTTTACTCTCATTAAAAAATCCTAGGACCACCTACGGGTTTAAACCCTGGACCTCTATCATAAGAGGCTGTTATGCTAACCACCCTGGTACAGGTAATCTCCTATTTATTTGTTCCTTTTACTGACCCGCACTAATTCCTTCCAGTAATTCTCAAACGTTCAACTAATTATATCCAATTAACATTAACATTTTTCATCATTACGAAGTGCGCCTCTTCTTACCTCCGATAGCCTTGAAGGTCTCATGTCCAGAAGTACTTGAAAATTATGGATACTAAACGATTATGTTCCACAATACCTTGATCTTTGCACCTTACCTTGTGACCAATAAAACGATCCATAACGACTTAAATATACCATTAATTGCAGACTTATTTCGAAATAAATACACCATTAATTAAACCAAATTACAAGCCTACTAATACTCGCTTTAGTAGGACGGGTCACTAGTAATAATCAATTTAAATGAAAAAAATCAATAATCTAGTTATTAAGGATAATTGGCAAAAAGAAAAAATATTCTCATGAGGTAAATAATCATAAAATGAAGACTCAGAGCTGGTATTGATATAGGTCTGTTTACTCGGGACAGTGGTATTCAAACAGACCAGAAGTCCTTTTAGCAGCAGTTCAGGGAAGCTTTTATGGTGCGTCTTTACCTAGGCTAGGGCAAACCAGAGCGAATCGAAAGTGTAAATGGGGCACTTGTAACGGTTTGCGATTGTCTGTGTTATTCTGGGATGCGCCTTATTGCGCACCTGCATAGCGGTGACGTAATTGGGATATCTCTGTAAACAGTCAATTAAATTTCACAAGAGTAAACAATTAAAAAAATAGTAATTTAATAAATACGAGTGTTATTTGAAAACTAAAATATAAACTCTTACATCTTTTTATTGAATCAAACAATAATGGATTTCCCCCCCCCCCCGCTTCATTTGATCTAATTCTTGATTCTCTTCCGTATTAAATCTTATACCCTTGTGTATCCTCTTACATTTTAGGGAAATGTGGTAAGATTTGTCTTTGTAGAGGGAGTCGGCTGTTGACCGTGGTGTGGTGTAAATCTTTGTGCGTGTTTTTTAGTGGTTAAATGTAGCCCAATTCTGTTAAAATTTGTCTCAATTGTGTATTTTGGTTTAAATTCTGATTTAGAAAAAGAAGTTTCTATGCAGTGTTTGGTCTAACTTTTGATCCATTAAAACAGAAGAAAGTAGAGGACTGGGATCAGGAAAATTACCTGTCTAGGCACGTTGAATGAGTCACCGGTGAGTGGAACTTATAATAATTAACAACTCATCTCAGGTGCTTCAGTTTTGTGAGATTGCTGAGTTAATATCTTTAGAGAATAAAACATTTATCATTATAAGATTTGTCTTTGATTTGAAATAGATTTTGCTGTTTGTCTAGTGTTTTGATTTCACTACGCAATTAAGCATATCATTCTAAAACTTCTGACTCAACATTCACACTGTCTATTCCTATTTATTTTTAGTACTTTAGGAATATCGGTAATGATTACATAAAATCACATTATGTTCTGGTTATTTAAGATAGTCCCAAACCTTTTTAACACCTAATGAGCACATTTGTTTTTTTTACCTAGTCCTGTTTTACATATTGTTATAGGAAGATATATACTGATTTAAAAATAAAAATTAACTTTTTTAACAATGTTTGTAGAACATAAAATGTATATCTATAGAGACTAAAATAAAAAAGAAATTACTCAAAATGCTCCACTTTTGATTTGACACAGACATTTAATATCTGTGGTCAGTCATCGATAGTAGCACGCAGCACTTCTCAACTGCTTGGACAAGGGATTGTTTGAGGCTTTCCAAGTTATAGTGCGCTCTGTGGCATGCCATCCTCTCCAGTTTGGACCGAAGCCGGTACTCTTGTGGATTGGGATCAGGGTTTCCTGAGGGCCAATCCGTGCCAGAGATGAACGCTGGAATGTTCTTTTGCAGCCTCTGCTGAGTTGACGTGGCCTTGTGAGCTGGAGCGGAATCCTGCTTTAAAACCCACTGACTTCCAGCAAACAGGATGGTTTTGATGATTTTCCTGGTAGTTTTGAGCGTTTTTCATAAAAATGGAGCTTTGTGGTGCCATCAATGCAAACTCCTCACCAAATCATCACTGAGAAAAAGTAATGATATTTTTCCACTCTTATAATGACATTGTGGGCTTCTTTGATCTGTGTTTTTCTTGAATTGTAAACATTTTCTCGTCGCTAAACAACATCTTTCAATGAGGACTATTGGTGTAACAGCCAAGGAGTACTTCGCTCAAGTATCTATCCACTCATTTTTTTTTAGGAAATTGGTTAGCCTTAGTCCTGTCATTCTTCGAAATGTATCTATCCTAAGGCAGTTTAAAATGCGAGACAGTAATATGACTGAAATTCCCATTTTTCTAGAAATGATTTGTTGTTTCCATATGGGATTTCTTCTGATTTGAGCAGCCTCTTCTCTCTTTGGATTTGACGTTTTTACAGTGCAGGTCGAGGTCTGTCACATACAGATAGAGACCCATTATATAGTGCGGTACATGAACTAGTGGCTGATTCCCAAAGGTTTGGAAATGTTGAAAATATCTAAGCTACATTATTCAACTTTGTGTGAGGCGACCACTGCTATTCGGTTTTCTTTATCACTCCACTCTATGTTAACTGGCGCGAAATAAAAATCCTATATCGCGACATGTAAAGAATATAATCTGATAATAATAATAGGCCTACCGAACCGGAAGGTTCGATGCCGATACCACCAAATTCCGCCTACACATACTCGTCCAATGTACACCGTTCAAGCCCAAGCCCCCGAGATCAGCCTTAACGCAATCCTCCCATCGACGCTTCGGCCTACCTTTCGGACGCCTACCAGTCGATTCAGCGAATACCAACTTTCCTGGAATCCGTTCCTAACCGAACCCAACAACTTTACGCGCCAATTTGAGTCTCCGCGATGCTTTCAACTCAATTATATTCACAGGATACAAGTTCCGCAATTCCGCGTTGTGCAACCTTCTAAACTCCCTAGTGGCCTCATCTCTCTTCGGACCAAATATTTTACGCAGTACCTTATTTTCGAAAATATAATCTGATAGAGGTAAGAATTATCTAAATAATACCAAAGGATGTAAACAAAGTTGAACTTTTGTAACAGTATTTATCGCAGAACTATATGATAACAATAATAATAAGATACCATACGTTTTTAACTATGCATAAATAATTACGTAAATTTTAGGTTTTGCAATATTAAAGTAGATTAATTGATGTAAAGAATACGTAACTCAAACTTTTGACCGGCAGTGTAGGACGAAATGTATAATAATCATTATTAATTAATAATTCAATAAAGAAAATGCAGAGATAGTGTTGTGATCATTTAATATGCATTGAATTATTTAAATTAGATAAGCAGTTAAAAATTAAATATAATAATTATGTAACTTACCGCAGGAAAATGCGAAGAGGACTAGAACGTATAAAAAGAAGAATTTCATGATGTCCAGCACCATTCTGCTAAGCGAGACCTGCAGTGGTCCCAGGTAAGGGTTTACAGAAAATATGTAAACCAGTTTTAAGGAACTGCAACAGAATTAACATTAATCTCACATTACCCAATCAATAAACGACTACATTAAATATATATAAAATATTTCGAAATGTTTAAAAAAATTAGAAAAAGAAACGATCAATGAGTACTATTTCATAGAATTTGATAAGGTGTTTACCAAAATAATTTAACTCTTCTACTTCCTGTCAAACTAACACAACAAGGAATTTCGAAGGTTTCCGAAGGATCTGATATTCATAAAATATAAATATCATTCAGCTTCGTTCGAATTTAGCTCGACCTACCACACTATGGAAGAATTACATCTAGTTGTGTGTACATTTAGTAGTTGTGATTTTACCATATAGGACTAGTTTTTTTTTTTTTTTTCGTTCTTTATATTCAAAAATAACTGAGTCGTAGGTAACTGAGTAAAATTTGATTTCTTTAATTTTTAATAATTAATTACGGTGCCTTGATAAGAAAACTGTAAACATGTTCCTTTATCTTTAAAAATAGCTGAATTATTGAATTAAAACATTTTTAATCGGTCGTCAATTTACATTTTTAAGCTCGACCTACCACACATTCCCATGATTAGGTCATTTGAAATGAAGAGAGAGATACACTTTATTCATAAATAAACAAACAAAATGATAGTGCCCAACTTAATTGGGTTGCTATAACACAGCATACCAATTCTTTCCTACAGGAATATTCTTAACATTTTATTTAACTATAAATACAATATTTTTTTTTTACTCTTTTATAATTTTGTTTCCTATTTATTTTTCCTGTTTTTTTTTGTTTGTGTTTTTTTCTCTTTTCCTTCTCTACCGTTTCACCTTTTCTTTCAAATACTTAGATATATCTATACATATACCTCAAAGATTAAAAAAACAAAACAACAAATTATATATACACTATACAACTACATACTAAAAAATCACACTATCATAAATAAAAACAATACCCAAACACTTAGCACCTAAAATAAATATCTCTATATATAAAAAATTATGTTAAAATTAAAATAAAAATATAAAACACTATAAGTAAACACATATGCACATGCATGCCCCTCCATTTATACCTGTTACGATACCAATTATAAAAAAAAATCTTTATTCTGGTACCATGTCCTCTTAGAACAAGAACGATGAAAACAGTTGAGAACACATTCAAATACACAGAACAAATTGATATATGTGATAATGAAATATTAAGATTTGATGTTGTGATTCAAATATATTTTTTAATGACCTATATTGTATAAAAATATGGAAATGGATATAACATTGAATATCTGAAGATGAGGCAAGTGAAGCCTTGAAATGTTGTAAAGTTTGACATGTATGAATAAATAAATACATATGAACAAAATAAAGAAGAGATCGTTTCCAATTGATATGATCATATCATAAAAAAATCTTTATTCTGGTACCATGTCCTCTTAGAACAAGAACGATGAAAACAAAAAAAATTGCCTAATGTCCATTCACTTACAATAAAAAAACAACAGATTTGATACATCTATATATCTTTGCAAACTTATATATACTTGGAGCACACACATATATATACACATATTTATACTACAGAGTACCTATATTTACAATAAAACGGAATATTGGGATTCAAGGAGGTATTGGAAGAGTTGTTGTTTGAAAGAAGAGAGAGAGAGACGGTTTTACGGATAGAAATAGGCGAGGAATTCCAAAATAATGAGGAGCAGACGAGAAAGGATTTGTGAAAATTTTATGTGATGGGGTATAAATATTATTTGATTGGGTTCTAGTGTTTAACGAATGGATGTCAGCGGAGGGTGAGGAGCTCAGTTATATAGGAAGGTTTTCTATTTTTTAAGGTTTGGAGTAGGTAAGAACCATGGAAATATTGCCGTCGAACCATATCGAAATAAAGCCACTTTAACTCAGTATAATACCCAGACATATGGTCTCGTCTTCGGGCTCCAAAAATATATCTTATAAAACAATTCGTAAGACGTTTCAATTTTGTTTCCAGTTCATCGGTAAGTCCCCCATACACCAGGCAACCCTTGTCAAAATTGGAGAAGATTCCAGTATTTTCCATAGAAGCCTCGATTTCAAACATTTTGAAACAAAATTAAATAGACCACTTGTGATTCGAAAAATAGACTTTTGAACATTTTTATAATTCGAGATTATAATTTAAATATTTATTTTCAGAACATAAAAAAAGGATCGAAGATAGGAGTGTTGATCCTATAGAAAATTATTTTCAACCTTTATTTTTAGGTTTTTCAATGTTTGCCATCGGAATAGAATGTAATAAGAAAAACCAACAGTGTTGAAAAACATTTTCCACTTAAAACCGGACTAGGTCATTCCAGATTATTCCATTCTTTTTTTTTCCGAAGTAATTTCCAGCTTTCCTCATCCTCAAGCCGATAAAACCTTTCATTTTGTCCATTCGATGTTAATATTGTCATACTCATTATTATAACTTTTGATTATTTTAATTCCTTTCTAGTAATTTCTTTCTTTGTTTTTAAATATATTTTTTTAAAAAGTAGATAAATAAATTAGAAAAGATTAAAAAATGGAAACCATATCAAACACTAATGAAACTCATCTGATGGTAATATACATATAATAATGATATATTATACACTCCTATTGTATGAGAACATCCCCGATTGCAATAAAAGTATATTCTATTCTATTCTAATAATAATAATAGGCTTACCGAACCCAAAGGTTCGATGCCGATACCACCAAACTTCGCCTGCACAGACTCGTCCAATGTTCGCCGGTCAAGCCCAAGCCCCCGAGATCAGCCTTAACTCCTTCCATCGCCGCTTCGGCCTACCTTTCGGACGCCTATCAGTCGGTTCAGCGAATACCAACTTTCTCAGAATCTGTTCCTCACCGAGCCCAACAACTTTACACGTTCCGTTGTGAAATATAGGTGTATGTATGTACATGAATTTTTTCATACGTTAAATAAAAACACAAACTAGACAAAAAGCAATCATTTGTTTTATTATAACTATATTGTTTTACAAATAAATATTTCTGGTTTATTATTTTAAAAAATGAACATTTATAATTGACCAAAATAAAAATAAATTAGCTCCCCTCAAAATTTGAGGACTTACGTTTCAAGATGCGTAAAATCCGAATGACGAATAAAAAAACCCGTTTGTACACCTACATTCTCCGAAACTACTAGACCAATTTTTTAGGATTTCCATGATCCTTATACCTTGGTGTTGATATCAGCTGTTTTTTTTTTTTTTAATGGCGGCCAATTAAAAGCGATTCAATTCAATAACTCAGTTATTATTGAAGATAGAGAAAAAATTATTTGTGCTTTTTAACAAAAAACAGCGAAAAATAATATAAAAGAGAAAAAAGAAAAGAAAAAAATTAAATATTTAACATATAAATACGCTCATAATTCGGTTATTTTTGACGATAATTTTTTAGAAAAAAAAGTACAAATAAAAAAATGTAAATATCGCTCATATGTGCTTACTACGTTATTTTCCAAGCTACGTTAGTTTTCTTCTAATTAATAAATACATAAATACCAAATAATAAATAAATTTGATAGATAATTAAATTTTCTTCAAAATGAAAAAGCAATCATTGAAATTGGTTAAGAACTAGCAGAGGGATATAGTGTTTTGAAATCAGCGGTAGTGATATGATATTATCCTTTGAATTATTGCTTTTCATATTACTTAATTGCCTAGCAACAGCTATATAAATAGTTATACCCTGATATTCTTATTTGGAAATAATAAACCTTTGTGTAATAATTTGCATATTTTTTTCATTTATATATAGACTAATAATTATTTCACTAAAATAAATAATATAGAGATATATTGCCTAAATATGTTGGCTGCAGAGAACAAGCCTTCCGATATCAACATCGGGTCCCACGTGTCCCAGTCCTCTCTAGGTATGTCCAGCGTACCTTTACCGGTCTGCAGTTCTTTTTGCACCTGCAACAGAAATAATTCTTCGTCTTCTCTTCTTTTTTCCTAGGTATAATATTGGGTTGTTTCACATGAAATGTCCGTTTTTATAGTTTCTGAAATACATAAAGGATATTGCAGGTCTCTGTTGTTTTCTTCCGAATGTTTACATATTTAAAGTAAACAGTTACTAATCCTCTACCTTTCTATTATAAACATTAGCTTTCCAATCAATAACCCACTTTTTTAATACCTCCAAATATGAACATGGAAACAGCGATTTTCAAGTAATATTTTTGTACGAGTTCAGCAGCTGAGGCCTCTAGAAATATTTGCAAGGCGTTTGGGGAAGGTTAATGAACGGAGTGTTAATGAACGGACCATTCGCCGTTGGTTTGCTAAGTTTTCAGCTCGGGATACAGACTTGGAAAACTTGCCCCGAGGAAGAAGGAAACCCCTACCAAACAGTTAAAGGACCCTCAGCACGACTAAATGCAAGTGCACCTACCGTTTGTAGACATTTAAAGTGTGTTTAGATATAGTCACATGGCAAAAGCTCCCATATGTTTGATGAGCTGGAGGTTGCAGTTCAAAGTGGATTATGTTACATGTTATGTGTTAAATTATAATAAATTATTTTGATATGTCTAATCTTCCAATATAAATTTAAACATGGCGCAGTCGAAATCGTCCTAGTGAACTGAAGAAAGAGAAGTGACAGAACATCTACTATGGAATTCAATAAACCCTCGCAATTGGAAGTTAATGTGGATAACCTGTCCGAGAGCTTTAGAAGATTCCGGACTGAGGTGGAAATTTATTTTGTGGCCACAGAAACTGAGAAAAAATCAAGAGAGGTCCAGGTAGCACGGCTAAAAAACTTGTTGGGATCCGAGGGGTTAAAGCTATATTCCACAATAACGACATTAAAGCCAGGTGCAGAAACAGTTAATTTAATTTTAGATGTCCTTGACAAGCATTGTACCCCAAAGAAAAATGAGACAATGGTGATTCATAAATTTTTTAGTAGGAAGCAAGCAGCAAATGAACCAATTGAACGGTATTTTACGGATCTCAAATCTCTAGTTGCACCTTGTGAATTCGGTGACCAGGAGGAAAAATTATTAAAATCCCAAATAATTCTTGGACTTTATGACAAAAGTACTCAAGAAAGACTTTTGAGAGAGGACCCTTCATTGGAAAAAAACTGTTAATTTTTGTAAAACCGTCGAAATGGCAGAGGAAAATTTAAGGATCATCAGGGGACAGGAAGAACGACGGCAGGAAGTCTTCAAGTTGGCAAGGGCAAGTAACAGCAAAGAGGTGGTAAATAGCAATAATAAACAACAAACTGTAAATAAAAATAAATATATAGATTGCACCCGTTGTGGGCAGAAGCACTTTAGGTATCGTTGCCCTGCATTTGGCCAAAAATGCTTTAAGTGCAATAAAATGGGTCACTGGGCCATAATGTGTGGCAGAAATTCAAAACAAATTGAAAATCTGGGTGTTTCTGACCACAATGAGGCATTTGATGGTGATTTTCGTATCGGAACCATCAAACTAAACCAAATAAACAAAAACAAAAATAGTCAATGGTTAGAAAATATAGAAATTAACGGCAAAATAATTATATTTAAGTTAGATACAGGTGCTGAAACAAATGTTTTATCATTGAAACTACTGACTGATGAGTTAGGAATGGACAGTTCTAATGTCTCCAAAACTACTATTGTGTTGGAGGCATTTGGAGGATACAAAATCAAACCTGTTGGGGTTATTAAATTGCAGATAGGAGCTCAGGGTAAATGTTGTACAGCGGAATTCATTGTTGTGGAACAAGATGTAGGCTTTCCCATAATGGGACTCCAAACGTGTTTGGATTTAAAGTTAATAAAAAAGGTATATAATATTAAGACTACAGACTTATCAGAATTTTTGAAGCAAAATTATGATATTTTTAAGGGTTTAGGTTGTTTTCCAGACTTGTGCTCATTAAAATTAAAAGAGGGTGCCATTCCAAAATCAAGCCCTGCTCGTAGAGTTCCCTTTAAAATTAAAGATAAATTTAAAGAAACTTTAGTAAATTTGGAAAAGAATAAGGTTATTGCAAAGGTTGACAGTCCAGGGGAGTGGGTTAACAATATTGTTATAATAGAAAAACAAGACTCATCATTGCGAATTTGTATAGACCCTCAGCAATTAAATAAATACCTTATTAGAGATTATTATGAAATTCCAACAATGGAGGATATTGCGGTGAAACTTGAAAATAAAAAAGTTTTTTGCCTTTTCGATTTAAAACAGGGCTTCCATCAACTGCTTTTGGATGAGGCTTCGAGTAATATGTGCTCATTTAGTACACCTTTTGGTACTTATAAATATCTTAGAGCACCATTTGGTTTGTCAGTATTGCCTGAATTGTTCCAAAAATTGACCCAAAAGTATTTTGGTCATTTACAGGAAGTAATAGTTTACTTTGATGATATCCTGTGTGCTGCAGACTCTGAGGAAGAATTACAGGGCATTGTGGACAATGTTATGAGTGTGGCTCGAAAATATAATATTAGATTCAATCCTGAAAAAGTTCAGTATTTTGTTAAAGAGGTTAAATTTTTGGGATCTTTGTTTAATGAAAAGGGGCATAGGCCGGATCCTGATCGTATACGTGTTATTAAGGAATTAAAAGCACCTAATAGTGTCAAGGAATTGCAGAAAATGTTGGGAATGGTGAATTTTTTGCGTAGCCACTTACCTAACCTATCACAGGTGTTATCTCCTTTCAGACTGTTACTAAAAAAGGGTTCAGAATGGTTATGGACTTCATATCATGATGAGAAGTTCCTTGAATTAAAAGAGCTTATTGGAAATGCCACACTATTGAGGTCATTTGATCCTACTCAACCGGTGGAAATCCAAGCTGATGCCAGCAAGGATGCCCTAGGGTGTGCACTTTTTCAGGAGGGTAAACCCATTCTTTTCGCTAGCAGGTCATTAACCGATTGCGAGTGCAACTATGCACAGATCGAAAAGGAAATGCTTTCTATTGTGTATGCATTCACAAAATTTCATAAATATGTTTACGGTCATATTAGCGTTACTGTTTTTTCTGATCATTCCCCTCTAACATCGATTTTTTCAAAGGATATAAATAAGATAGTCAATAGTAGAATAAAACGAATGAGATTGAAGCTGTTACCTTATCAGTTCGAGTTAAAATACCTTCCGGGAAAATATATGTACATAGCAGATTTTTTGTCCCGTAATTTTGTAAAATCTGACTCTAATGATGATCCATCTATGCTGGAGAGGGTGCATTGTTTAGGAGCTACGATAAATTTCACGGAGGATAAATATTCTCAATTTGTGGTAGAAACCCAAAAAGACTCGTCTCTTTCACAGATAGCTGAATTCTATCATAATGGATGGCCATCGAAGCTGAAATCATCTGTGACTCCCGAAGTAGTTCATTTTTATAAGCTTCGTAATAATATTTTTGAAGAAAATGGTTTATTTTATCTGGAGAATAGGTTAATTGTCCCAGCTGCGTTAAGGCGTTTTATTTTAAGTCTATTGCATGAGACCCATTTAGGATTAAACAAAATAAAGAGCACTGTAAAAAATTTTTTTTATTGGCCAGGAATAATGTCAGATATTACTAATTTGGTCTCAAGTTGTATTGTGTGCCAAACATTTCAACGGAGTAAAATAAAAGAAGAGCTGCATCTCAATAAAAGATAAATCGAGTGCAACTATCATAGAATCACTCAAGCCTATTTTTGCAAGATTTGGTATTCCAAGGATCATTATTGCAGATAACAACCCTTTTGGCTCAGCCGAGTTTAAAAATTTCGGGCAGAAATGGGCTACAGAAATTAAAACAGTAAGCCCTCATTATCCTCAGAGCAATGGCCTTGCAGAAAAGTACGTTGGTATTGTCAAATCTATGTTAAAAAAATGTCAGGTTAGTGGCCAAGATTTTAATTTATACCTTCTAAATTACAGAAACTCACCAGTAGCAGGTTTAACTAGTTCTCCTGCTCAATTATTAATGTGTAGACACCTAAGAACCAAATTACCAATTCGCAATGATGACCTTCTTCCAAAACCTGCCATAAATAATAATAGTAGTATGCAAAAAGATAAGCAAAAAACTGTATATGACAAGAATTCTAAATCTCCCGATAATTTTGTTCCTCGTGAACCTGTGTTGATTCAAAACAAATTTACGAAATTATGGTCTCAGGGGTTCATTGTAAAAAAATTAGATTTCCGATCTTACATAGTTGATATCGATGGGAAACAGTTTAGGAGAAATTCTAGGTTTATTAGAAAATTCAAAGAACAACCATTTTCTGAGATAGCTTTAAATAGGGATGATATAAATTTTCAACCCCAGCTAGCTAAAACTAATCACAATGATTTAGAGTTATCTGAAATGAATAGTGATGATGATTTAGAAAATGGGGATAACCTAAATGTAACAGCTGAGGATAGTTTGGGTAGTGAGGGGAGAGATAATGCTGATAATAATTTTGTAGTTAACCATGAAGGTTATGAAGGTTACCAAACTATGTCAGGAAGAATAATAAGAAGGCCTGTAAGATTTCCAGATTGAAGACACTTGTCAGTCTCTGTCTAAAACTGTTAATTTTTGTAAATTACTTAGATTAGTGTTTATATTTTATTGTATCTTATATTATGTTGTGTTCTTGATTTATGTTTGCTGTATATAGGTGTATTGTTTTTTTTTTGTATATTTAATCAATGTTTCTTGTATTTGTATTATATTAGATATTAGTATTGTATTATGTTTCTTAGAGCTATAATATCCATATTATTTATTTTGTAAATTTTTAGTTAGTGTATCAATACTTAAAGGGGAGGATGTTTAGATATAGTCACATGGCAAAAGCTCCCATATGTTTGATGAGCTGGAGGTTGCAGTTCAAAGTGGATTATGTTACATGTTATGTGTTAAATTATAATAAATTATTTTGATATGTCTAATCTTCCAATATAAATTTAAACAAAGTGTATTAGGAAAGTAAAAAAGCTCGATACATGGGTACCTCATGATCACACTGAGCGGCATGTTCAGGAATTTAGACAACTTCGTCAAAGGAAAATTTTTTGAAAATGATGATCAAGTGAAAAGTGCGTTTTCAGATTTTGTTTAACTTCAAATCTCAGAGTTTTTCAGTTCGGGGATAAAAAAGTTGGTGTCACGTTGGGAAAAATGTGTAGAAAAAGAAGGTAAATATCGTATTTTTAATAAAAATCCTTTACCTTGAAAACGGATATTTCATGTGATACAACCCAATATATGACAATATATTTATATATTGAAATATATAATATAATATGACCTGGTAGTAGGAGACGACCCTGAGGGCCACGGTGGCGACGTACAGGGAGTTGGTGATGAAGTCGATGACGTTCCACATGTCGGCCAGGTAGTCTTCCAGCCCCACGTCCCAGAGCTGCTTCACCTCGCTCCACATCAGTCCTAATGTCAGGCAGCATTAATATTATCAATCTTAATATGTTGAATGATATAGTATATTAACATAAATATACTGTCTGTCTCATGAATGACTCGTCATATTAAGAGAGCAGATACTTGACCTTAAGTGGAAGAAAAAACTCAATACAACCCATAGCCCAATTTTCAACGGTTAGGGAGAAACATCAAATTTTTAGCGTTTTTCTGCTATCTATGCTTTTCATCTGAGAAACTCAAATATATCTACTTGATGTTTAATGTACTCACACAAAAAAAACAAGTAGTACCAATTGAAAGAAGAGCGAATTTCCCTGAAGCCCTCAAAATAAGAAACGCCATGCAGAAAAACTAATTTTAATATTTCTAAGAATATTCGGAAACTTCAAGGAGCTATTACTATTTTATCTAAGAAATTACTAGGAAAAAACGTCTTCATTAAATTTGCTTTAAAATGGTTAAAAAGCAAACAACAAAAATACGAGGTTTTTTGTGTTTAATATGTGTCTCAGAAATGCCTATCCATATCGTGGAAGCCATAAGTTAAGGTGGAAAATCAAATTTTAATATTTTTTTCTGATTATTTGATCGGGCATTTCAGGGACCCGCTACTCTTCTATCGTTAGGTTTTAAATTTTCCAGATATCAGAAAAATTCTTCATTTACTTAGCTTTAAAATGTTGCAAAACAAACCTATCCCCATTGATCAATCAAGGATTCGAGGAGACAAGAAATAAAAATTAAAAAAAGACCAAAAAGAATATTTGTGTCTCATAAATGTATAGTCATATTGTGAGAACCAATAATAAACCTCAAGAGAATAAAAAAAGTTTAAATTTTAAGTATTTTGTTGCTATACATGCTTTTCATCAGAAAAACCCAAATTTGTCTACTTGATCTGCAAGCACAAAAAAACATGTAAAAAATACAAGAAGAGAAAATTTACCAGAAGTTTAAGAAGCCCTCAAAATAAGAAACAAAAATAAATTTCAATATTATAACATTATTCGGACATTTCATGGAGCTATTACTTTTTTAATGAAATGAAATGAAAAGAAATTTTATTCTGGGACATCTAGTCCCCTAAGAATAATATAAATGTACAATAAAATATTTAAATTCTGGCTATATAAATTTTAACAACATGGTATCAAATTACATAGCATATGGTATATACATGCATGCACACACACAGACATACACACATATATACACACACAACATTCATTTATATACCTACATATTTATACATACATTCACAAACACAAACACATATATATAT
Organism: Piezodorus guildinii; assembly: GCA_023052935.1. Lineage (NCBI taxonomy): Eukaryota > Metazoa > Arthropoda > Insecta > Hemiptera > Pentatomidae > Piezodorus > Piezodorus guildinii. Next base: position 167,547,807 of record CM041294.1, on the reverse strand, counting down.
ATACATATACAAGGTCATATTACCTCAAAGAAATACAGATATTAAAACAAAATATAGTGAAAATTAAGATAAAAATAAAGAGGCCAAACGATTAAGTTTATAAAGGCACGGAAGATTGATGTTCGAGGAGATGGATAAATAGGTGATGTTTCAAGGAGGCTAAGGATTGGCATGTACGAATCGACATGGGTAAGGAATTCCAAAATGAAGATGCACGTATGACAAAGGATCTCTTAAAGGAAGCAGTTCTGTGGGATGGAATGAGCAAGTTCGAGGGCTGGGATCTTGTGTTGATAGAGTGGACAGAGGATAGGGGGGTGAACATATTGTAGATATAAATGGGTTTTTTGGTTCTAAAGGATTGGTAAAGGTAAGTTCTAAGAAGTATTGCCGTCGGAATTTTGGGTAAAGCCACTTCAACTCTGCATACCAGGTGGAGACATGAGAGCGCCTGGGAATTCCGAAGATGAATCTAATGAAACAGTTCATCAGTCTCTTCAGCCTCATCTCAAGCGTCTCGGACAGTCCACCAAACACCAGGCAGCCATAATCGAAGTGGGGGAAGATAAGAGAGGATACTAGGAGTTGGCGGGTTTTAAGGGGTATAAGTTCGCGTAATCGGAGGAACTGTTTAAGGATGGCTATGGATTTTCTAGAAATTTGGGAAATGTGATTATTCCAGGAAAGGTTTTGGTCGAGGAATACACCTAGGTTTCTAACGGACGTGTGGAAGATAATGGGTCTATGGTTGAGGTAGAGTAAAGGGTGACAGGTGAGGGAGTTGAGGAGATGTTTGGAACCAATGAGGATGGCTTTGGTTTTATCGATATTAAGCTTTAGACCATTATTGATGGCCCATAAATTGATGCTGTCGATGTCTTCTTGTAATTTTTGGACCATCTCAGGCATTTCGGTGGGATGGAAGGAAAGGTAGATTTGGAGATCATCGGCATATAGGTGGTATTTAGAGTGATTTATGGAATTGGGTAGGTCATTAACATAGATCGAGAAAAGGATAGGTGAAAGTGATGATCCCTGAGGAACTCCATGTGTTAACAGGATCGGTGAGGAAGGAGGTTTATTTGGGATTATCACAGTTTGAGTTCGGGCAGATAGAAAGGAGAGGAACCAGTTTAAGACACTATCAGATACTGAGAGGTTTCGGAGTTTGGAAAGAAGGATTTCATGATTTACCATATCAAAGGCTTTGGAGAAGTCAAAGAGAACTAGGATTGATATTTTCTTTTTGTCTATTGAGGATTGAAGGTCTTGGGTAATTTTTAGGAGAGCTGATTGTGTGGAATATTGGGATCTAAAGCCAGACTGGAAGGGAACAAGTAGAGATTTTTGTTCAAGGAAGTTATAGAATTGGGAGTGGACTATTCTTTCAAGCGGTTTTGAGAGGTTGGATAGGATCGATATAGGTCTGAAGTCCGATGCTGAGGAAGGGTTAGAAACTTTATTCAAAGGACGAACTATAACCTTTTTCCAGGCTATTGGAAACACGGAGCGTTGGAGAGAGAAGTTATAGATATGTAGGAGAGCGGGAAAGATGGCTGGGAGGCACAGTTTTATAATTTTCACTGGGATTTGATCAGAGCCGTAATCATTGGTTTTGGATTTAAGGATAGAGTATAGGAGGTCGTCGGGTGAGATGTTCTGGAAATAGAAGTTTTCTGAATCAAAGGTGCGTCGAGGAAAGCAGATTTGGGTCGGGTAGATTTTTATCGATAGGTTTTAAATTTCCCGGATCTCAGGAAAACTTTTTCATTTGATCAGCTTTAAAAATTGTGCAAAACAAACCTACTTTCATTGGCTAATGAAGGATGCGAGGAGATATGTGTCTGATAAATGTCTAATCATATTGTAGTGTTTTGCTAATATCCAAGGTTCAATGACGATCATGAATAACAACAAAATTTTTTAAATTTTATTTTTCTCCCTAACCGTTGAGAATCTGACTTTGTGTCATATGAACTATTTTCTTTTACATGAGGTCTATTATCTGCTCTTTCAATATGACGAGACATTTATGACACACACTGTATTTATTACATTCACTTACTATATATAGTAAGGGAAAGTATTGCGATCGCGAAAATTTTCGAATTCCAGTTTTCAACGGAAATACACGTTTTAGGGTCCCCTGAGTCCAAATGACCAAGTCCCGCAGAAAGGTCCGTGCGTATGTGTGGTAACTCCCGGACGGAAACGGTAAGTCCTATGAAACTGAAATTTCATATTAAGGACAAATATACGCCCGAGACGTTACAAAACCTTTTTCATTAAAATGGGTTTAGCAGAAGAGCCACTTTATACAATGCATTTTGGACTTTTTTTCGATTTTCTCGAAAACAGTTTCGACGATATTGATTAAACGCGCTATATCGATGTAAAATATAATAAGCTTAAACGCCATGTAGGTTTCATTCTGATTAAAATAGTCTGGCAGTGTTTAAATGCCAATATTTTAAATTTTCCTTTTCTAAAGTACCTTTAATTTTGTTGATTCTATAAAAATAACCATATTATCTTGTTACCAATGATGAAAAACAAGTAAATATATAAATTGAATGAATTCGATACTCAACTAAAGGAAAAAAACTGACAAAATAATTGTTTATGCAATTTTTTTGTTTTTGAAGGTAAGGACAGTCCTAGACATATGTAGTATACCGTTGGAAAGCTACAGATTTTAGAAAAAAATATAATCTAACACACAAGAGCTTGTAAAAGTTAATAGAGAGTGATGAAAAGCCGATAAAAGTAACTTATGATTTTAGATAAAAATATGATAGATTTTTTTATAAAACACATGCTTCTTTACACATTCAATTTAATTAATTATTTAATAGTTCCCCGTATTTTCATCTCTAACCGTATTTGAAAATTTTTTCATTGATTTTAAAAATGGAGGTAAGTGAAAGTCGTGTGTTGCCCGCACCACATTTTTTTATTAGATAATAAGGCGTATAAGCGATAGGGTTGAGATGTCTGTAGAAATTTAAGTAAGGAGAACTTTTCTAGGAAGGACACGCGGTAAAAATTATTCGTTCCCTGACCTGTAAAATTTTAAGGGTTGATATTTTTCAGCCCAGCTCTCTCCAGGCGATAGCAATTATCCCTTTTGGAGCTCTGACCTAACAGCCATAATAATGATGAGTTTTTAACAAAAAAATTTAGACATCAGATAAAAAGAAAAAATCTTTCATATAAGAAAATAATACTAGTAAATATCACAATAATTTCACCGTACATCGTTATTATAATTTTTCAATATACAGTCGTAGTCATAGAAATTTTAACACTCGATAGAAACATGTATTTTATTAAATGTTCTATTATATTTTTATCTACAACAGTCAGTCAGTTATATCGGATATTCATCACTCTCCATTAACTCTTACAATTCTATGTATCAGATAATATTTTTTTTTATAAAATGTTTAGCTTTTCAATGGTATTAATATTCTCGTGTTTAAAACCCCAAAAATTGAATAAAAAATAATTTTCGCACTTTTCTTCTTTAGTTTTTTATCAAATTAGCTTAACTTTCATATTTCGCTGTTGCTTATCAATGAAACCAAGATGGTCTGACTAATTTTTTGAAATCTAAAAAATAAAAAGGTACTTTAAAGGAAGAAAATTTAAAATATCGGCATTTAAGCCCTGTTAGACTATTTAAGTCAAATTGAAACCTACAATAAATAAATTTACGATTTATTTTATTGTATATTAACTTTTCTAAAAGCTTGCGCTTTCCAAAGAAATATTACCCGTCTGTGCTACTACTTATATTGGGTTGTTTCACATGAAATGTCCGTTTTTATAGTTTCTGAAATACATAATGAATTGTGCAGGTCTCTGTTGTTTTCTTCCGAATGTTTACATATTTAAAGTAAACAGTTACTAATCCTCTACCCTTGTATTATAAACATTAGGTTCCCAATCAATTACCCACTTTTTAGTATACCTCCAAATATGAACATGGAAACACGCGATTCTCGAGTAATATTTTTGTACGAGTTTAAACTCAGCCATTCAGCAGCTGAGGCCGCTAGAAATATTTGCAAGGCGTTTGGGGAAGGCAGTGTTAATGAACGGACCATTCGCCGTTGGTCTGCTAAGTATTCAGCTGGGGATACCGACATGGAAAACTTGCCCCGAGGAAGACCTCCGTCTGTAATAGACAACGATGTCCTCAAACATACAGTGAAAGGAAACCCCTACAAAACAGTTAAAGGACTCTCAGCACAACTAAACGGAAGTGCATCTACCGTTTCCAGACATTTAAAGTGTATTGGGAAAGTAAAAAAGCTCGATACATGGGTACCTCATGATCTCACTGAGCGGCATGTTTCAAAACATACCGTGCAAAAATTAAAAGAACTGGGCTACGAAGTTCTTCCGCACCCATCATATTCTCCCGACTTTTCTCCAACAGATTACCACCTGTTCCGGAATTTAGACAACTTCGTCAAAGGAAAACTTTTTGAAAATGATGATCAAGTGAAAAGTGTGTTTTCAAATTTTGTTTCACTTCAGAGCTCAGATTTTTTCAGTTCGGGGATAAAAAAAGTTGGTGTCACGTTGGGAAAAATGTGTAGAAAAAGAAGGTAAATACTTCGAATAAAATTATATTGTTTTCATATCGTATTTTTAATAAAAATCTTTTACCTTGAAAACGGACATTTCATGTGACACAACCCAATATTTCTAGAATAATTTTATGATGACTTAGTTTTACAGAAACTTTTAACAGAAAATTTATTTTACCCATTTAAAAGAAAGCTAATGGCATTGTAATTAACTTTTACACCTACTGGAAACAGTGCCCTAAATGGTAGTAAAAACCATGCGGTTCAGGAGGAGTTCGCGGAAACCAAAATCGCGTTATCATTATATATATATATATATATATATATATATATATATATATATATATATATATATATATATATATATATATATATATATATATAAAATAGCTGATTACTCACCCGCTACCCATCCTAGGATCATCCACTCTATGATGGATGGTAAGGAACCCCTCTTGGTAGTGACCTGTGGTGGCTGTATACTTCCGCTTCCGTCACCTCCGGCCCAGTCAAGAAGGGTCTCTATCCTCTGCGAAGCCAGGATAAGGAGGACTGAAAGTAAATAGCAATAAGAATATAACAAAAAAATAATAATGAAAAGTATATAGTGCAAATTATTATTTTTTTATCTTTATATTTCTTCATTCGCACCTGACAGAAGCTATCGCAAAATAAGCATATGTGCTGTATAAACATTAAGCAGCAACCATGGTAGGAATGTGGAAGAAAAGTGCCCGGCATCACTCCTTCCTAGGCTTTGATTTAGGTAGAGGAGGTCTCTCATCCAGCTTCTCTTTAGCCTTCTTCTGACTATGTTTCAGCTATTGACATGTCGTTAATCAGTCTATACTCGTGCATATGAAGTTCACGGTTGTTGTAAGTCCTTAAGTAGGAATATTTGGGCCTTTAGGGCGTTACGAGCCTTGAAATTTTCTTTTTTGCTGAGCCATAAATCTGTGAAACCTAAGTCCATAAGCGTTTTCTATGGGGGTCCTACTGTGTATATGTATTCAGTTTTTATCTGATTTTTACTTTTTATGATTTAGATAGAAGAGAGTATAGTTCACCTAACCACTGGTTGTGATCCTAGGCAAACCTATTCCTCTATCGGCCCTGCAATAATCATTCCTTATATGCAAGAAATTTTGAGGAGTCACAAATATTTATCTGATTCAATGATAATACGGGGGAACCCGTGGCGGAGTGGCTAAAGGATGTTAGTTTGAATCCCAGTCCCGGCAGCATAATACCATATATATAAGCAAAATACCACTTAAAGATAAGGAATCTCGGTTGAAACTGTTGCATATAAGCGACTAAACTAATCCTTTTTTAGAATATATAAGCATAATTGACCATGTAAACATGATTTCTTACACACAGAGAGGATATATATTAAAATATTGAAAAACGCTACGAGATTATTGTTCAATCCAATAAAACTAATATTTCCTGTTGGACATATTAAATTGATAATGATACTCACATAAGAAGGTGAAATACGAGGCAGAGTGGCAGATGAACTTGATGAACGGCTTCCGCAAGGTCTGCCCAGGTTTGGAGTGCGGTGCGATAATGTACATTATGGAGAAGATGGGGAACATGGAGCCGATCCTGATGATTTGGAGTGCTTGGAGTACCATGTTCTGCCTCCGGAAACCTGGCAGTCCTTCGTACCAGATCGAGGCAAGCAGCTGCTGCACGTTGGGGTGAGCCACGAACTGAAACAAAGAAATTATAATAATTAAAATAATAGGATTACCAAACCCGAAGGTATGATGCGAATAACACCAAATATTCACTGCACAGATTCAGCAAATGATCACCGTCCAAACCCAAGCGGATCTCTCGGTCGCCTACAAGTCCGTTGAGCCCATACCAACTTTTGCGGAATGACTGACTCCAACCACTTTACACGTCCATTTGACTCGCGTCGATGCTATCGAAACCATTACACTTAAACGGTACAAGCTAAGCAATTCCATGTTGTGTAACATCCTGAATTCCCCAGTGACCATATCCCTGTTTGGATAGGTCACGTACTGCCTTAATCTCGAAAACCTTAATAAGTTGTTCATTCTTCAAAATTCACATAATTTTCATCTTGTGTCATGATCCCGGAGACCCGAGCGTGGGAAAGGTTTACATCCGGATAATGAACTTTTTGCCTCAAGGGAATTCATGACGGTTAGTAGTATTTTGTGAAGTAAAATATGTGAGTAGAGAGTTCGGACTTATGCCACACCCTCCAGCAAACCTGAAGGAGCGCTCTCATTGTTAGTCAACCGTCCCATCGGACTTAGCCGGGAAGAACTTCGAAAGAAATTCCACCCATAAAAAACCATCCCCATACCCGTCTCCCGTGGGACGTTCCTGTCTCCTGTCTAGTGCTCTAAACTTTTTTAATTCAATTCAACAATTTTTAAATAGAGTTAAAAAATAGTTTTAAGAATTAAATTGATTTTAAACGATAAAATTTATTTTATATTAATTAATCTAATAAAAACACTTTTATCCGCTTACTTTCCATTACCTTATACTAATATGTTAATAGTAAAACATGTTTTCATTTCTTGCATAAAATAGCTGTTCTGGCTCGTTCGTAAAAAAAGTTGCTGTAAAATATGTTATATACAGTTATAAAATATAAAATTTCAGTTTCACACAACTTATTGTTTTCAAGCTAGACTTATTAACACTACTGTTTCTAGGCCAATGGCCGTGCAAGGTGGCGTTTCGGCCGAGATCACCTTCAAGCGCAAGGTTTTACCTCAATTTTTGGGCATGGATGAACATCACAACTTGAATATATCTTTAACAAGAAACGATCGGACCAGGCCTCTTGTGGTTAACCCTAAGCTACATAGTAAATATTTATCTAGTATACACCCCTTTAATCTTAAGCTTAAGTGAGCTAAAGTATCAAGAGGAGTATTAGGAAGTAATTTTGCGAAACATGAATCCTTAATAAAAAGAAGCCAGCTTAAACCTGGCCTTTTAGGTTGGGAGTCCTTTCACCAACTCCTTAGGAATCAGGAGAAAGAATAATAAATCAAAAATAAGGATCAGGGATAAGGTGAACTTCTCAAGAATTGAAAAGCAGAATATTTAAACAAATGAGAGAAAAACTTGAAAGGGAGAAGTATTTTACAAATAAATAAAATATTTATTTATTTTTTTTTTTTTTTGAAACCCAGATGTTCTATGTCAATAAAACCAAAAGCTGTTTTTTTTAATCTGTTTATAAAATCCTAGAAGCATCTGCCGGGTTTCAATTTAAGAAAATTAGGATGTTATGATAGGCAGAACAGGTGACCATTGTAATTTTATCAGAGTAATAATTATACAGGGTGTCTCATAAATGTCTGGCCATTCTGTGGGAACCAAAACAAGAGCTAAAGATGAACAAAAATATGTTCATATGGCTCATATCAGATTGTCAACGGTTAGAAAGGAAAATCAAACTTTGCAGTATTTGCTTTTCAATGAAAACCATGGATAACAACAAATATCTCAAAACTTGATTTTTTTATAATATATTTTATTGTTTTTTATAGCTGTATATACAAATACAATAAGTAAAATGGCTGAATCACAATAATAGGCATGAATAGACATGTAAAGAATCTACCCAGTGGTAGTACTTCAAAGTTTATTGCATGAGCAGGTCTCGAGGCCACCGTCTTTTCAGGCGCCTCGGAGGATTACCGGGAATAGATGTAGATGAGAAGTTACGGACAACCGGGTTTGAATGGGCAGGTAGTTTGGAATTAAAGGTGGTGTATCTATCGTGGGCCAAGCCTGCAACCAATGGGATATTTAGGTCTCTATGGATGAGTTTATTAGTAACAAAGTAAGGAGCATTGAGGATTTTTCGTAGGATTTTGGATTGCAAGGATTGGATGCGGGAAGAGTTTGATAGTTTAGTGGACCCCCTGGGCTCAATGCCATAGATCCAAATAGGTCGGATAATAGTGATGTAAATGAGTCTTTTGTAGTAAATAGAGAGTTTTGATCGTTTGTCTAGTCAGTATTGTAGTAAGCGGTATCTGCAGGCAGTTTCTTGTCGTCTCAGTCTAGTGTGAGGATTCCAAGTAAGGCGCTTGTCTAGATGGAGTCCAAGGTAGCGGATCTGTTCAACAGGGATTAATGGAATGTTGCCAAAGGATACAGTAGGACAGGTATTCATAGGCTTGCGGCGAAGGGTAATTTGATGGGATTTATTGGGATTGATTTTAATTCTCCAGTTATGACACCATTCTCCAATGGATTGTAGAAATTGTGATGCAACCTTTGGGTCACCACTTACGGATAATACACATGTGTCATCAGCGTAAGTAGTGAGAACAGTGCTAGGATGAATAGGAATGTCAGCTATATAAACAGAATTAAGGATTGGGCCTAAGATGCTACCCTGAGGTACACCTGCGGACTGAGAAAATATGGATGAGTATGAAAGGTTATAGTTGACTTTGAAAGTTCTATCTGAGAGGTATGAATGAATAATTAGGAAGTATGTAGGAGATTAGATTAGATTAGATTTTTTATTGTCTTAAGGCCTGAGGCCCTTTCTTACAGACAAAATAATAATGTTTTACACTTATATTTGTGCCAATTACGATTATTATTCTAAAAACTTATAACATTTTTTCTATTTTATAAGTAAACTTAAAATAAAACTATTATAAGTTGTACAATTAAGTGAAAATAAACACAGAAGGAAAAGATTTTGGAAAAATAAAGAGATTAAGTAAAACGAACAAGGGATATTAGGAAAGGGAAGGAAACATCTCCTGGTATGCTCTGAGCTTCAAGACGCACTCGACGGGTCTGCCTCCAAGAATATTCGAAGGCAAGCCTTACGGAAAGAGGAAGAAAACCTGACTTCCACCGGTTGCTGGGTGAGCTCTCTCGCCGCCGCGACGTGGAAAGCATTCCTCAAGGCTTCAGTTCTGCAAGCAGGTAACTGGAATACACCCTGCAGTCTCTCGCTCCGTACCTCGACAAATTCACGTCTAAGATTTTTCGGAATCTAGAACCTTACGTACTAGGCACATAAGATTGAGGCGGCGATACTCTTTTGTACGGAGCCAACCTAATTCCTTTATAAGCGGACTTATGTGTTCGTCCCTTTTTGTACCGAAGATAAATCTGATAGCTGCGTTGAGCGCTCTCTGGATTCTTCAGTCCTCAGCTTCCGAAATATCTATATATACGGAGTCACAGTACCATACCAGTGGGCGTACCGGTGCTGAGACCGGTATCTTTCGCCTGACCTCGGCTGGCAATAGCCGTTTCCACCGGTACAGGGAATGTAAGAATCCGTGGATTCGGCTCACCACAAGTCCAGCATGATCGCGCCACAATAAGAAGTTGCTGATCATCACACCTAGGAGCTTCATCTTGATGAGAGAGGGATTTTCGGAGTTTGTATAGCAGTCCTGGGTGCCAAACAAAACTTGATTTAAATTAGTAAAAAGTGTTTTTCTTTGCGTGCCCATCAAACAGATATATTTGAGTTTTTTTTATGAAAACCATGGATAACAGCAAAACCTCAATATTTGAATTTCTTCCTAACCGTTGAAAATCCGGCTACGGACCATATGACCTTGTTTCGTTCCTCCTTAGATCCTAGATGTTCTTCCACAATATGACTAGACATTTATGATACAACCTGTATGTAATAAAAAAATAAAATCCTATTTTATCCGCAAACCAAAAGTTACTATATGTAACTAGGACATTGAAGTGCGTTTGATATGCTCCAGTTTATATCCTAGTCACGGTCGAGCGTATGCCTTACACAACGCAAGCTTACTTTGAGAGTAATTTAATTATAGTTGGCGCTACTTGCTAAACTAATATCGTAACAGGAAGTAGTTCTCCAATGAGCACTATAATAGTCTTCCGGAAGTGATTGTGTCCACATTCCAACTAATCCGGTGAACTTACTTCATAATCGATATTTAATAACCAAGGCGTGTTTTTTATGCAAAAGTATGAATTCTCGGCACCATTTTTCTTTAAAAAAATAACATATCTAAGAAAAACTAACTATAAATATTAAGTAGGTTTCCATTATTAGCAATAAATTGTTTTGCTTTTTTTAAACGTTTGTTTGCAATGGATCCCGGCCAACGAAGCAGTGAAATGCCTTAGGGTCCACCTCGATCGCCGCCTTACTTAGAACCACCACGACAACATAAAACTAACCCAGACCTATGAAAGACTGGCAAAGATGTATCCGATAATCAATAAAAAATCAAATCTCAAACAGGAAACAACATTTCTTATTTACAAAACTATTTTAAGGCTACTACTCATGTATGGTTGTGAAGTGTGGGGTGCTGCTTCTTCAACGAAAACAAAAAAATGACAAACATTTCAAAACAATATATTCAAAATAGCCATAGATGCTTTGTGGTTTATAAGAAATACCCAACTACACCGCGAGCTACAAATCGATTACATCGACGAATTTATTAAAAACCGCTCCAACAAATATCGCTTCCAGCTGATAGCAGTGAGATGTGCATTCGCTTACAGCTTAAGAGTTCCAACTTCAACACGATTCTTAAACCTAGGCTTTTACAAGACATCATTATTTTTCATAGTTTCTTTAATTTTAATTTTTTTAAATTTATTTTTCTTGTTCTGTTATCAATTTAATTTCATTCTTCATTTATCATGAATAATTATAAATCTATAATGTTTAGAAGTATCTTTTGTATGAGAGTATACCTCCACATTTTCAATTGTTATCAGTTGTAATGATAATTATTTTATTTAAAACAACCCATGTATGGCTCATGCAGCCGATCTGGAAATAAAGAAATATTAAAGAAAAAAATGTTTGTTTATTGATTTAACGCCACTTTATGCTGCTGTGGCTAATCGGACGATGCTACAGTGGGAGTCCTAAATTTCTCCCATCCAGGTTTAATTAGGATAGGGATCTATAAAAAGTACCTCAAACCTCAGGTATAAGAGAAATGTTATCTTTTTGAACCTAAGGACAGTAATATACATGTATAATATACCGTTGGAATGCAAACAATTTTAGAGAAAATATTATCGTATACATGCTATTGTAAAAGTTAACGAAGAGTGGTGAATAGTCGATAAAACAAAATGATTGTCTTTGATAATAATGTAATAGATTATATAATAAAACACATTTTTTATTAACACTTTTAAAATCCAATGTGAATAATTTTTCAACAATTTATTTTTGTTTCTAAATTTGTTTAATTTTTCTTAAATTGATAGATATAACGCAGGTAAATGAAAGTAGTGTGTCGCGCGCACATAATTTTTAAAATTAATAATTAGATTCTTGATATGTGAAAACTCAATATTTTTCTGGTTGATTACAATGTCCCACTATTGAATCATGGACTGATTAATACAAGGGGATAAATTTCCAATTAGAAAAATAAAGTTTGGGAAAAACCATTTTGTATTCGGATCAGCGGAAGGCGGGCAAATAAAACTGAGCTAGACGAGGATTCGGCCATCAAACATCGCTTCCCTTTGTTTGTGGTCGAAGCCGCATAGCAGTTATCTCTCACCAGTCCCTTTGTTCATATCTAACCATTTTTTGAACGAACTATTAATCTGCGAGGGGGTCAACAGTGGTGTAGTGTCCAGCATAACAGCCTCCTATGTCAAATGTCAAACGCGGTAGATGCCCTTAGGATTTTTCAAAGGCATTAAAAACAAAAAAATACATAGTAATGCCATTATCGGAGGGGATGACAAAACAAACAAACTATTGAAACCTTTTTTTAAGTTTGAATTTTTCTCTGAACTTTTATTAATTGTTTATAATTAAAAGTCTGTTGCACGCAATACAAGGTTTCATTTACCTCCGTTGTTAAAATCAATTTGTTTTTTTAAATACATTTTATTGAAATTTACAAGTGTATAAAATACAACAAATAAATATGTTGAAATGATAAAATACATGAAATAAACAAGAAGAGAAACTGCGAGAGGAAGTAAATGAGAGGAAAATTAAGAAAATGACATGAAATAAATGTCACCAATGACACTACTCATTGGCAGCACTCGAGGAGTCTAAAATAGAAGTTCTCGGGGCCATCTTCTTTTTAGGCGCCTCGGAGGATTATCAAGAATTGAAGAGGAAGCAAGGATTAAAACTAATGGATTAGAGAGGAAGTGGAGTTTTTCATGGAAGAAGTAATACCTGGTACGGGCCAAATAAGCAAAATATAGAACATTAAGGTCTTTGTGGATGATTTTATTCGTGACAAGGTAAGCAGCGTTAAGGATTTGGCGAAGGACTTTGTATTGTAAGGATTGGATACGTGGGAAAAAAGTCAATTTAAAAACTTTTAAATACCATATAAAATGAAAAAAAGTTAGAAGAATTAGATTGAGTTTCTCAGATACTCCGTCAAATTGCAGAAAGAGAAATCGGTTTGTGAGCTTGGTTCATGAGAGGTAGAAGAACTGTGGATCAAACATGTACATTAAGAACAATCCTTGAGAAGGTCCGATAGCACTAAATTACCACACACCATCCCTTTATTAACTTCAAGCAAGCCTATGACATTGAAAAGCGTCCTTTTAAGTACTGGAATCTAGTTTCTACTAAAAATATTTCGATTCATATCCTGTTTAAAAGGGAATCAATTAATAAAATCTGGTGCGGCAACACACGACTTTCACTACCTCCGTTTTTGAAATCGATTAAACAATTTTCAAATACAGTTAGAAATAAAAATTAGTGAAACCTATTCTTTAATATAAATTAAATTGAATTTCTATAGAAACATGTGTTTTATTAAAAACTCAATTATATTATTATCTAAAATAATCACTTAGTTTTATTTTCCAACGGTATATTATACATGCACGAGTATATTACAGTTCTTATGTTCAAAAACAAAAAATGTAATTAAAACAATTTTTTTTCAGTTTTTTCCTTCAGTTGTTTATCAAATTCGCTCAACTTGCATATTTAGCTTTAGTTTTTTTATAGAATCTACAGAATTAAAGATTCTTTAGATGAAGATCATTTAAAATATCGGCATTCAAGCCCTCTCATACTATTTCAATCAGAATGAAACCTACATCGTATTAAAGCCCATTAAATTCTACATCGATATAAGGAGTTTATTCAAAATCGTTAGAGCCGTTTTTTGAGAAAATCGTAAAAAGGTACAAATTGCAAAGTATAAAGTAGTTCTTCCGGCCAGCTTATTTTGATGAAAATAATTCTGTAACATCTCGGGCTTATAGTTGTCTTAAATATGAAATTTCAGTTTCATAGGACTTTTAGTTTTCGCCCGGGTTTTACCACACACACAGGTTTTGCGGGACTTGGTTATTTGGACTCAGGGGACCCTAAAACGTGTATTTCCGTTGAAAACTGGAATTCGAAAATTTTCACGATCGTTATACTTTCGCTTACTATATATTTCATATATAGGTAAGCGAAAGTAAAATGGTTTGCCATTTTCAATCATACTCTTTTTTTTTTTTTTTTTCTTTTTTTTTCCTTATCTCCTTAATTTAAAATTCTTAATTTTTCGTTTTCGTTACTAAATTATTCCTTTTTCTGTAACTTGCATACATTTTAAGGAAACTGACATTTCATGTGACACAACCTATTATTATTATAATTGGTAGAAATATATTTATCTTTTTTATTTGTAAAGTTTAAAACTCCTAGCAAGAAGCTTCTTAGACTCAAGGTCATTTGTAGAAGGGTATGCTGATTTGAATCGGCTCCAGGACAAACCTTAACTTGATTTAGATCAGATTAATTCAGATCCTTTCTAACTAGTGAATCATATGCTAGTTACCAGATGTTTTGTTATTTCTATTACGTGTTTATTGAAATATCAAAGTAAGGGATATTTTCACCGTTTCTAGAACTATTTCGTTTATCCTTTTTTATTTAAAGGTCTATATCATTACCGGTAAAGAAAATAATAAAAAATAGATCGGAAATCTTGAACTTTTTAAGGATGTGAGAACAGAGTTCCAAGGCGTACTTAAAGAATCATGAGCCTTCCGCTAAGCCGCTTCAACTTTAGATGGACTTTACAAAGTCAAGCCTTACAAAGACCCGAACATTAAGTATTAAGTTACCTTCTTCTGCCTCAACTTGATGGCCAACTTCAACCTGTTGAGGTGCATCCTCTCGCCGTGCTCGAAGGCGGGTCCGGTCGGGTCGTGGTTGAGCAGGACTTCCAGTTCGTAGGAGCTCCGGGTGTGGTCCAGCAGGGCGGTCGCGAAGTCCTGGCACTGCTTCCGCAGCTCCTAGGGGTGAAGGAGTAGATTAATTTAGTAGTCATGGCTATTGGTGGTCTTAAAGTCTACATATAAATAAGATAGTCCACTCACATATCTGAAATTTTAATTTCTTTACTATAAATTTAATTACAATCTAGATGTCTAATATGTACAGTAAATTGGTCCGCATTCGCGATACCCATTTGGGTATAATAATAACATTTAAAAAAATCTATTTCGATAAGGAGGTCCTAATATCCATGGCATGTACTCAAATATATATTTCGTTAGATTTCTAGTTTTTGATCTAGATTTACCACTTCCACATTCTCAAACAGAAATATGTGATTTGAACGAATATGGATCCTAGGGACAGAACAGTAGCTAATGAAGTCAAACTACAAGAGACCATTAGCAGAAGTACATGCGGTAACATGGTACTAAGATGGGCCATCCATGTTATCCAAAGGGGAAAATCGACGAGGAGGAAAAACAAAAATCTGGATTCTTGGTTATGCTGAAAAAAATTGGTATTCAAGTAAAACTAAGCAATAAATAGTATGATTGTATTATCATTTGAAATATCTGGTGCACCCGACTTTCACACAACTCTGTAATCAATTTAAAAACTTTTAATCAGATTTATAAATTGAAAAATGATTAAAGAATTACAATACCCAATTGTTTTGTTTGATTGCTATATAACATCATGATTGAACAGGGAATACCTAGAAAGTTAGTAAACCTAGTAGAGATGTGTTTGTCGGAAACATTTCATAAAGTTAGAATCGGTCATAATTACTCGAAGAGATTTGAGGTGCGATCTGGTTTGAAACAGGGTGACTCCCTTTCACCTGTTTTGTTTAATATAGCTTTAGAATATGTCATAGAAAAGGTGATGTGTACTGAGAAAGGCTTAAATATGGGTGGCAAGATTCCGGTTTTGGGGTATGCCGATGATTTGGTACTGCTAGGTGAAGACACGGAAACCATACAGCTAAATACAAGCGTGTTAATAAAAACCGGTAAAGAAATAGGACTCGAATTAAATACCGATAAAACGAAATATATGATTAGTAGCAGAAATGGTGGCGATCTTGGTGATATTGATATATCAGGGCATACTTTTGAATTCGTAGAAAAATTTATGTATTTAGGTTCAATGATAACAAGAAAAAATGAAATCCAGGAAGAAATAAAGTCCCGGTTAAAGGTGGGAAATGCGTGTTATTATTCAGTTGCTAAGTTACTTAGCTCACGGTTCTATCTAAAAACTTAAAGGTTAGAATTTATAAAACTGTCATTCTTCCAACGGTTCTTTACGGATGTGAAACGTGGCCGCTTACTTTGAGGGATGAACTTAAGGTTTTCGAAAATAAGGTGCCGCGTAAAATATTTGGTCAGAAGAGGGATGAGGGCACTGTTGAGTTTAGAAGGTTGCACAACGCGGAATTGCGGAACTTGTATCCTGTGAATATTATTGAGTTGATAGCGTCGCGGAGACTCAAATGGGCGAGTAAAATTGTTGGGCTCGGTGAGGAACGGATTCCGAGAAAGTTGGTATTTGCTGATCCGACTGGTAGGCGTCCGAAAGGTAGGCCGAAGCGGCGATGGGAGGATTGCGTTAAAGCTGATCTCAGGGGCTGGGGCTTGACCGGCGAACATTGGACGAGTCTGTGCAGGCGAAGTTTGGTGGTATCGGCATCGAACCTTCGGGTTCGGTAAGCCTATTATTATTATTTGTTTGATTATTTGAAATGGGAGTAAAAAAATCTGGCGCGCGTAAAACACGACTTACACTTACCTCCGTCATTTATATGAATTTAATAATAATAATAATTTCTTTATTTATTCTGGGACAAGTCCCTTTAGAATAATACAATATACAATAATGAGAGAATTACTGTCTTAGAGTAAGATTAAAAAAAATATATATATACAACGCATAGTAAGTAAAGATGAAACAATAAGAGAAATGATAAAAATAAAAAAATAAATTATAAGAGATGATTAAAGAATATAATAAATAAATAATTATCATGTTTCCATACTTAGCCTAGACTAAAAAATAAAATAAAATTCTTACTTAATTAAAAAAATACAAAATTAAGAAACACTTCTTTAACCTTTTCTAGTTACACATTTCATGGAACTGGATCAGTCAGGACTGTTTGGAAATTGAATGGACAGAAGATAATGAAATATACGAAATTTAAAAGTCGTAAGGGTAGTAGAATTACGGATATGAGAAAGAATAGAGTTCCATATGGAAGAGGATCGGATTATGAAAGATCTGTTGAAAGCAGCGGTTCGATGGGGTGCAATATACAAATAAGAAGGCCGCGTACGGGTGTTGCCTGAATGAATTGAGGATTTGAATAATAAGAGATCAGAGATGTATGATGGACGGCGGGATCGGATAACTTGGTAGAGGAAGGAAGCCAGGAAGTATTTTCGACGGTAGGAAGGATAGAGCCACTTTAACTCTTCGCAGAATCGAGTGACAGAGGTGTCCCTGGAGATCCCAAAGATGAATCGAATGAAGCAATTAAATAACCGTTTTAGTTTTTCTTCGAGATCTCCAGAGACATCCCCATACACCGCACAGCAATAGTCAAAGTGATGAAATATCAGGGAGGAGATCAGAAGCTTACGAGTTTCAAGAGGAAAGAGGTCACAGAAGTCCATTTAATCGTTTTAAAGTGATGAAGGAGCGGCGGGAGATGTCAGAAATGTGGTTTTTCCAGGAGAGGTGTTGGTCGAAGGCTATTCCAAGGTATTTAAGAATTAAAAAAAAAATATGAATGAAATATATATTGTTAAAGAATTATTTACACTGGATTTTAATAGAAACATGTGTTTTATTAAATAATCTATTATATTATTATCTACGATTAGTTTGTTTTATCGGCTTTTCATCACTCTCCGTTAACTTTTACGCTAGTATGTTTAAGATAATACACTATTTATTCTATAATCTTTAGCATCCCAACGGTATATTATACATGTATATTACTGTTCGGAAGTTCAAATACAAAGAATTGCATTAAAAAGTATTTTTTCAGGTATCTCCTTTAGTTGGATATCGAACTCGTTCAACTTATATATTTACCTGCTTTTTAGCAATGATACTTATCAGGTGATATGGCAAATTACATAAAAACTACAAAATTACAGGTACTTTAGAGAAAGACTTCTTAAGAAAAAAGACTTTAGAGAAACAGTACTTCTTCTGAAGTTGGAATAGATATATTCTCGAAGCACACAGCTGGATGCATGATACCATGCATGATAAAAAATCCCGAGCGGGCAACACACCGACTTTCACTTACCTCGACTGTTATAATCAATTTAAAATTTATTAAATATATTTTTAGTTGATTTTAATAAAACGTGTATTCATTTTCGTTAGAAACATATGATTTAGATTAAATAATATAACTACATTAAATTGTTAATCAGTGATAAGTTTATTCCCTATTCGTTACTTCATATTACTTTTTACAACTTTGTGTATCAGATAATATTTTTTCTAAAATCTTATTCTTCCCAACGGTATACTATATGTATACATTATTGTTCTTATTATAAAAAAAATAAAAAATACATTAAACAATAGCCTTGCTCTTTTATTTTTTAGTTGGTCATCATATTCGTTCAACTTGTACATTCATCCGTCCTTCATCTATGTCATTAAGGTGATATGGTTAATCTTTTGGAATGTACAAAAAATTAAAGATAGTTTAGAGGAAGACAATTTATGATATCGGCATTTAAGCCCCGTCGGACAATTTCAATCAGAATTACACCTACATGATATTAAAGCCCATTAAATTTTACATTAATATAGCGAGTTTAATCAAAATCGTTAGAGCCGTTTTTGAGAAAATCATAAATAGGTACAAAATGCATTGTATGCATTGAAAAAGTTGCTGTAATATTTCGGGCGTATATTTGTCTTAAATATGAAATTTCAGTTTTATCGGGCTTTTCGTTTTCGCGCTGGACTTACCATACCAAACACACAGACGTTTTTGCGGTGCTTGGTCATTTGGACTCAGGAATGTTGAAAACTGGAATTCGGAAATTTTTACGATCGCAATACTTTCCCTCAATATATATAGTAAGTGAAAGTAAAAACGGGGACGTAAAACAGTACTGTTACATCCTGAAATCCTGGACCTGTGCGATATCAAGTACTCGCTAAAGATCTTTATCCTAATTGAATCTGGATTAGTAAAATTCCGAATTCCCATTGTAACATTGTCAGATTAGCTACAGCACCAAAAAAAAAAAACAACAACAACGTTAAATCAATAAAAACATTCGCATTCCTTGGTGGATATTGTAGCTGAAACTTCTTTTTATTACCAATTTTTAATTATTTGCTGTTTAATTTAATTATATTCAATTCTATTCTATTCTATATATAAATTTTCCAAATCTGCATAACTTTTATTTGTTACATAATTCCTGAATATTACTTTACGTATTTTCATACCAATATTATCATTTCATATCACAGTTTATTTCCATATAATTAACTTATTATAATTTTTTCTTTTTATTCTATTGCTTAACATCATGCTTTTTCTTAGCTATTTGTTAAATTTTATGTATTTTTTTTGTCCACTCTTACCTCTTCTTAGTAGGCTATACGAATGTTTCCCTGGGTAGAAGGGGAGAGCGAGGAATTAGTGGTGAGTAAAAAGCTCCCGGCACCGAACGCTTTAATTATTATTATAAGTAATTATTTTTTTCTGACATTCTAGTCATCGGGTTTTCTGAGCAACGCACTCTAACCCACTCAGTCTCTCAGCCTTCCCCCTTATGATACCTATCCTAATTAAACCTAGATAGGACAAATTACTATATAGGAATAGGAACTACCACTGTAGCATCGTACGATTATCCAGAGTAGCATAAAGTGACGTTAAATAAATAAACTAACAAAGAATAAAAAAAAATCTGTATGTCCGCCGTCCGCGGCATTTTTCCGAAATTACTGGACCAATTATTTAAAATTCGCCACCAAAATACTAGTACATTGAAGGATGATCCTAACACCTGGACGATGATATCAGCTGGTTAGTTTTAAAATGGCGCCGAATAAAAGTGATTTAATTCAATAACTCATTTATTTTTGAAGATAAAGAAAAAATTGATCAACTACCACTGTAGTATCTTTCGATTAGCCACTATAGCGTAAAGTGACGTTAAATAAATAGTTTATAAGCGCAACTTCTAATTCTGAAGAAAGAAATTTCTTCAGGCATAACTTTTGAAAGCGAATATCAGAAGGAGGTAAGGCATATGTTGTGAGCACCCAATTTTTTTTTAATGTCTGTTTCGAAATATTAAATAAAACCAATAAGTACGAATGTGTGACGATGTTTTAAAAATCCTTTTCCTCTGTACTATTCGAACATAGACACCCACATACCTGTTCCGCGAGACAAATAGTATTCGCGGGTAGCCTTAATGAAGGTGGGTAATTATTCGCGCCACAAATCCCAGTAGCTGCCAATCACTGACTCCTGAAGTTTAATCAATTACCAGGCGCCATCGTAAATCACTCCCGCAACATCTCGACTCCTGAGGACTATCAATAAGCAATGGAACAGGCTGGCTTATGAAACAGGACGCTGACGTTTCGGGCGCCATGAAACATTCACCTTGAGGCCGAGGGGTCCAAAGGAATGGATAATGCCTGAGTAATGAAAGCATCAATAATAAAAGGGGGTCAGAGTTCCGAAGAGGAACATCTCTCGAAGAAATCCTTCATCAAATACTTAAGCATGTCTCCTTTGACTGCCTCTTTAAATCAACATTTCAGGTCAAACGTAATAAAATCTCCGTCCGAATCTGTCAAAGTTAACCTTTGGTTTACAGAAATAATTTTGTTTTAGATTAACACAACTTAAGTGGTCCATTAAAAGTTCTATGTATGAAAATTTAATCCTCCCTTCTGAGCGTTGAAAATTAGATTATGGATCGTTATGTTTATTTAACTTTTTTATCAACCTGTAAGATTTGTCAATTAGTGTATTTTACAATGTTCCATTATTATTTTACTTTTTATTTTTATTTTTTCCATCCTGTTATCTTTGGATAACTTTAACAGCATTAGGGATAATTTAGTTGGGAGGTACAGTCAGTTTTTCTCCATATACATCTTCCATCACTGTTCTTACTATTATATAGGTGATATTAAGAATAGAATTATAAAAAATAAATAAATTTTTTTTTATTCTGTATTATTATTATATCACATGTATGGTAGTATTAAGAATTTTAGTCATTGTTGTCAGACCCTGTCCATAAATACGGTACGTACTTTCCATTCTACTTACATTTCCTACGTATTTTCCATCCTACCTACCCCCCATCTACCAAACAGTGCCTAGTTTCCATTCTCCCACCATGCGGTACGTATCTCCACTCTACTTCATATTTTTATGTTTCATATTTCATGTAAATTATTGATACCTGTGTAAATATTGTTAAGTAAACATTTTTTTCTGTATAACACTTTCATAATTATACTATAGTCATTGTATTTTAATCAAGTTTTTTTACATATATAGTTCTTCAGTTATATTTTAATACCGACGTTCTCTAGCTCAATAGGTTATATAATATTGTATGTAATGTCATTGAAATTGTATTTCTTTTGTATCTTTTTAGCCCTGAGGATGACTCACAAAGGGGGTCGAAACGTTGGCAAGCAATAAATAGTTGAAACTATTTAGCTGTTTCATTTAATGACCGCCAACCCGACTAATTCCTTCCAGTAGATTTTGGATCATATGAACTTTTTTGTTCCACTCTATTGTCTGTTCCCAAAATATGACGAGGCATCATAATGCACCCTGTTTTTTTCTAACGTCGCTTTATGCTACTGTGGGTAATCCGACGATGCTTCAGTTGGAGTCCTAAATTTTGTCTATTCAGGTTTAATTAGGATAATGATCTTAAATGACTAACTGACGTCGCAGAGGCTGAGGACCTACGTCTCCTTTGTAGGACACCATAACTAAGGATATTTTACTTCTATTACAAATCCAAGGCCATCTGCCAGGTTTGAACCTGCGATCTTGGGTATAGAAGGCTGTAGTAAAAGCTAGCCACTATACCACCAATGGCCCCGAGAGACCCTTATGCAATTTATATGTTTTATCATTATGTTCAAGAACATTCTGCAAACGTGTATGACTTCTTTTGTTGCCTATTAATATTATATGTACGCATTTATGTAATTTTACCCAGTTTCATTTCTAATCTTATTATTAATTTTACTCACCTTTTTTTTTTTTATCTTCAAATGTTTTCATTCACACCTGTCAATAAATGATTGACAGTCAGCGAATGTGATGATGAAGGAATGATATTTGGCGTGGTAGGCATGATGGAGAGCTGCCCAGTGGCACCTCTTCCTGGCGTGCTTCCTATTACGGATTTAGCTTAGAAGGTCCCTCATCCAACTTCTTTTCAGTCTTCTGCTAGTATTGTCCGGCATGTTACTAGTGGCCATGCTTCGTATTAGATTGTTAGTATATCCGTGTAACTTGTTGTGAAAACGTTTGTAGAGGGTCCGAATCTGTTCGTTGACTGTTGGCATGTGAAGGTCTGTATGTAAAGTAGTGTTGCTAACGTACCATGGTGAGTTTGTAATAGTTCTGAAAGTTTTGGATTGAAAAATTTGAATTTTGCGTACGTGTGTCTTTTTGGCAGTCCCGTATATCTGTGAGGCGTAAGTCCAAATGGGCTTCAGTAGGTAAGTGTAAGTGTTTAGTTTATTTTTAAGTTTTAATTTTGAACGTCTTGAGAGTAGTGAGTCTTTTGTTTAGCGTTATCTGTTTGTTCTTGATGTGCGGGCCCCATGTCATTCTTCTGTCGAATGTCAAGCCCAGGTATTTTATTGTGTCTGTCTGTGGAATTTGGATGTTGTCAAGATATACTGGCGGGCAGGTGTTATGTCGAAGGTTTTTACTTACCTAAATATAAAATATGTGATAAGGGAAAGTATTGCGATCGTAATGATTTTGAAATCCGAGTTTTCGGTGAGTTTGTGTTAGCTCACAAAAACGAAAAGTTCTATGAAACCGAAATTTTATATTTTAGAAGCATATATGCCCGAAATGTTGATTCATTTTTTTTTCACCAAATCGGCTAATCGGAAGTACTACTTACCGCCATTTATTCACTACTATTAATGCTACTTAACACCATATAATAAATTTATGAAATTTTCACGATTTTATTAAAATAGGCTATAACGATTTTTATTAAACTTAATATGTTGATGTGAAGATGTAATGGGCTTTTATATTGTGTAGGCTTCATTCTGATTGAAATAGCCAGGCAGGGCTTAAATCCAGTGTTTTAATTAATTTTGCAGATTTGAAAAAATATATACATATCATCTCGTTAGCTGAATATGCGATCTGAGCGAATTTATTAAACAACTAAAGGAAGACTGGACGAAGACTCAGAAATTAGTCGTAAAGTTGTAAAATAAAAATAAATGTAGCGTCACCCATAGCGTAGTGGCTAGCATAACAGCTTTATATGCTAAAGGTCATGGGTTCAACCCGCATGTGGTCTTAGGATTTTTTAATGTGAATAAAAAATCCTTAGTTATGCCGTCCTTCGGAGGGGACGTTAAGAGGTGGTCCCGAGTCTGTGCGATGTCAGGTACTCGTTAAAGATGCCTATCTTAATAAAACCTGGATAGGCAAAATTTAGGACTCCCGCCGTAACATCGTCCGATTAGCCACAGTAGCATAAAAGTGACGTTAAACGAAATAAACAAACAAACAAAATAAATGTTGTGAAGTGATAAGTGTGTAAGAATTCACGATCGGTATACTTTACCTTACAAGATTACATATGTAGAAAGTAAGAGTGAAGAAAACAATAACGAAAATCTAGCAATTAATAACAAACATTTTTTTAAAGCGAAAAATGGCATAACACGGTTTATCCGAGGATTGGGGAACGTTAAAGGGTCTCTTAGGCAGCACTCGCGTAAGAAACAAAAGGCCACTTCAACACGACGCAAATTAAGGTCGCTAATTACCCAGTCTTGCCGGCTCGCTCAATACAATTCACTCAAATTCTTATCTGCTGCAACAGGTTCCCACTAATTGAGACCTTTATTTACAACCTTTTAGTAAGTGACATTTTTTTCGAAATTAATATTTTGACATATTTTTATAACAATGGTTTACTTTATCAAAATACGTATTCTTTTAAAAATTTGGAAATCTTCTATACCAAAAGATACTAAATCCACTTCATTTCGTTCCAAAAAGTACTAAAAAAAAAAAAAAAAATTCTTCCAAAAAGTACTAAAAAAAAAAAAAATTCCTTCCAAAAGTACCAAAAAAAAAAAAAAATTCCTTCCAATAAAGTACCAAAAAAAAAAATTCCTTCCAAAAAGTAAAAAACATTTCAAAATCCAAAAAATATCTTCCAAAAAGTACCAAAAAAAAATTCCTTCCAAAAAGTACCAAAAAAAAAATTCCTTCAAAAAGTACAAAAAAAAAAAAAAAAAATTCTTCCAAAAAAGTACTATATCCTCTGTAAACAGATAATCTTTCATTTTATTTCTTCCACACGTGCTCATAAACCTTCATCAATAATGTATTACATTATTGTTTTCTTCATTTTTGGCATTTGTATTGGTTCATTTAGCAAGTCTTAAATCACTGCTATTATTTTGATCAAAGGTTTCAACCTAATAATCAGTTTTTAGTTTTGTCATAGTATTACTTCTTGTAGCCACATAAATTTAATATAAACATTTTTGGAAAATCACATTTTGAAAGAATAATGGTATTTTATCGAGAAAATTGTTGAAATTGAGGAAGAAAAACCGTGCCTTATCTGACCTTTTTTTTTTTTTGAAAAGGTAAAAGACTAAAATAAAAGTTAAAAAGTCGTTATTTTTATATTTATTTATTAGTCTTTATACTTAAATATTGTTTATACAAAGTTAATAATATAAATAAATTTGTTAATCACAGAAACAATAAGTAAAAGTTAAAAACAAAATCCATTATTACATACTTTCTATTATAGTGCCAAAAATAAATAAAAGGTCATTTGAATATTCGCTTTCTTTATGAAGAATAGACAATAAAATCTAGTTAACCAAAAAAGAAAGATATTTCTTAGAGTGAGATTTGGGAAATATACATAACTAAGTAATTAACATAATAAAGACGTCATGCGTAGGTTTTATGTATATTTTTTTCTAAGTCGGAATATAACCTCAATTTAATTTTACCACATGTTTGTCATTAAGGCTAATGTACTATGATTACAAAAAAAAAATATTTTATGATTGTAAGGATGACTCATCCGAAATCGTTATTAACATTTTGTCAATATGTAAAAATATGAATTAAGTTTATTTTATTTTTTAATAAAGACATTAATAATGAGCAATGTTGTTTTGAGGAAGTTTATTAAGGTTTTTTTTGAACTTACGGACTTATTGTCAAATATTTATTTTGTTTCCTTAAAGAAGACATATTATTTTTGTTTTGAATATTTTAATTTTTCATATTCAATATGTGTGTTAGTATTTTACTAATTATTTCCTATATGTTTTAGCTACTTACGTTTTATTTTATTTTTTTTAATTCTCAGTCTACATTTGTGTTATCAATTTAAATACCTATTGCTTTCCTTTCTGAATGATACCAAGGACTTATAATAATTAATATTTTTAGGATTAGCTCAGTTCTACTCCTTAATCCCCGACACTTTTACAACTATCCCGATTGTCACTTCTAGGGTTATGACTAATATCCTTACTTCCTTGTATTATGTTTTATGTTACATTGTATTTTGCACATGTTATATTATTGGTATATTGTAAGAAAATAATAATAAATAAATGTAAATTTCTTTTTTTTCAAAATTGTGATATGTACATATCTCTTATTTTATTTATTATCTAGTTTAATTTTCAATATTTATATTTGAAGTAGCTATTGATTTGTTATTATTTGTTTATAATTTGTATTGTTTTTTGTTTTTCATACTCTAAGACTCAAAAGTATTTATTTTAATTTTCTTGTCATATTATTCTTAAGGGACTAGTCCCAGAATAAATAAAGAATTTATTATTATTAAAAAAGTACTATATCCTTTTTAATTCTTTCCAAAAATAATCTTGATCTCTTTACATGGTTTGCGAAGAGGAGCTTTCACTGGTCTTCTTGACCTGAGGTTTGACTCGCTCAGTCTTCTAATGACCGTTGACTCCGAGATTGATAACCCTCGAAAACCAGCGATCAAGTTTTTAATGGAATACGCAGTAGAATTACGCTTCGAAGTGCTTGTATTATAATGAAGCGGTCATCTATGGGTTCAGTAACCATTGAACGCCCTGACGTTGGTCGTCTCGAATGCCTACCAGTCTCCTGTACATTTTTATGGTCCTTGAATCCCTTGATTCGCAATGTAACGCAATGATTTGCCTTCTTCGTGGAGAGTGATGATTCTGACCGAATTATCGTTACTTAAACGATTCATTGTGAATAAAATTAATAGTTTTAACTAGACTTAGGAAAAAAGAGAGAACATCCTTGAGACAAAAGAAAGATAAACACGGGCTGAAAGGAAATTTGAAATGAATGGAACTAAATTCCATTATTTGTTGGTAAACAGTGTATAAAAACGATATGTCTAATTCCTAATATCTCTCATTTAATAAATAATATTACTATAAACATAAACTAAGTCTGGATTAAGGTCAAAACTAAAAAAATCTCAAGAATTCTGGGTGTTGCAATGCTTTTGACGGGGAGTGTTCACGCTATGTGTAATGGCCTGATAAGGTTTCCATGGTTGTTAAATTTAAAATAAAAAAACTCCACAATTTTTATGATATTTATCATAAGATCATTTTATTGTATAAATCTTTATTTTTTATTTGGTTTAAAAATAGTCTTTGTAAATACAATTAAAAGTTTTTGCCAAGAAAGTGAAGAATAATAGAAGAGACAGAAAAAAAAAAAAAAAAGATGATCGTACTTCAATTGTTTTTTGACTGCCTCGTGGTGAGTCGAGTCTTAAGGTAGCGTCTGAACGGTGAAGCTGTGCCCTATAGAGACCCAAGTCTCCTCTTATACCCCGTACGTTTGCAAACGTATTTCTTCATCTTCTCATCGTTCCCCTTGGAACTTGGAAGAGCCTACCTGCGGTCGTTCTTTTCAACACTCTTTACGTGAATATAACTTATCTATATCTATTGGAACATTTAATTTCCTAATTTTCATTCTTAAAACTTTCTAATTTTGATTCGTATATTTTTTACATCTTTAAGATCTTTCATCTTACATCTATATTTATACGGATGGATCCAAAACAACAGATGGAGTGGGCTCCGCTGTAATCTCGGAGGGCGTAAAAATGTATTCGTTACCACCTTTTTGTTCATCATATCACGCTGAGTTGCTTGCAATAAATCGCGCGGTGCATGATTACATTAGCAGCACAGGGAACGCATTTATCTGCACAGATTCCAAGTCGGCTCTTAAGGCTTTAACAAATACATTTTCTGTGGACCCACTTGTGGTAGATACATTAACACAATTAAATGCATTGGAGAGGGTTGGTAGAAGAATAGAATTTATATGGTTACCTGGTCATTGTGGCATAAAAGGAAACGAACTAGCTGATACCAAAGCGAAATTAGCTGTAACAGAAGGTATGTTTGTTCCGGGTGCGTCAACGCGGGAAGTAATCGCCCTCATAAAAGAAAAGGCCACAGAACATTGGCAAAAAGTATGGTTTTTTATGAGGGAGAATAAACTTAGAGTAGTCGAGCCTTCAGTGAAACCCAACCGAGCAGACCTACGGCTGTGCAGGAAGGAGGAAGTGGTACTGGCTCGACTGAGGATTGGCCACACAAGGCTGACCCACGGCTACCTGATGGCGAGGGGATCACCGCCTCAATGTACCTCCTGTGGGGTTCTCCTCACAGTACCCCATATACTGTTGGATTGCTTTTCCTTCGAAGCCGAGCGAAGAGGGATTGGTATGGAGAATGATATTGGGACAATATTACAAAATACCCAGGAGTCAGCCACCAAACTGACGAATTATCTAAAAGACACATCAATATTTTCCAAAATTTAAAAAAAAAAAAAAAAAGTTCCTGTTTTTTATTTTTAATATTATATATATATATATATATATATATATATATATATATATATATATATATATATATATATTTATTATTATTATTATTTTTTTTTATTTTTATTTTTTTTTATTCTTTTCTTATATGTAGTTATCGTATATAATTGTTTGTATTTATGTATTTTTAGTGTATTATGTATTTTATTTTATTATGTATTATGTATTTTGTGATTAGTATATTTGTATGTATTATTTTTGTATTGTATGTATTATTTTGTATATTATGTATAATGTTTGTATGCTATTTTCTTATTTATCATGTATGTATTATTATTAGTATATATGTATGTATTATTAGTATATATGTATGTATTATTACTTTTATTATATTGTATCTGCATTATTAGTTTAGGGCTAAAATAACCTCTATGGTTGAAAAGCCTTTATGTTACAAATAAATAAATAAATAAATACATCTTTAAGTATTTATTTAATTAAGTTAAGTTTGTTTCTCAAATTTCTTCAATATTTTAATCAGATCTATTTTATTTCCTACATTTTCTTACAGCTGTTTAAGTATATAATTAGGTTAATTTGTTTCTTATTTTGTCTTTTATCAATTTATTAGATTAATTTTGTTTCTTATCTTGTTTTTATGTTGTTTGTTTATTTATTTAACGTCACTTTATGCTACTATTGCTAATCGGACGATGCTACAGTGGGAGTCCTAAATTTTGTCTATCCAGGTTTTATTAGGATAGGGATCTGTAACGAGTACCTGACATCGCACAGGCTCGGGACCACCTTTTAACGTCCCCTCCGAAGGACGGCATAACTAAGGATTTTTTATTCCCATCAAAAAATCCTATGACCACCTGCGGGTTTTCAACCCGTCACCTTTGGCATAGGAAGCTGTTATGCTAGCCATCCAGCTACAAGTGATCCCAGAGTTTGTTTATATGTATTCTAGTCTATTAAATGTATTGTGATTCGTCGTTTGCTTTCATTATTTTAATATTTTAACTCATACAGTCCACTAATTTTTTTTTTTTAATTTGAGTTATCACTTGGAAGTACTGTTCTTCCACGGATAGCTCAGCGTATACAGGGAGTGTATATGTATATAAGAGAGAAAGTAAAAAAGCGAACATGAAAAGCATTTCTCCCCTGTTAACGAATTTTTCTTTTTTTTTTTTTTTTATTGAGATATATTACAATTTGTTTCTATATGAACATTAGTAATAGTGATATAAGATCCCATTCATATACAGTATACAATGATAAAGTCAAATTACATTAAATATAAATAATATACAAAATAAGAAAACAAACAACAACCTAAAATTGAGATAATTACAAATAAATGATGTATATAGAATTAAATAATAATAATATAAAAACAAAACAAATCAAAACATTAAACTATAATTGAGATAAATAAAAGTTTGCAAATAAACAAATATCATACAAACAAACATAACTATATACAAGTGCTATAAGGACCCCAGACTGGGCTTTTTCCAGAGGAAGAAGCGGAATCCGAGAGATCCTAGACCCTCGCCTTAGCCGCGTCACTGGTGTGACTCAGTGTTAACAAATTAGTCAGACATTTTTGCGTTTTCTATAAATTTACCGAAAAAAATATATATTCCAATAGCTATTGGAGATTAACTTATCAAGTTGACAATCGATTACCGCATCGGACAGTAGGATCGATATTAAGGTCGACATTAGCAAGTGAGATGTGCGTATTAGCCCGCTAGGAAGCGCCACCTATTGCCTCTCAGTATGTATTATGCATACTCCCTTAACCCCTCCCTCCACCCATCCCTCACCTCCTTATGCATTTATATCTAGTAGAGAGAGATTTTAAAAACATTCCCCTTTCTTCCCAGGCGTTAGCCCGAATATTACGAATATTTCCCGGAGATATTTTTCATATATCCCTCAAAGATTCTTCAGGGGCATGTTGACCGCTCACGAGATCTGAGAGTTTTATTAAAATGCCGAGGAAATGTCGTTTCAGTAAGGTATTTGACATCTTTAATGCAGGATCTGGGGAATGAAACATTATGAGAAAGAAGGTGACCCCCAATTATGATGATGGAAAATATTATTACACCGATTTGCATTGAATTAAAAAAAAAATCTGGTGCAGGCAACACACGACTTTCACTTACTTCCATTTTTAAAATTAATGAAAGAATTTTCAAATACAGTTAGAGATAAAAATACGTGAAACTATTAAAGAATTAATTAAATTGAATTTATATAAAACATGTGTTTTAATAAAAAATCTATTATATTATTATCTAAAATAATCACTTAGTTTTATCTTCATTTCATCACTCTTTATTAACTTTTAAAAGCTTGTGTATGAGATAATATTTTTTCTAAAATCTTTAGCTTTCCAACGGTATATCATACATGTATATTACTGCTCTTATGTTCAAAAACAAAAAATTGCATTAATAAAATATTTTTTCTGTTTTCTCCTTTAATTGGTTATCGAATTCATTCAATTTATATATTTACCTGTTTTTTAACAGTGGTAACAAGATAATATAGTTATTTCTATAGAATATACAAAATAAAAGGTACTTTAGAGGAAGACAATTTAAAATATCAGCATTTAAGCCCTGTCAGACAATTTTAATGAGAATGAAACCTAAATGATATTAAAGCCATATGGTCACATATGGCCACATTTTACATCGATATGGTGAGTTTAATAAAAATCGTTAAGCCGTTTTCAAGAAAATCCAAAATAGTGCAAAATGCATGGTATAAAGTGGCTCTTCTGGTAAGCTGATTTTGATGAAAAAGGTTTTGTAACGTCTCAGGAGTATATTTGTTTTAAATATGAAATTTCAGTTTCATAGGACTTACCGTTTCCGTCTGAGAGTTACCACACACACAGACCTTTTTGCGGGACTTGGTTATTTGGATTCAGGGGACCCTAAAACGTGTATTTCCGTTGAAAACTTTTTTTTTTTTTTTTTTTTTTTTTAAGTAATAACAATTTTTATTGAGAAAATTTTACAATCTGTCCCAATTTGGACATTAATAGTATTGCTGAATGATATCAAACATACTACATTCATACAATATTTACACAAGATAAAATTACAATAAAATATATACACAATAATGAATCAATACAAAAGTCAATAATTCACTTATACCTATATACACATACACACACTCATACATACATCACATTGAGTGGAGAATCTAGCCAGTGCTAGAACTCCAATATATTTACAAAAGGTCGCGGGGCCACTGCCGTTTCAACCTTCTAGGTGGGTTGTATGGATGAGTGGAGCTGGATAGGGATTGAGCTAAAGGATTAGGATGATGAATGAGGTTCTGGTGGAATTTGGAAAATTTGGATGGAATTAGGTCTGAAATAAATGGAACATTAAGGTCGTGGTGCAAGGTATGGTTGGAGACATAATAAGGAGCATTTACTATTGTACGGAGGACTTTGGATTGAAAGGATTAAATGCGTTTGATGTTAGAACGTTTAGCTGTCCCCCACAGTTCAAGTCCGTAGGTCCAGATGGGCTTCAGTATTGTCTTGTAGATTAATAATTTGTTTTCAACTGTAAGTTCAGATTTTCTGTTGAGTAGTCGGTATAACTGTCCGAATCGTCGGTTGAGTTCTTGTCTTTTAAGTCTTGTATGTGGGTTCCAAGTCAATCTTTTGTCTAACAGTAAGCCAAGATACCGGACTGTTTCTGAGAGAGGAATCGGTAATGAGTTGAAATAAACTGGCGGACAGGATTTTCGTCTAAGAGTAAAGGTTATGTGTTTACATTTGGCTTCGTTCACCTTTACACGCCAGTTATTACACCAGTGTTCGATAAGGAAAAGGTGTCTCTGAAGGTTTAAGGATGCTGTTTCAGGATTGGAACTGGATGATAGGATGGCGGTGTCGTCTGCAAAAGTTGCCAGAAAGGTATCAGGATGTGTAGGAATATCAGCAGTGTAAAGGATGTAGAGGATGGGTCCCAAGACGCTGCCTTGAGGAACACCGGCCTCAACGGGATAAATGTTAGAAAATTCTTCACCACAGCGAACTCGGAAGGAACGGTTCGAGAGATAGGATCGGAGAATGAGGTATAGGGACTGGGGTAAATGGGTTTTCAGCTTGAAGAGTAATCCAGTGTGCCATACCCGGTCAAAAGCTTGCGCAATGTCCAGAAACGCACCAGAACAATACTCTTTGCATTCAAGAGCTGAGGAAATATGGTCTACAACTCGGAGCCCCTGTTGAACTGTGGAATGCTGAGGACGGAATCCAAACTGATGGGAAGGAAGATTTTGAGATTCTAATATGGGTAGGATACGTTTAAGAAGAAGCCTTTCGAAGATTTTTGAGAGGATGGGGAGTAGACTAATAGGCCTGTAGGATGAAGTGTTGTTGGAAGGTTTACCTGGTTTTAAAAAAAGGATGATGGTGGAATGTTTCCATAACAGAGGAAAATAGGTGGTGCGGAGGATGCAGTTATAAATATAAGTAAGGAATATAATAGCTTTCTGCGGAAGTTGTCGGAGGATCTGGGGAGTAAGGAGATCGTGTCCAGGAGATTTACGGAGAGTCAGTTTTTGGAGAAGATATTTGACCTCAGAGGGATTAATAGCTTTAGGAGGTAGGGAAAGTGGAATCGGTGACATAAGAAAGTCTTGCACTTTTGCGGTGTGATTGATGTGGGATTCCGGGTGAGGAGTGAATACTTTGGAGAGGTGTGTGGCGAATTCCTCGGCTTTATCTTCATCAGACGCAGCCCAGGAGTCATCATCACGTCGGAGAGGATGGGAAACATGATGGTATTTTAGGATCTTTTTCGTGACATTCCACAGGGAATTATCACGAGCTGATAGAGAGGAGAGGTAGGAATTAAAGGACTGGGAACGGAAGTTCGCCAACTCCCTCTTCAATTGTCTACAATAGAAGTTATAAGAGCGGCGATCTGTTGGGTGTCGGGTGCGCTGCCATAATGATCTTGCTCGGCGTTTGGTGTGGATAAGGTCTATAATAGGTTGTGGAAAATGATTTTGGTCTGGATTTATATTGGAGTGTTTAGGAGAGGAAGCAGTCCAGACAGCTTGTTGGATGGCGGTGGTAAAGGAATAGACGGAATTATCTAGGTCATCTTGGGTTTTGAGGGTTACTCTAAGGTCAATATTATCGGTCAGGATTTGGCGGAAAAGGTTCCAGTTGACAGGGCCTCGGATGAATGATGGTGGAATGGGTTTTGGAATTGGAGTGAGAGATACTTTTAGGATCAGTGGACTATGGTCTGAGGATAGTTCATCAAGGCGAGTTAAAGACAAGTTGAGAGAGCCTAATCCGCTGTGGATAAAGAAGTCGAGGATGTCAGGATTGCGGTTAGGATCGGTTGGCCAGTAGGTAGGGGAGTCAGGAGGCAGGATATTAAAATTTCGGGAGTTGAGTGCAGACAGCAAATTTCGTCCCCGAGAATTCGTGGTTCTGGAACCCCACTGCTGATGCTTGGCGTTTAAGTCTGCACCCAGAATGAAACGATTTCCTAAGGAATCCAGGAAGGATACAAATTCAGAATTGGAAATGGAATGTTTAGGAGGGCAATATGCAGATGTGAGGGTTACCGGAAAGGAAAAAGTCTTGATTACTATGGATGTGGCTTGTAGGAAATCATAGGTGGGAAGTGGGAGTAAATGATGAGAGAGGGATTGGTGGACAATGATAGCAGAACCGGCATGGGCTTTACCGTCTGGGTGGTCAGTACGGTATGTCATGTATTGCGGTATTTTGAAGTACTGTTTAGTCGTTAGTCTTGTTTCAGTTATAAGTGCAACATCGATTGTTTTGTCTTGCAACAACGCTGTCAGTTCGTCAGTATGATTTCTAACACCATTCGCATTCCAAAGGAGAATGGATAAGGAGTTAGGTGAAGTCATTTAAGGATTTTTCAAGGCAGGGATTAGATTCGATACTAGATTTGTAAGGAGTGATATAAGTGGCATAACAAGAGATTTGATTTCGGAGATGAACGATGTCATTAGACTGGTAAGATCTGTGACGTTTGATGGTGGAGGGATATGAGAAATTTGATGTTGAGGAGTTTTTTGAAGATTAGGTAAACTTTGAGGGATAGATTCTTGTACAATAGATTGAGAATGTTGAGGAAAATGTTGTTCCGGCAGTGCCTCGACTTCATGATTCTGGTTACCACCTCCAAGCAAGTGGGCAAATGACACGTTAGAATTTACAAGTTTTGATGGTTCTCTTCTGCTTCTGGTTGGTACAGCTGTTTCATTCGGATCCTGAGGTTTTTGGTATCTGGTTCTGAGTTTCTTGTAGATTTCACATCCCTTGTAGTTAGCCGGGTGGTCCTTGAGGCACAGAGCACATACAGCGGGTGCTGATCTTGATCTTGTACATTCTTCTGTTTTATGCTGTTCACCGCATTTCACACAGCGTGGTATGTGATGGCAATAACTTTTGGTATGACCATATGCCTGACAGTTATGGCACTGGACTATTTCTTTCTTTGTGTAAGGTTTTTCAACTTTTACACGGGTATAGTACAGTCTGCTGAGGTCATAGATTTTTTCGACTCCTGCTGATGGTTCCAGGTCCACGAAGAATAGAGGCAGTGGACTTTTATCTTTTAGAACGTTGGTGACTTGCCTCACTTGGAATCCTAATTCTGTCAGTTCTTCTTTGATTGCTTCAACGGGTGTTGAGGAATGTAGGTTTCTGATTACGACCCTTAATGCTCTCTCTTGGCGCAGCTGATAAGTATGAAAGTCAGCTTTGGTCTCAGTCAGATATTTTACAATCTTTCTGTAGGTTTCAGCAGTAGTCGGAGATATTTTAGTATCATTGGTTCTACTTATACAATAATAACTATTAGGATCTGTTACTTTGTTTAAATGCGCACACATCAGTTTAAAATTTTTAATATTTTTAACAAATATTGGTGGAGGTAGTGGTTCTCTGGGTATAGGAGAAGATTCCATGGTTTCTTTTTCATTTTGGAGGATCTGAAATGGATTCGGTGTAAAAAACGGAGATTCATCAGTTATTCCTTGTGATGATGTGCTGGGCTGTGGTTCAGAACCTAATGAGGTAGCTGACGCGGTCGCTGGTGGAATCATTTTTTTATTTTGTTCACGGCGGGGTCTCTGTTTTGTGGGAGACGAGTTAGAACCTGCAGATCTAGATCTTTTACTTGCAGACTTTGAGGACATGACTTGATGAAAATATCTCATTGATTAAGAAAATAATAATAATAAATAAATAATGAGATAAGAATTAAAGATAAAAGAAAGATAATTAAAAGAAAAGCAAGCCCGAGCTTGCCGAGCTAGCGGCAATCAGCTGATCAGTGACCCTTCTTTCACTTTTTCGTGATTGTACAAAGTAAATTATAACTTTGCTTACCGAAACTTCTCCAATATTCACTGCCGTAATATTCCTGAGGTCTAGTGATGTTCTCCAGACTGAATTCTAGCGAATTCCTACTGAAAAAAGCAAAAATCTGAGAGACGATGTAACGTATGACTGTTATCATCGAGCGCATCAGCTGATCTGCTGGAAAACTGAAATTGGAAAACGTTGAAAACTGGAATTCGAAAATTTAAGTAAGTGAAAGTAAAATGGTATTCCATTTTGAATCGTATCATAGTTACTAAATGTGTTGTTTTGTCTATTGTATAGAATCCTTTCAACGAGAATTTCAAAGTGTTTATTGATATATCAAAATAACTGGTATCTTCACCGTTATTAGTACTAACCTTATATTTATTTTATCCTTTTTTATTTAAGGGCCTGTATCATTACTGGTACAAAAAATACATCGGAAATCTTAAACCTTTTAAAGATGTGAGAACAGAGTTCCAGAAAGTGAAAACGCTAGAAATTCTTACACAATAGTTATTATTTCCAAGGAACTATATTAAGGTATAATTGTTTATAGCTGGTAATATTTTCGATTGTTCTTTATCTTCAATAGTAACCGAGTTTTGGTGGAATAACATCTATTATGATTTGTGATTGTAATAATAAATTATTCGTGACTATGATAAATATATAGATTAACATTTTCTACTTTCACTTACTATATATAGTAAGGGAAAGTATTGCGATCGCGAAAATTTTCGAATTCCAGTTTTCAACGGAAATACACGTTTTAGGGTCCCCTGAGTCTAAATAACCAAGTCCTGCAAAAAGGTCTGTGTGTGTGTTTCATATTTAACACAACTATATGTCCGGGATGTCACAAAATCTTTTTCATCAAAATCGGCTAATCAGAAGAGCCACTTTATACCATGCATTTTGCACCATTTTCGATTTCCTCAAAAACGGTTACGACGATTTTAATTTTAGTGTAATGTTAAATGGCCTTTAATATAATTTAGGCTTTATTCTGATTAAAATAGTCTGACAGAGCTTAAATGGCGATATTTTAATTTTTCTTTCCCTAAAGTACCTCAATTTATGTTGATTCTATAAAAATAACTATATAATCTTGTTACCACTGATGAAAAGCAGGTTAAGCGAATTTGAAAAGCAGCTAAAGGAGAAAAGTGAAAAAAATATTTTTTTAATGCAATTTTTTGTTTTTGATCATAAAAACAGTAATATACATGTATGATATACCGTTGGAAAGCTTAAGATTTTAGAAAAAATATTATCGCATACCAAGCTTTTAAAAGTTAGTAGAGAGTGATAAAAAACCGATAAAATAAAGCAATTATTTTAGATAATTATACAATCCTTTTTTTAATTAAACACACGTGTCTATATAAATTCCATAATATTAATATTTTAAAGGTTCCACTTATTTTTATCTCTTACTGTATTTGCTTTAATTGATTTTAAAAACGAAGGTATGTGAAAGTCGTGTGTTGCCCGCACAAGATTTTTTATGTTTATCGCGCTTTACTGATTCGAAAATTCTATGTTTTTCTATATCTTAAAAAACAATTGAGTTATGGACGTATTTATGGGTAAAATTTCTATTTTTTAATAATTATTCACGGTTTTTCCGTTAAAAAACACTAATAATTTAAATTATAGTCATTTAAGTCCTGTAAAACAATTTCAATTAAAATGAAACCTACATGGTATTAAAGTCCAATAAACTTTATAGGGAGTTTGGACTCAGGAGACCATAAAACATGTATTTCGGATGAAAAATGGAATTCAAAAATTTTCACGATCGCAATACTTTTCCTCACTGTATATTTTATATATAAATAAATTCTGTATTATCCCTTTATAATAAATTAAACAGAATGTACAAAGTGTTATTTGGAGTCTTAAAGTATATTAAATACATATAAAGAAATTAAGAATTACTCATATAAACTAGACATATTTAAATGTCAAGAAAACAACAATCACCACAAGATAAAATAAAATTATAAAAAGAAAGCTTATTTACAATTCTATTGAGCCTGGATATTCATTAAGTAATAAAATATGCGAGATTTGAAGGTACAAAAAGAGTTGGAGTGACGGATGGAAGGAGGGATGGAATTCCATGGGATTGAGGATGGAATAAGAAAGGATCTGTCGAAATGTGCAGTTCGGTGGGCCGTACTGTATAAATCTGAAGGCCTGGAGCGTGTGCAATTGGGGTGGGCAGAGGATTTGAATTGTAGGAAGTCAAAAATGTATTGGTAAATGTAAGTAACACATTAAAAAAAAAGTCCTTATGCACGGAAAGGACTAATTTTACTACTTCGATGTGTATGCCTGATTTTCATATTTTAAGGAAGTTTTTATTTTATTTTTTTATATTCTAGTTAAATTCATCGTATATTTGTGGCGTTAACACGTGTGGTTGCCAAGGAGACATAAAATTCATCAGTTTTGTGTTACAAAAAAAATACCTTTTGTGTTTAAAACAATGTTACATGTGGTGTGTGTTTTAATAAAGCTATAACCCATCATTAATGTTATTTATGTGGTGATACCACCACATATTGGTGACCCCGAACATCAAATTCATTTAAATCAACGAATTCAAGTATGTGACAATATTTTTTTTTCGTAACATCATTAAGATGCAAGAGGTAAACCATTTATCAGTTAAAGTGCCCCCTGGTTCCACCCGTTGCTTCTCCGAATGCAACTGCAATTTCATGTGTCTGAATAAGGGGTGGGAATAATCGAATGACGATTATCGGATCATTCGAATTAATCGATTATCAGATTAATCGGTTTGGATACGCGTATGATCATTCGAACTGAACTGTTTAACGATAATCGAGGGATTATAAGGAGCATAATCGAACGACTTTTTTTTTTTTTCTTGCTCATCACATAAATCGTCTCTCACAATGAATACTAATCATTCGATCATTCGATTATTTAAATCATTGAAGTCCAATCATCCGATTATGACGATCATTCGATTATGCCCACCCCTAGTCTGAATGTTCCTCTTTCAGTACGCTTTCATTAGGAGGAGGAGAACTGTGGCGTCAACACATGTGGTTGCCAAGGAAGCATAACCTTCATGTTTTTTGAGTTACAAAAATACCTATGTTACATGTGGTGTGTGTTTTAATAAAGCTATTACCCATTATTAATGTCATTTATGTGGTGATACCACCACATATTCATAAAATTTTGTTATACGAGTTTAAACTCTACTAGAACAGAATCCATACGGCCACAAATATCATTTAAGTAATCTATAAAGATGTTCTGACCTGTCGTATGCCAGAACACTGTGATGTTTGCTAGTTCTGCATATTCTGCCTACTGCGACCTCCCGTATTTCAGAACATTAGGTTCTTTTCTAGCCTAGGCCTGAGCTGAGTCAGAGGAAAAGCGACTGTGCTAGATGATAAGGAGCTCTCTCTCGGAAGCAGGGGCCGTGAAATTGCAGGCGAAGATACGTCATTTATTATCCTGATTTAGTGGCCCTCTGCTTTGCCGCATCTGCATTTTCTAACCCAGCTTTTACTTTCGTTTCTATTATTACGTGGATAAGGAAAATGTAACATAAACATTATCTAGTAAGAATTGTTTGTATATTCCACATTGAAAATTATATTGGGCTGTAAAACAAGTCCGTTGCGTTTTTACTAGTGATTCTATTGGATTGTGTCACATGAAATGTCCGTTTTCAAGGTTCTGGATTTTTTATTAAAAATACGAGATGAAAACAAGGTAATTATATTAGAAGTATTTACTTTCTTTTTCTATTAAGTTGTATAAATTCCTGAACAGGTGGTAATCTGTTGGAGACAAGTCGGGAGAATATGGTGGGTGCGGAAGAACTTCGTAGCCCAGTTCTTTCAATTTTTGCACGGTATGTTTTGAAACATGGGGTCTTGCTGCCGTTCAGTGAGATCATGAGGTATCCAATGTAGCGAGCTTTTTTACTTTCCCAATACACTTTAAATGTCTGGAAACGGTAGATGCACTTGCATTTAGTTGTGCTGAGAGTCCTTTAACTGTTTGGTAGGGGTTTCCTTCTACTATATGTTTGAGGACATCGTTGTCAATTACGGACGGAGTCGGTATCCCTTACGGTTGTAATAGATTTCTTTGATTTATGTTTAACTGTTTTGTACAGTACAACTCCATTTGTATGGGCTAGTCCGAATACAAATAAAGAGATTTATTATTTATTATTACATTATATTACATTTCCTCTGTCTCCTAAAATTAAGTGTGTTTTTTTTCTACACCTATAAAAAGCCCCGGCGTCTCGCAGGAGGGTTGTTTTTTTCTTTAGGTTAAATTTACAGAATACAGCATTCTGTCACAGCCGAAATTTGAACTTCATCACGCTCGACCTTCGGCTTTTGCTGCAAGTAAGGTTCTTCATTTATAGATAAGCTCAAAGGGTTTACTTACTGATGATAAATTGAAATAAATAATCATCCTACCACGACTGTACTCTTATTGTATTTTGGAATAAACCTAAATCTATATATTGAAGGGAATATCAATGCACGATCAATGTTTAGTTGTGCCATCACCTGACACACACTTGTTGGTTTTTCGTTTGTTCTGTCTAACATTTTTGTTTGTAATTTCAAAAAGTATACTTTATTTATTTTATACTAATCATGTCTTTAAAAAGTCTTCAGTTGTTTTTATTTTGTTTTTTTTGAGAAAAGTGAAGTGAAATAAGTTTGTTCTCATTTTTTTTTGTTATTACTCTTTTTTCTTTATCTTATAATATTATTTCACATTGTTTATTCATAAAATTAAAAGATTTATATTTTGTTAACAGATTACTTAAAATTCCTCAATTATTCAATTTTTTTATTTTTGTTCTTGTGTTTTCATTTGTTTTGTTTTAATAATAATAATAGGCTTACCTAACCCGAAGGTTCGATGCCGATACCACCAGACTTCGCCTGCACAAACTCGTCCAATGTTCGCCGGTCAAGCCCAAGCCCCCGAGATCAGCCTTAATGCAATCCTCTTATCGACGTTACGGCCTACCTTTCGGACGCCTACCAGTCGGTTCAGCGAATACCAACTTTCTAGGAATCCGTTACTCACCGAGCCCAACAACTTTACGCGCCCATTTGAGTCTCCGCGATGCTATCAACTCAATTATATTCACAGGGTACAAACTCCGCAACTCCGCGTTGTGCAACCTTCTAAACTACCCAGTGGCCTCATCTCTCTTCGGACCAAATATTTTACGCAGTTATAATTGAACCTAAATACTTGAATTTCTCAACGTGTTCAAAATTATGCCCTGATACCTCAATATCCACCAAGATCGCCATCGATTCTGCTACTAATCATATATTTCGTCTTATCGGTATTTAATTCGAGATCTTTTTTTTTACCAGTTTTTATTAACACACTTGTATTTAGTTTTCCGTGTCTTCACCAAGCAGTACCAAGTTGTTTTGTTTTACATTTTAAAAACAATGCTTTATTTATTTTATATTAATAATGTCTGTAAAAAGTCTTCAGTTGTTTTTATTTTGTATTTGTTGTGATATTGTTAATATTGTCAAGATATGAACTGTAATGATCAACTCCTTTTGTATGGGGATTACTCCGAAAACAAATATTATTATTATTATTATTATATAGAATAGAATAGAATGAGTTTATTTGTCTTTGAGGATTCCCCATACAAATAAAGCCTGGTCAGGATATACATTACAAACAGCAATTAATAACAATTATAAGTAATATACATGAAACGGAACAAATCACAATATGTTAATAGATAAGTATTAAAAAGTCGAAATTTGAACTTCATCACGCTCGACCTTCGGCTTTTGCTGCAAGTAAGGTTCTTCATTTATAGATAAGCTCAAAGGGTTTACTTACTGATGATAAATTGAAATAAATAATCATCCTACCACCACTGTACTCTTATTGTATTTTGGAATAAACCTAAATCAACTTATTAATGAGAAATAAAATAATAAGATAGATATAATAATAATACTCACTTGATATTCAGTCTTGAACTCGTGCTCCATGAAACTCAGCCTCCTCAGCTCCCAGGAGAGCTCGAAGGCGGTGAGGATGGGGTCCTTGGAGCTGAGGGCGATGAGCGAGGGGGAGGCCAAGGCGCGGTAGGCGTGGATTCGAGACCGCGAGTGGCGGAGGGAGTCTTCTTGTCGGGAGGTCACGCACTCCTCACAGCCGCACCTGTAGGAACAGCAAGGGCTAAGTCCATGCATTGCAATGAGGTGGAAGCTAAAGCAGAAGGGTTATTCTCCTTCAAAAGTATTGGGTTGTTTCACATGAAATGTCCGTTTTTATAGTTTCTGAAATACATATAGGATTTTGCAGGTCTCTGTTGTTTTCTTCCGAATGTTTACATATTTAAAGTAAACAGCTACTAATTCTCTACCTTTGTATTATAAACATTAGCTTCCCAATCAATTACCCACTTTTTAGTATACTTCCAAATATGAACATGCAAATACGCGATTTTCGAACTGGGGATACCGACTTGGAAAACTTGTCCCGAGGAAGACCTCCGTCCGTAATAGACAACGATGTCCTCAAACATACAGTAGAAGGAAACCCCTACCAAACAGTTAAAGGACTCTCAGCACAACTAAATGCCAGTGCATCTACTGTTTCCAGACATTTAAAGTGTATTGGGAAAGTAAAAAAGCTCGATACATGGGTACCTCATGATCTCACTCAGCGGCAGCAAGACCTCATGTTTCAAAACATACCTTGCAAAAATTGAAAGAACTGGGCTACGAAGTTCTTCCGCACCCACCATATTCTCCCGACTTGTCTCCAACAGATTACCGCCTGTTCAGGAATTTAGACAACTTCGTCAAAGGAAAACTTTTTGAAAATGATGATCAAGTGAAAAGTGCATTTTCAGATTTTGTTTCACTTCAAAGCTCAGAGTTTTTCAGTTCGGTGATAAAAAAGTTGGTGTCACGTTGGGAAAAATGTGTAGAAAAAAAAGGTAAATACTTCGAATAAAATTATCTTGTTTCCATATCGTATTTTTAATAAAAATTCTTTACCTTGAAAACGGACATTTCATGTGACACCATTTGGGGTACATGAAAAAAAAAATTGTGAATAAATTTGGAGGCTGATTTATACTTCACCAATCTTTTATTAAAATAAATGAACGACGATTCGGCTAAAATGCCATCTTCAAGTGCATAGGAACTAATGTATCTGCAAGTACAAAATATCGCAATAATGGAAAATAATCCATCTAACAATTTTATCATGAAAATAATATAACAATACAAAAATATATAAAGTCACGCCACCATGAGGCCATAGTGCACCTGCAGATCACGCCATATTCCTTGAATCTTATTCAGCAGTCCTATTAACCTTTATATACCCTGTCCCTTCTCCCAGGGATCACTCTCTTCAAGTCCTCGCAGTAATTACGGTACGTAATCTATGTCAGATCTAGTATAGCCATATTGTTATTATCAAGATTGTCATTATTGTCTTTTAAAGTGTTATTATCGATATTTTGTAACTTTTGAATAAATAAAATATTTTTTTTACAATAACGAGCACGAACACCAAAATTGGCGCCCGAACAGGGACTGCATATTTTTATCGCAGTTTTAAGAACCGAGTTTCCGCAGATCCGAACTTTTTCCGCAAATCCAGAATTAGGACTACCGCCTAGGATTCCTCACCTGTGAAGACTCAAGATTTTGGCTTACCTACCGAGGACTACCAACTTCGAGATCTTCAGATTCTGGACGAGTTCACTCACCCGAGCATCTCGCAACGCAGGCAAAGTCTCTTATCTGCACTCAACCTTGGCCGGACTTCACTGTCGTCAGGTATCCAGCTCAAGGACAGATCTTCACACCCCGTCGAAGATTATTTTGACAGCGTACTCAATTTTTGTAAGTTAATTTCCTTTACTATTGTAATTTTATGTCTGATGATTATTTAAATTCTTTAATCCTGCGAGTAAATAATTTAATATTAACTACAAATATGGCAAGCTTTCAAATTAAATCGGCAGACTACGATCATATCCCTAATTTTAATGGAAATCCACACAATCTGTTAAAATTCGTGACAGTTTGTAGACAAGTTTACCAAATCGTGTGTAAACCGGACAACTCGTTTAAGGAACTAAACGAACAAAGATTATTAAGTAAACTTTTAGCAAAACTTACGGATGAAGCTGATTATATAAATACAACGTGCGAATTTAGTCGTGTTGAAGAATT
Source organism: Piezodorus guildinii (assembly GCA_023052935.1). Taxonomy (NCBI): domain Eukaryota; kingdom Metazoa; phylum Arthropoda; class Insecta; order Hemiptera; family Pentatomidae; genus Piezodorus; species Piezodorus guildinii. Next base: position 167,504,092 of record CM041294.1, on the reverse strand, counting down.
ACTAAATTATCTCGAAAGAACCTTCAGAGACAGCCGCTCAATTGAACAATTATCGCATGAATTATTTAATAACAAAATACATCATAAGGAACACCCTCTTGATTTCCTTCAAAGAATTGATAAGATCCGCACTTTAATAATTTCTAAACATCGGATAGAAAACACACCAAATAGAGAAACAATTATTAGCGCATTAGAGAAAAGTATTCTTTATTTTTTTTACACTAACATGCCCCTTCACATAAGAACATATCTTATGACTAAAGCAGAAAAGTTAAGAACATTAGATGATTTGAGAAATTTAATTCAGAATGAGAACCATCTACTCTTCGATGACCTCATAAATTCGGGAAATATGAGAAGACCCGGAGAACATGATTACAAAAGAGGCTTCGACCATAAGAAAAAGTTCGATAAAAAACATCACAAACGATTTAATAATTGGCAAAATCCCAATAACCCGTATAACCCACATAATCAAAGACAAGAGCATCAATATCGACAACAAGAACCTCCACAAGACTACCGGCAGAATAATAATAATAATAATTATTACCAACAATGGCCCCGTCAAGAACAACAAAGGTATTTCAACGGTTCAGGTCGATACCGGAATCAAAATTATAATAATAATAAGAAAGATGAAAATCCAACTGTATCCATGAGAACAGTTAGCGCATTCGGGAATAAACCGAAACAGCCTAATTTCCAAATTCAGCAAGAAGACCCGAAAGACCAAGAAATCAGAGAATTAAGAGAGAAATTAGAAAAATTAGATCCAAATAATTCTTTTTTAGAGAAAGGCCCGCCAGACAATCAAAACACATAAAAGAAGAGAATAAAAGCCAACTGCCTTATGTTAAAGACCACGCGAATCGTAAATGGCTTATTGATACCGGATCTTGGAAGAATTATATAAGACCAGACATTGTACCACCAGATGTTGAAAGAGAAAAAGAAAATTTTACAATAAAAACAGCAACCGGAGAAGAACTTGGCACGGAATCTATTTCAGTTTATTGCAGAAATAATTTTCTTAAAAACCCCGAAAAAATAAAATTTTATCTATTTAATTTCAGTCCCAATTACGAAATACTACTAGGAAATGAGACAATGAGGGAAATGAAATTTAATATCGATTTCGAAACCAACAAAATAAAAACTCGCTATACAGAGTTTGATTTTATTATGGAAGACGAAGTTTTAAAATTAGTTTTGAAAGAAGGCGAAAATCAGATAAAAGTAGAACAAAATAAAATCTATATTTTATTGACTATGAAGATGATAAGATTAAAATTAAACCTGGCATCTATGATCAAAATATAATAATCGACAGTAAAGTTAACGAAACCATATATTTACCTTTATACTATTTGCAAAAAGAAGAAGTAGAATTAACAGATTCTAATAAAAAAGGAAACCATGAAATAATAAAACAAATCCCCCAACTAATCAGAACCGACCATATACCTCCTCAAGAAAAATCAAATTTAATTAAATTATTATCGAAATATCCATCAGTATTTAAGACTGAAAATGATCCCCTTTCAGCCACTGATTTATTGGAGCATAAGATTAAAACAAAAACCGAAGACCCGATATATTCGAAAAATTACAGATATCCCCACCAATTCAAAGAAAATATTAAGGAAGAAATTAAAAAGATGTTAGAATCCAAAATAATAAGACCCAGCAATTCCCCTTACAATTCTCCCGTTTGGATTGTCCCGAAAAAGCCAGACGCATCAGGAAAAAGAAAAATACGAATGGTGATTGATTACAGGAAATTAAATCGAGAAACAACCCCGGATAAATTCCCCATTCCTAATATTGAAGACCTTTTAGGCAAATTAGGAAAAGCGACGATATTTACAGCAATGGACCTTTGCTCAGGCTTCCATCAAATAAAAGTCGAAGAAAGTTCTATCCCAAAAACAGCATTTTCTACAGATCAAGGCCACTTTGAATTCCTTCGCATGCCATTTGGACTCAGTAATGCCCCAGCAACGTTTCAAAGAGCCATGAATATCATTTTTTCAGATTCTATTAACGTTTTAGTCTATATGGACGATATTATAATTTTTTCTGAAAATTACAAAGATCATTGGAAACATTTAGAAGAAACTCTTAAAAAGTTAGAAAAACATAACTTAAAGATTCAGCTCGATAAGACAGAATTTTGCAAGAAAGAATTGTTATTCCTCGGACATATTATCAGCGAACGCGGCATAGAACCTAATCCAGAAAAGATAAAAGCAGTAAAAGATTTTAAACTCCCTAAAAATGAAAAAGAAATTAAAAGCTTTTTAGGATTAACTGGTTTCTATAGGAAAATGATACCAAATTACGCAAAGATAGCTTCCCCATTAACGAGATGTCTTCGAAAAGATCAAAAAGAAATCAAACCAGAGTTATATGAAAACGCTTTTGAGAAATTGAAACAACTTGTATGTAGTAGCCCCATTTTGCAAATCCCAGATTTCAATCAGGACTTTTTCTTAACAACTGACGCAAGTAATTTCGCCATTGGTGCAGTATTAGCACAGAAGAAAGATGGAAAAGAACTCCCTGTATGTTTTGCATCCAGAACACTTAATAAAGCAGAACAAAATTACTCAACAACGGAAAAGGAATGTTTAGCCATTATTTGGGCTTGCAATCATTTTCGACCCTACTTATACGGTAGAAAATTTTTCATATATTCAGATCACAAACCTTTAGAATATTTAAGAACGTGTAAAACACAGAACGCCAGATTAATTAGATGGAAATTATTGTTAGAAGATTTTGAATATGACATAAAATACATTGAAGGAAAGGCTAATAAAGTCGCCGATCATTTATCCCGTTACCCTATTGAAGAAAGGAAATTAAAAGAACCAGAATTTGATATTTTTCATACAGAAAATTCTCCTAATAACTATTCACAAGAAATCGTAGATTTATTACAAGAAATGGGAATAGAAGAAACCCAAGAAGAAGCTAACAATGAAAACTTAGAAGGAATTAATAATGATGAAAACATAGAAGAAAATAATAATGGTGAACACCAAGAAATAATTCAAGATGATATATCTTCTTTAGCAACGCAGCACTCCACAGAATCCTCCGATAACAGAATCTTAATAGTTGATGATAAATCTAGACCAGTAAATGTTGAGAAAAATCAAATAATAATAAAAAAGGGACACGCGAAAATTCAACGCGAAACAATATTCAATAATAAGCAAAGAACAACAATTGAATTTACTTGGCCTTATCATGAAAAAGATTTTGAAATAGAAGAAAAACTTTTAGAAATCTTAAGACCAAATATAACTTACGGCATATACTGCTCACCCATATCAGATTCTATAGAAAGTGAAAATAATTGGTATAATGCATTATTTAATAAAGTTGCATCACTCATTAGAGAAAAATTTCCCACAAATAGAATTAAAAGATATTATAAACTATTGCCAGATGTAAAGAACACGGAAGACCAGAAATTACTTATCCTTGATTATCATATCGCCAAGACATGCCACAGAGGTATAAATGAAACATATTTAGTTTTGAAAACCAAATTTTATTGGCCCAATATGAAAGATCATATCACAGAAATTATAAACAAATGTGACACATGTGGAAAAGGCAAATACGATAGAAGACCTATAAAACAAAAATTTAAAATTACTCCCACACCTGAGAAACCCTTTACAGATTTAATGATTGATACCTTACACATGAGTAATTATTACATTTATTTAATAGTAGATACTTTTTCCAAAAGAATATTTTCTTATTACGCAACGAGTTATAATGCCATAGAAAGCATGAAAGTATTGAAAAAATATTTAGCATATTTTCCAAAACCCCAAAAAATATCATGTGACAACGGAAGAGAATTCGACAATAACTTGTTTAAAGATTTTCTAAACTACTTAAATATTGAATTACATTATACTACCCCCAATCACCCTAACTCTCTTGGATTGCTTAATCGAGCAAGCTCTTCGTTATTAGAAATTTTAAGACTTATAAACATAGAAAACAAAGATGATAAAGAGGAAGATAAGTTAGAGCAAGCAACGACAGCATATAATAATTCCCTTAATCAAGATCTTAAAATGACCCCTAACGAAATAACTTTCGGTATCACTAATGAAACTTATAATGAATCCCCGGAAATAAAAGAATATCTTGTTCATGAGTACCATCGGAAAATGAAGCAGCTTTTCGAAATAACTAAGAAAGGTATAGAACAAAATAAAGAGAGAAAAATAGGCAAGTTAAATGAAAATAGAGAAGACATAGAAATCCCGGAAGATGTGTATATAAAGAGACAACAGAAAAAGAAAATAGATCCTAAATACGAAAAAGGAAAGTATGTTGATAAAAGATTTCAAAATAGAAATAAAGGTAGAAAGAAAAAACTCCACCCTGATCAAGTCAAACGACCGAAAAAGGTCACTAAGAAAAAGAAATCAAATAATAATAATAATAAACCTAGTACAAGTCAAAAAAACCCAGAAATAACTGATGAAGATATTGAGAATGTCATAAAAGAAATAGAAACGTCTAATGTTACAGGAGTCAGCCAAGATGACTTTGAGTTCGACGACGAATTGTTTCAAGTATCTTCTGATCGCAGCGCTTACGGTTCAGATACAGACCCTGCTAATACAAGATTTATCTGACGGACCAGGAGCATCCATCGTACAAATTAATCCATCTTTTATAATTGAAGATTGGTACACATTTTTACATTATAAGAATCTTACAAATTTAACAAGAGAAATTCAAACCCTTAAGATTAGCATTGACGTATTAACAATTAGTAATGAATATAAAACTTTGCATAATATTATTGAACAAAAATATAACAAGATATTAGAAAAAATTAATCATATTGTAAATATAAATCGGAATAACCGATCAAAAAGAGGTTTAATTAACGGACTAGGCAATGCTATTAGTTGGCTCACCGGCAATATGGACGCCGATGACAAAGAAAAGTATGATAATATTTTAAATAAAATCGAGAGAAATATGTATCACATAGAGCATAATGAAAATGTTAGATTAGGATTAAATAAAGAATTAACATCTAAACTTAATAAAGAAATAATTGTTTTAAATAAATATAAGGATAGTATAGAAAAAATAAATAATTTTACAGATTTAGCTCTTACTAAGTTAATGTATCATGATTTATTAGCCGTATTAGATTTAGTAGAAAATCAATTAAATGATATAGAATTTTCCTTAGAACAATGTAAATTAGGAATTACCCATCCAAGCATATTAACGACTAGAGAACTAGAACAATTAAACATACCGTTCGGAGAACCAATCACAGAAAATGTAGAATTAAACTGGTTACTTAGCTCCACATTTTGTTCCCTATCAGATACAGGATTAATTTATTATTTTATTAAAATCCCTTTGAAATCATTGCCAAAAACAACTTATTATGCTATGTCATATCCAGTTACAAGGAATAATAAAGTCATTACTCTAAAGATTAAAGAACAACTAATCATTAGATTTAAAAATTCGTTTTACAATGGAAATTGTATTAAATTCAATAATCATCATTACTGTAAAGACATGATAGAGATTAAGGACAAATGTATTTTAGAATTATGTAAGAATATAGAATTAAATGATTGTAAAGCTGTAGAAATAAGAACAAACCCTATAATCAAACTTATACCCACATTACACCAATATTTAACCTTTAATATTAGCAATGTAACAACTAGTGTAACAAACACACAAATGTATCATCTACCATCTACTAGCCTCCTTAATCTTAATGAAAAAGAGAAATTTGTAAATATAAATGTACCACTTTCTTATGTTGACAATGTAAATATTCCTTTTATTTCCTATCATTCTGTTAATAATAAAACTATTGTATCAACAAATTTTACTTTTGAGGAATTACAACAAATAGACTTAAGTAATATAGAAATAGAAGAATTAGAACCTTATGATATAACTGTATCCCAATTTATTTCTTATATATTTTATGTAATATGTTTATACTTTTATGCTATAATCTTTATCGTCAGTATTGTAAACTGGAATTACTGTGTTCTAATCCTTCAAATGATAATCCAAGTACCCATCCTCAACCACCTGAATGTTTTGATGGCAGAGCCAGAGCTTGGTTTCAATATTTACAGAATAGACAAACCGTCCCAAATCCTTAAATTTAGAGTTCAGTGGGCTTCACTCTCATAAGGACGGAGGAGTCACGCCACCATGAGGCCATAATGCACCTGCAGATCACACCATATTCCTTGAATCTTATTCAGCAGTCCTATTAACCTTTATATACCCTGTCCCTTCTCCCAGGGATCACTCTCTTCAAGTCCTCGCAGTAATTACGGTACGTAATCTATGTCAGATCTAGTATAGCCATATTGTTATTATCAAGATTGTCATTATTGTCTTTTAAAGTGTTATTATCGATATTTTGTAACTTTTGAATAAATAAAATATTTTTTTTACAATAACGAGCACGAACACCAAAATTTAATAAAAAAATAAAATTTATGCAGTGGAGTCACCCATAGCGTAGTGGCTAGCATAACAGCTTTCTGTGCCAAAGGTTGCGGGTCCAAACCTGTGGGTGGCCCTAGGATTTTTTAATGGGGGTAAAAACTCCTTAGTTATGCCATCCTTCGGAGGGGACGTCAAAAGGTGGTACCTGTGCGATGTCAGGTACTTGTTAAAGATCCCTATCCTAATAAAACCTGGATAGGCAAAATTTAGGACTCCCACAGTAGTCCATCGTCCGATTAGCCATAGTAACATAAAAGTGACGTTAAACGAATAAACAACTAAAAAATTTATGCAGTTAAACTGCTAATAATCTATAAGATTGTTTCTTTTCACTTGAAGATGGCATTTCAGCCAAAACGTCGTGCATTTGTTTTTAATAAAAGTGTGGTGAAGTATAAATCAGTCTCCAAATTTATTCACAGAATTTGACCTTCAACTTTAAGAATCTACACCTTAAAAAAATTTCTATTATTATTTTTTGATATATAAAAAACAATTGCTAGACAAATTATAGTCCATTTTTATCAACTGTCATTGTTGTTTGTTTATTTATTTAACGCCACTTTATGCTACTATGGCTAATCGGACGATGCTACAGTGGGAGTCCTAAATTTTGCCTATCCAGGTTTTATTAGAATAGGGATCTTTAACGAGTACCTGACATCGCACAGGCTCGGGACCACCTTTTCACGTCCCCTCCGACCTTTTTTACTCCCAATCGACTGTAATTTTCCATCTGCTAGTCAGTTACTCGATCTCATTCTTTGGAATGGCTGCCAAACAATTGTGCAACTTCTGCTAAATTATCGAAAGAAGTAGTAATCCAATGTTGTGAGTTCTGGACAATATGGTTGATAAGGCAGGAGAAAGAACCTATGGAGTTCTTTGTAGTTTTCTTTTTTTTTGACGGAACGTTTGATGGAGAGCGTTATTATCTTGTTCGCATAAAACTACTTTTCGGATGATGAAAGCAGGATAACACTTAATCTACCAACTAACTTCGCGTATAATGTTTCGAATTTTTCGCAGTGGAGTTCCAAATTCGTAGAGCATCAATCAGGTGCAAATCCCTGATGAAAATTATCTTCTTAATTCATGATTTTTTTCTTTTAAATTGAATTTCTCACGAGTATTCTGATTTCACCAGTAAATTTAATTTACATCACAGGTGACAATCAAACATCAAAATTTCATAACATAAGGTTTTCAGTATGCTTTCAAAAAATTTCTAACCTCTCAGCTGTTCGTAAGGGACCAATCTGTGGGAGCGGCGTGGTCTAGTGGATAGAGCGCTAGTCTGCTGTGCTCCGGGTCCTGGGTTCGAATCCCGGCTATGGCAGAATATTATTTATTTTATTGATTCAGTCGGGGGGCGACCCTAGGGTATGGAGACCCTCCTGGGGCAGACCCAGCCTCTTTGAATTGGGTACCCAAAATAATTGGGGAAAAACCTGGCGGCTGAGCAGTATCTAACAACATATTAAACTCCCTGACAAGTTCGCGAGTACTTGTGGATTTGACTTAATGTCCATCAACGGTCACAATGGAGTCCTTCATCATTGCCAAAGTCGATCTCCACAGCTAAGTTTTACAAGCCGAAATTGCGCAGTGCGCTGATCAAGGACACTTTCCCCTTCATATTTAATAATTTCCTGTTGTTGCTTTTGCGGCTGTTAATTTTCTCCCCAGTCATCCCTTAAATTACGAGAATATATGATAAAACGGACTCCTTTTTTTTTTTTTTTTTTTTTTTACACCCCATCATTATTTACTGGATGCTTTATTAAATACAGTTAAAAATTTCCATAAATAAATAAAAAGTCTATCATTTCGTATATATTTTAGGGTTTATAGTCCATGAGCATATTTTTACTTAATACAGAATCATAGTTCAAAAAGTAAATGTAAAAGAAATAGATTGTAAAACATTTATTTTTCAGGCCGGGTTTCAGATCTGCTAAAGGGTGAAGTACTGGGACAAAGGATCGGGTCTAAATTAACGGCTGATTGAAACACTAAGGCTATTTACATTTTAATTGTAACAGAGAAGTAATACTCTTGGGAGGGCGGCTAACATTATTAGCCGGATGCAGGATTGCTTACTGTCCTTCAGGACATTCTAGAATCCTTTCTGTTCTCGGCAGGAAATGGAGTCATGATGGGGAAAACACTAGCATCAATTAGCGTGTCAATCGATAAAACTGCCCAGCGGGCGCCTCCAAGAATTAGGCGGATGTTTCATCTCGCTCAGTCGAAAAAAAAGGAAAGTATTGGGCTGTCTGAAAGGTTCGTAGAGATTTTTAAAATAAAATAAAATTTACCTATTATTTTTTCTACTAACAATGAATAACAAAGTTAATGTTTATTAATATGCCTTTAATCCTCATGGAATTAATTATTATTACACAATGAATTTGTCGTTATTAAGGCTCAGTAGTGTTGTTTATCGCAAACCAACATGAGTAGAGATTCTGTTAATTTCTGGCATATTATGCTGTAATTTAAAAAAAAAAAAAGGAAAAACGCAGCCCAAACTGCAAGAAAGATTCTTCCCCTGTATGGCAGTGATTCAATTGTTGATAGAACGGTTCTGGAGTGGTTGTTGTTGTTGTTTGGGGTTTTGAGGCGTAAAACCCAGGGGTCATAAACGCCTATAGTTCTCTTTAAGTATAAATAAATAAATAAATCAAAACTAATAAACTAAGCGTATAATAATTAGATAAAATAGTAAAAAAATAAATAAATAATTAAAAAAATAAAAAAAAATAAAAAAAGTTAAATTAAAAGACTATATTTTATTAAATAGGAGGTGACTCTTAAGAAACCTGAACAGCGCCGAGATGTTGTTTTCATTATCGGAGAGTATGAAGGATATATTAGGTATAAGCCCAAATTTGTTTAAACCTGTCCTATAAGAAGGGCATTCTTCTAAAATGTGGCTGATAGTCGGGGTATTGTTACAATGCGGGCACTTAGGAGGTGGCTGCTTGGTAATGAGATAAAGATGGGTCATGTTAGTGTGGCCAATCCTTAATCTGGCCAGAATAACTTCCTCTCTGCGGCTTGAGCGACATGATGAGGACCAAGGCCCCACTTCTGTTTTGACGACTTTCAGTTTGCTAGCAGGACTCTCGTCCCACATGGACTGCCAGGCAGCCGATATTTCCTTTCGGAGCGGCTGGGACATATCTCGCGGTGGTTGGATAGCTACGCCTTGACCCGAAAGGGTGAGTGCCTGTTTGGCGGCCCTATCCGCCGGTTCTGGAGTGGTTTTCCCGGGCTGGCCGTAGTTTAACTCTTGACATTGAGGATATTATGACGGTCATCGCAAACAATCCACGAATATCCATTCCGTGAGATAACTGCGAAGTTAAGAGCCTGCAAATCGACCGTTTTTGATCATCAAAAGAAGGCCGGGTACGTCTGTCGTTACGACGTTTGAGTTCCCTTATTGAATGGAACCTTATTGAAATAATTTTTTCATGTTGTGATTTCCTGCTGAAAACAAATGTAGAGGATACATTTTTGAAAAGAGTTGTTACTGGTGACGAATTAAATGGACTCTCTACATCAACACCATCCGAAAAAAAATCTAAGGGTTGACTGGAACGGCGACGCACAGTGGGCAATATGACCTGATTTAGGTGGACAAAATTCTGAAACTTGTCTATATTTAACCTTGGGGTCCCAGATTACGGACATTTTAAAAAAAATAATTAATTTTTTGACACGATTAGCGAGCGCACCGTGGTCAACATCAAATTTAATTGCTAAAATCCAAAACTCTCCTATATTTTACATTTGAAGTCCCAGAATATAGGAAAAACAATACAAAAAATCTAATTATGACTCGGAGTTGCTAAAATCTGCTTATAGATGTATTTTATATAGTTTAGGAAATTCTTGAAATCGTAGATTGTAACATTTTTGATTCGTAGTGTTGTGTCTGAAAAAAATGATGTACTTTATGATTTTCTCAAAAACGGTGATTTTGATTAAAATTTATACATCGATGTAAAAATCGATGGGCTTTAATATGATGTAGGTTTCATTCTGATTGAAATAGTCTGACAGGGCTCAAATGCCGATATTTAAGATTTCTTCCTCTTAAAAGTACATTTAATTTTGTAGATACTAAAAAATAACAATATAATCTTGTTAACAACGATGAAAAACAGGTAAATATATAAGTTGAACGAATTCGATCTTTAACTAAAGGAGAAAACTGCCAAAATAATTTTTTATGTAATTTTTGTATTTTCGAAAACAAGAATAGTAATATAGATGTATAATATACCGTTGGATAGCTAACGATTTTAGAAAAAAAGATTATCTGTTACACAGAATTCTAAATGTTAATTGTGAGTGATGAAAAGCCGATAAAATTAACTGATTATATTTGATAATAATATAATGGATTTTTTAATAAAACCTATATTTCTATGGAAATTCAATTTAATTAATTATTCACTAGTTTCACTCATTATTATCTCTAACTGTATTTGAAAATCCTTTAATTGATTTTAAAAAACTTTTCTCTAATGTACCATCAATTTTGTTGATTCTTATAAAAATAACTATATTATCTTGTTACCACTGATGAAAAAGGTAAATATATAAATGATATGAATTCGATACCCAAACTAAAGAGAGGAAAACAGGAAAAAATATTTTATTTATTGCAATTTTTGTTTTTGAATGTAAGAACAGTAATATACATGTATGATATGCTGTTTGGAAAGTCTAAAGATTTTAGAAAAAATATTATCTCATACACAGCTTTTAAATTTTAATTGTGAGTGATGAAAACCGATAAAATTAACTGATTATTTTTGATAATATATATGATTTTTTAATAAAACCCATATTCTATGGAAATTCAATTTGATTAATTATTCATAGTTTACACTCATTATTATCTCTAACTGTATTTAAAATCCTTTAATTGATTTTTAAAAAAATTTTCTCTAATGTACCATTAATTTTGTTGATTCTATAAAAATAACTATATTATCTTGTTAACAACGATGAAAAACAGGTAAATATATAAGTTGAAAGAATTTGATCTTTAACTAAAGGAGAAAACAGAAAAAATATTTTTTTATTGCAATTTTTCGTTTTTCAACATAAGAACAGTAATATACATGTATGATATGCTGTTGGAAGCTAAAAATTTTAGAAAAAAATATTATCTCATACACAAGCTTTTAAATGTTAATTGTGAGTGATGAAAAGCCGATAAAATTAACTGATTTTTTTTTATATTAATATAATGGATTTTTTAATAAAACCCATATTTCTATGGAAATTCAATTTAATTAATTATTCACTAGTTTCACTCATTATTATCTCTAACTGTATTTGAAAATCCTTTAATTGATTTTTAAAAACTTTCTCTAATGTACCATCAATTTTGTTGATTCTATAAAAATAACTATATTATCTTGTTAACAACGATGAAAAACAGGTAAATATATAAGTTGAAAGAATTTGATCTTTAACTAAAGGAGAAAACAGAAAAAATATTTTTTTATTGCAATTTTTCGTTTTTCAACATAAGAACAGTAATATACATGTATGATATGCTATTGGAAAGCTAAAGATTTTAGAAAAAATATTTTCTCATACACAAGCTTTTAAATGTTAATTGTGAGTGATGAAAAGCCGATAAAATTAACTGATTATTTTTGATAATAATATAATGGATTTTTTAATAAAACCTATATTTCTATGGAAATTCAATTTAATTAATTATTCACTAGTTTCACTCATTATTATCTCTAACTGTATTTGAAAATCCTTTAATTGATTTTTAAAAACGGCGGTAAGTGAAAGTCGTGTGTTGCCCGAACCAGATTTTTAGTGGTCAGAATCAAGTCTACGCTTTGTGACTTCAGGTCTGAGAAGGACCTGCATTATAGAAAAACCGAAGATAAGTATCCTTGCTACGCTCTGTAAATACAACCCTATCCCGCCGGTACTCGAAGAGTCTTATTGACGCAATAGACCGCCTGCCGAGCTAAGGGTATACAAACACGAGATACACTTAGGTCGCTAACGATGAGGAATAATGAGATGTGAGGTAGTTTAGTCGAGTGTCCTGCCTTAAAGGTAGGAATGGGTATTTTTAGAGCCGTGTTGACCTCAAGTAGTTATCCAGGTCGTATCTTATCAAAATACCACTTCTATTAACTTTTAATTCAAAGTTTATATTTTCACGGTGGATGAGAGCCGGTGTCCTATAGGAAGGGTGTAATAATGGCTGTAGTTAAACCAAAGTTATGAAGGACATAATATCCTTAAAGTCTTAGATAAATTTCCTTGATATAACATTCTTTGAATGGGCACTGCTACCTCAATTGAGAAGGAATAATTAACTTTAGTTTTCTTTCTTTTGTAGCTTACTTTTGGTTAATTACAATTATGTATTACTATCCCCCACTTCCAAATAGGTTTGGTCACCGGGGAAGTTAGACCATCACCTCCGTAAGGAGAGTTTTGTAGGGATAACATATTGTAAATATCTTAAGCAACTAAGGAACATTAATTATATAGTTGTTTTTTTTCATTTAACAAGTATATGCATTATTTTTATTTTTCGCATAGCATTATATTTTTTTTTCCCAATTATATGAGAACTTTTTATTAGAAATTATATTAGAAATTATTTTAGAACTAAAAGTAAATATTATAATTTTTAAATGTTATCCTTGCAATAAAGGCTTTATTCATTCATTCATTATTATCCCAGTAGAATTAGACCAAAAAAGGGGGTTGGCTAGAAAAAGGTGGGGTAAATTTAATTTTTTGGCAAGATTTAAAACTCTTAAAAAAACAACACTTTTTTTCAGTTTTTTTCTTATAAATCTATTGCAAGACATTTTAGAGCAAACTTTGTCGTTAGCAATTTTAAAGAACAATAAATTGCCTACATGTTTGATATAAAACATGTTGGAAATTCGGAACACCTCCTGAGATACATAGATGTCAATATTGGCCAAATTGTCAAAAAAACCTAAAATTCCAGAAAAGTAGGTAGTTTCACTTCAATAACTATTTCGGTGTGCAGTTTATTAAAAAATACATAAGAAACAATCTTTTAGAGCATTAAATTTCTAACAAGTTAGATGTATAAGATTTTGAATTACTCCTGATTAAAAGAATAAGAAATGTTGAAATAACGTTTTTACTGAAAGTGTTCGGTTAATCAAAAATAAAATACTCCGTTTTAATAAGATCTTCTAAACGCAATATTATCTTAAAACCATTATTGTTATGTGTATATTATAATATGTGTATATTATAGGAAAATAAAAGCGTTTTAGCAACTAATAAGAACACAATTCCAATATATTACTTTTATTTTAATTGATTAAAAAAAATGTTTAATGATACAAAAACAACATTAAATAAAATATAAAGCATTATCGCAAGTTTTTTATGTGTATGATTTATCATTTCGAGCAGAAGGCTGCGTATCGTCAAACTCGTCTTATTCCACAGTTATGGAATGAGATTTACTCATCTATTGTAATTGCTATTACAATAGTAATTATAATTATAAAGATATTATTTTAATTGTTATTAGTAATATTTATATTGCCTCCTATTACAAAGGATGCCGCCTTCTACCTCCGAAGGGTCTTTAGCCCAAAACACATACCTGAACCCCTACAAGAAGTACTTTGACATTATAGGTGCTAAGTGATCCATATGTCCCTCCATTTGATCTCTGCCGCCTTTCCTCCATCCCCTCCACTATTCCTTCATATATGTACCCCCCAAATCCTAGGGCCAGGGCACTCCGGTCAAAATGTTATTACTGTAAAGGTGTAATATATTATATCATTAAGAAGTTTATGTTTCTGTTTCCATAGTGAATAAATATACAAAGTTTAAATAAAAGTGTTATTTGTTAACTGGCGCCCGAAGTAGGGACTGCAAGTATCAAGAAGTAATTTGATCAACTCTGCAGTCAGACCAAGAACCCTGGAAGATTTTGAATATTTGGAAGACTATTTGAAGATAATTATGAAGATCATATGCTACCCTTCTTCAGACAAGAAAATGCTCATCCGAGATGTCCTGCGGAGCCTCGCTGGACTTCACTCCACGAGAAATTATTCCAACAGAAGAAATCACTGAAGTAAGAGTCACTCTATATATATTTTAATGTTTGTAATGTGTTGAAGTCTTTGTTTACTGCCTAAGAAAGAGGCTATTAAGATTTTTTGAAGATTACTGAAATTGTATTGACTTAAAACATTAATATGACATCATTTCGAATAACTAAAGTTGATTACGATTTTATTCCATATTACAATGGTAATTCCCAAGAACTTTTATTTTTTATAAATGCTATTAGAGAATCAAAGGAAATTGCATGTGCAGATGATAATTTATTTAAATATGATAATGAAAAATTTTTACTAAACGAAGTATTAGCTAGATTAACCGGAGATGCCGAATATATAAAATTTTCATATAAATTTAAAACAACGGAACAATTAATAGAGTTATTAAAAAAATCTTTTGGTGACCACAGGTCAGTTGACCAACTGACTTCCGAACTATTCAAATCAAATATCCAGCCAAACGAACACCCTTTAGATTTTTTGCGCAGACTAGGTAAAATCAGAACTTCGATAATTGTTAAATATAAACTAGACGGAAATGTTATATTTAGACCTCTAATTAAACAGTTGGACATCCAAATTATTAAACATTTTTACAAAGGCATGTGCACATAAAAAATTATTTGTTAACCAAAATAGATGATTTAAATGAATTTGGTGAATTAGAGGACTTCATCCGGAAAAAAGAATACTTATTATTTGATAACCCATCATTTTCATATTTTGATTGCTATCAAAGAACCTTTACTAATCCCCAAAACGAATTTTACAGTCCCCAAATCACTTGTGCCAGGCAGGAGCAACAATACTATAAAAGATATCATAATCATCAAAATAATTACAAAAATTATTTTATTTCAAACCCATATCGACAACCAACATATGAAACAGAGTATGAGCCACCTACTAATAAAAACTCTCTCGAAGTAAGAATAAGACAGTTGGAAAAACGAATCGAAGAAATAAATAAGTTAAGACCCACCTTTTTACCGAAAACAAAAAGTAAAGAAAACCGTAAAACATTTGAAAACACTTGGTCAAAAACGGAAGAACAACCGAAACTAATTAAAAATGCCATTAATCAAAAATCTTGTTTACCAGATCTAAATAAAGTAATCGAGGAAAACAGTAAGGTAGAGGAAAATAGTGCAAAGCATACCATTAAATTTAATGCTGAAACTAACCTAATTATAAACAATCCTTTTAATAAAACGGAATTTGAAAAACAACCAAATAGAGAAATCAAAGATTCGGAAAAAGAAAATATAATATTGAATTGCAAATCAGATATTTTGGCTGTGGATGTTGATTTGAATTTAAAAAATAATAAAATAACTAAAGAATTAAAAACAGGTTTAAAAAATCAAATAGATCACAAAGATATAGTAAAAACGATGACAGGAGAACCAGATTTAAACTTATTAAAACCGTCTGAGGAAAAGAAAGAATTATTTGTGGTCGAATCCAGTAGTTTAAAACAGCTTATAATTGAAAATGATTTGAAAAATACGGAGTCCATGGAATCTTGTCAAGAAAATAGTTCAATAACCACAATTGAAAATCATGTAGTCCCAAATACAGACTTACTAAATATTTCCCAATCTGAAGATAAACTTAATTGTAAAACAGAATCTATTTTAAATGATAAATCACTTGAATGCCCGAATTTCGAACAAAATTCGTCTAATGTTAGTAAATTTCAAAAACAAAAACTTAAAAATAAAGAAATTTACAAAGCCTGAGGAACCCGGGAGTATTAGTGAGATTGATGTTAAAAAAATTAAGCCATTAAATAATAATAAAATAAAAGATATATCAACTATTATAGTAAATCAAAAAAAGGATAATTTTAAAGTTAATCCGGAACAGTTGTTAAAATATTCTTTCTTTAGGAAAAAAACGAAACTAACAGAAAAGAAAGTTACCTCTGCTGATATTGACAAAATTTTAAAAAGTAGAGTAAAAAATGAAATTCAAAATATTTCTAGATGGCCCAAGGGCAAGGATGAAATTTGCCTCTGGATGCTTAGACCTGATGAAAATTCTACTACCTATCTGGCGGGTCGAGGTGCGAAAAAAAAAAAATATATAATGAAAAAAAAAAAAAAAAAAAAGGGAGAGAAAATAAGAGAAAAAACGATATTGGTAAACTGCTATGAAATATGTATTAAATTATAATAAGTATCTGAATATCAATTATAAAATAAATATTTAAAAGTATTTATAAACATAAACACTAAAGTAAATAAAATAGCAATCTAACTAGTGGGAATATAACCTGAATAATTATTAAAAAAAAAAAATAATAATAAATATAAAAAATTATGATAATAATAAAATAAAACCATGAAAATAAAAACAAATATAGAAAATAAGTATAATTGTTCAAGACTTTTGTAACGTTAAAATTTATTTAGTAGAATTCAGTACTCACGAATAAAGTTTCAGAAATGATGGCATATTTCAACATATCATATTTATGTAAAAATACAGCTGGAGCATTACTATTATAGAATATTGTTTTAAATATAGTAGTTTAATTGTATATAATCAATTTAAGGTATTTAATTAAATTTTCGAATATTATTATTAAAAAAACTGAAAATTGGAAACAGCTCCTTCTATCAAACAAATTGTAAATGATAATTCATGATTAACAAATAATTAAAATTAAAATAATTTTCAGCATAACTAAAAAATAATCTACATGTTGTAGTATAGTGTTTAAATATTTATTTGTTTTGATGCGTTTACTCAATTCAGTTTTCTATTTACGTATTTAATTATTTGTATGTGTTGGTAAGAACCTATTATGTTATATAATTGTCTACAAAAATCTAACCTTCTATACATACAATTGTTACAGTATTGTACAAGTAGTAAAAATAATTCACTGTTGTCAATTTATCATAATTGTAATTAAGTTGTATTAGAATTTTGAATTTGTTTTGTTTGTATAACTTCTTAATTTTAAGAATTGTTGTAAGCATAGGTTAAAAAGTAATTGTTCCTTTTTCCTGCTCTGAGCCTTCCTATCCAGAATTTCCAATAGCCTTTCTAATACATATTCAAATAATTTCAACTAACATAATTCAACATTGCACTCAAGGGGCTTCGTGCTTAAAGGGGAGAGTAGTTATGGAATGAGATTTACTCATCTATTGTAATTGCTATTACAATAGTAATTATAATTATAAAGATATTATTTTAATTGTTATTAGTAATATTTATATTGCCTCCTATTACAAAGGATGCCGCCTTCTACCTCCGAAGGGTCTTTAGCCCAAAACACATACCTGAACCCCTACAAGAAGTACTTTGACATTATAGGTGCTAAGTGATCCATATGTCCCTCCATTTGATCTCTGCCGCCTTTCCTCCATCCCCTCCACTATTCCTTCATATATGTACCCCCCAAATCCTAGGGCCAGGGCACTCCGGTCAAAATGTTATTACTGTAAAGGTGTAATATATTATATCATTAAGAAGTTTATGTTTCTGTTTCCATAGTGAATAAATATACAAAGTTTAAATAAAAGTGTTATTTGTTAACTCACGTTACATTTAATATTTGGTCGATTATTGCATTATTCGAATCAGAAATGGAGAGAACACATACGGTTGCCAAGCAAGGAACTGAAGATGGAGATCTTTTAATTGTGAAAACAGTCATTTATTTATCTTCTGAACATAATTTTGTATTTGTGATTAAGAAGACGTTGTTCTTCAAGTTTTGGTGACGGCTATAGCGACAGATAATATGTATTTCGGCAAACCTGGAAGACGTGGCATAGCAGGTATGTTCTACTCCACGAGATCCTTTAAATATAAATATCTAGTGGAAAACATTTTATTTATTCATGCTATTGAAGAAAAATTCCTAGTGTCTGTTTATTTTGGTGATATGAACATTTCTAGAGATGAGTTGTGGTATCTTCGATTTCTTAATTCTACAGCAAACGCTAAGTTCGATTTGGCACGTCTACCTCCAACAAGCGATGCAGTTAAATTTCATGGTTATCGAACTTAACTGCAAGTAGAAATGTGGATAGAAAATGTGAAAGACCCTTTAAACTGGAGCTGGAAAAAGGATATTGGCGGTCTAACATCAGTGACCGTGATTAAAGAACCAGCAACATCGACTTACCTAATATGGTTTCCTGTAGATGGAAAGAGAAATGCAGCTACAAAAAAGGTTGACTTCAATGTTCTATTTTCTGTCTTTATTGCGGATTCGAATAATGCAATAATAGAACAAATATTAAATATAACGTGGAATAAGACGAGTTTGACGATACGCAGCCTTTTGCTCAAAATGATACATCATACACATAAAAAACAACTTGCGAAAATGTTTTATATTTTATTTAATGTTGTTTTTGTATCATTAAAACTTTTTTTTAATCAATTAAAATAAAAGTAATATATTGGAATTTTTTTCTTATTAGTTGCTAAAACGCTTTTATTTTCCTAGAATATACACATGATATAATATACACATAACAATAATGGTTTTAAGATAATATTGCGTTTAGAAGATCTAATTAAAACGGAGTATTTTATTTTTGATTAACGGAGCACTTTCAGCAAAAACGTTAAATTTACCCCACCTTTTTCTAGCCAAAATCCTATTTCTACTGGGCTATATTTTAAGCTATCAACAAGAAATAAGTACCTATAACTATACTTAGGCTAATGACGTAGGCATATAGAGAATTTTTTTTTTTTAATTCAGTTACCTATGTATGAATTATTGGGTAGTTGAATACGTTCGTAGTGTTTTTCAATATTTCAATTTAATCGTTTCTCTTTGTTTATAGAATCATGTTTACTTGGTCAATAATATTTAGATATTCTAAAAAAGGATTAGTCAAGATGCTTTTATGCACCAGTTTCCACCGAGATTCCTTATCTTCAAGTGGTATTTTGCTTCCTCAAAATGGAAGAGAATAACATTTATTTTCTTCATTTAATGATTGCCTTATCCTCATACAAGACTGAAACGACAAGAAACTGCTCGAAGATATCGATTACTACAACACTTACTAGACAAATGTTCAAAACTTCCAGTATATTACAAAAACTCATCTACATCACTATTATCAGACCTATTTGGACATATGGAATCGAGCTTTGGGGCTCTACGAAACCATCTAATTCCTCCCGCATCCAATCCTTACAATCTAAAATCCTTCGCAAAATCCTGAATGCTCCTAATTTTGTTACAAATCAACTCATTTATAAAATTACCCTAACATCCCATTTGTAGCAGGCATAGCCCGTGATAGATACACCTCTTTTCATTCTAAACTCCCTACCCATACAAACCCACTTGTCCCTAATTTATCTTCCTTAGATATCCCTGATAACCCTCCAAGGCGACTGAAAAGAAGGTGGCCTCGGGAACTAGAGAGAGATACACTTTATTCATAAATAAACAAACAAAATGATGCTGCCCAACTTGATTGGGTTGCTATAACACAGCATACCGATTTTTTTTTCCTACAGGAATATTCTTAACATTTTATTTAACTATAAATACAATTTTTTTTCTTTTTTACTCTTTTTAATTTTTTTTTCCTACTTATTTTTCCTGTTTTTTTTGTTTTTTTCTCTTTTCCTTCTCTACCGTTTTACATTTTATTACAAATACTTAGATATATCTATATATATACACCAAAAATTAAATTAAAAAAACAAATTATATATATACATTAAAAAACTACATACTAAAAAATCACACTATCATAAATAAAAACAATACCAAAACACTCAGCACCCAAAATCAATATCTTTATATTAAAATAATTTGTTAAAATTAAAATATAACTGAACACAGATCCACATGCATGCCCCTCCAATTATACCTGTTAGGAGTAGACGTGATAGTGTATAATTCCCAGGGAGTCGAGAACCACACTTTCTGCTATCCTTGCTACGTCTTTTATATCGACACCTATGTCCTCCATGAAGCTCCTTGTTGAACCTGGCACAGCTCCGCGGGCTCCGAACCAAAGGCCTTTTACGTTGAACTCTCTCTCGCCATAGCTCTCGCGGAACTTTTCCTTGAGGAAAGGGATACATTTTTCGTAGATTCCTCTCTTTTCCCTTTCCACTTTACTTGCCTGTTCAAGGTTGTTAGATTCATATCTCACGGTGGGATCCAGAATGACAGCCGAATTTCCGGTCTTAGGAAATGCCACGATATCAGCATATCGCGTGGATCCATCCGTATCCACACAGTAAACTTCCTCGAAGCAGGCAAAATCTCGTTCTTTAAGGAGCCTCATCAACTCATGCTTTACTCTATGGTGACGGCGTGTTATGAGGAGGGAGTTGTTGGGACATTTTCCCAGCACGTGAGCTGGTGTTTCTGGCTATCTGTTGCATTTGCGACAGAGGGACCCAACATCTCTGACCTGTCCGCTGACACCTGGGACTCCACGCAGGGGTGCATAATTGATATTAAGTTTCAGGGCATTGGACCATTCAGACCCCGAAAGTATCTGCTTTTCGTACATAAATTTGTTAGCTTTCGGGGTTTAAAATAGTGAAGTGCTACCACTGGGTAGTTCTTTCTCAAGACATTTTTATGACTTTTTTTTTTCATTCCTCACATTTACTTATTGTGTTCTTCCATACAGTTGCTAATTACTATAAATAAATTTAAAAAATGATTACCTCGGGAGAAAGCAACGTCCGCTTAGTGGTTTGCTTGGTTTAGAACCGTAAAATTTTTACTTGGAAGACTTAAAGCGCATCGCGCGCGGAAGAACGGAATTGAAAAATACGTGGAAGATAGCTAACGTAAAAGATAAAAATGGCTCATATATAATTGATAAACAATATTTACAAGAAACTAAAGTTTATAGGTAAGGAAAAGTAATGCGATTGGGAATATTTCCGAATTTTAGTTTTTAATGGAAAAAAAAAAAAACGTTTTAAGGTTACTCCAAATGGCCAAATCCAGCAAAATGGTCTGAGATTATCTGGTGAGGCTTGCTTAAAAATGAGACGAAATACGAAATTGAAATTTCATGTATTAATCCTGAGTTGTTACGGCATTTTCACTGCATACCCTTTATAAAGATCACTTTATACGACAACTATACGCTAACGATGTTACAGCAACTTTTTCATTTACATCGGCTGACTGGAAGTGCTACTTTATACCGTGCATTTTGCACCTTTTTACGCTATCTTAAAAAGCTATATCGATGAAAAATTTAACGTAAAATATATAGTATGATTTTACTTTCACTTACTATATATAGTAAGGGGGAGTATTGCGATCGTGAAAATTTTCGAATTCCAGGTTTCAACGGAAATACTCGTACACGTTTTAGGGTTCCCTGAGTCCAAATAACCAAGTCCCGCTAAAAGGTTTGTGTGTGTGTGTGTGTGTGTGTGTCTGTGTCTGTTTGTGTGTGTGTGTGTCTGTGTCTGTTTGTGTGTGTGTGTATTTGTGTGGTAACTCCCGACCGGAAACCATAAGTCCAAGGTAACTGAAATTTCATATTTAAGACAAATATGCACCCGAGACGTTACAAAACCTTTTTCATCAAAATGGGCTAACCAGAAGAGCCACTTTATACCATGCATTTTGCCTTAGTGGAATACTGACTTCTACTTGCACTGTAATATGTCGGTATTTTGATTTAAATAAAGAAGTTAAAAAAGTTATAATTTTTCGTTAATTATCTACATAATTAACCAAACTGTCGATTGAGCTTTTTCCTTTTAAGTCGAGTATCCTTCCTACAGTTAAGGATAGCCTGGAAGAAAGCACCTTGTAGGATTTTCCTTCTACTACTTATATTGGGTTGTTTCACATGAAATGTCCGTTTTTATAGTTTCTGAAATACATAAAGGATTTTGCAGGTCTCTGTTGTTTTCTTCCGAATGTTTACATATTTAAAGTAAACAGTTACTAATCCTCTACCTTTGTATTATAAACATTAGCTTCCCAATCAATTACCCACTTTTTAGTATATCTCCATATATGAACATGGAAACACAAGATTTTCGAGTAATATTTTTGTAAGAGTTTCAACTCGACCATTTAGCAGCTGAGACCGTTAGAAATGTGTGCAAGGCGTTTGGGGAAGGGAGTGTTAATGAACGGACCATTCGCAGTTGTTTTGCTAAGTTTTCAGTTGGGGATACCGACTTGAAAAACTTGCCCCGAGGGAGACCTCCGTCCGTAATAGACAACGATGTTCTCGAACATACAGTAGAAGGAAACCCCTACCAAACAGTTAAAGGACTCTCAACAAAACCAAATGCAAGTGCATCTACCGTTTCCAGACATTTAAAGTGTATTGGGAAAGTAAACAATTTAGACAACTTCAAAGGAAAACTTTTTGAAAATGATGATCAAGTGAAAAGTGCGTTTTCAGATTTTCTTTCACTTCAAAGGTCAGAGTTTTTCAGTTCGGGGATAAAAAAGTTAGTGTCACGTTGGGAAAAATGTTTAGAAAAATAAGGTAAATACTTCGAATAAAATTATCTTGTTTTCATATCGTATTTTTAATAAAAATCCTTTACCTTGAAAACAGATATTTCATGTGACACAACGCCATAACACACTGTTCTAAATATGTTCACTGTTCTTAAGAAATTGGAAAGAATAATATAATTAAATTCCAAATACATTTTGATGATATAATATTAATGAAAGCTATATTAATTAATTATTATAGTTGCTGAAGACTACCTGACGTCGTGCGGCATGGGGAGGGTGGCCCCTCGGTCGAGGAGGATCTTGATGATCTCGTAGTTGTCCCTGTGCGCCGCCAGGATGAGCGGGGTGATGTCGGGGGTGAACGTGGCCGTGTCTGGCGGAAGTGCTTCCCAGCTCTGTAACAGCAAAGAACAGATTGTTAATATCATAATAAGAATTGTAAGAGCTCGAACAAAACCTATAAATTATACGGACGGATAGAAGAGATATTTATAGACTCAGGACATCAGAGGTTAGTGAGGAATGAAACAGTTCATGTTTATAATAGCAAGATATCACTTAAATCCTCAAGAAAACGAAATATCCCATGAATGGAAAATGTCAATGATAATTCTGATACATAAGAAGGGTGATAGAAAAAATATCAATAACTACCCCCCATTTAAATTTTCTCCAACCTTTGCAAGCTCTTTTTTAAAATAATAAATGCTAGAATACTTAAAACAATAGATGAAAGCCTTCAAAAGATCAAGCAGGATTTAGAAAGAACATGTCCGTAATAGACCATTTGTTTACCATAAACCAGTTGATAGAAAAAGCGAACGAATTCTTGGATTCATAGATTTCAAGAAAGCGTTTGACAGTATATATCACAATAATATAGGAAACAGCACTGAAACGTAGAGGAATAGACAAAGGGTATGTCCAACTAATAGAAGAGATGTACATTGAGAACAAAGGATATATAGAAATGGAAAGGAGAGGAAAAATATTTCTGATTAGGAAAGGAGTTAGGCAGGGAGACCCTCTATCACCAACCATTTTCGTTTCAGAATTAGAACGAATCTTCGAAGCCCTAGATTGGGAAGATATGGGAATCTCAATCAATGGAACGAAGCTCAATTCATTAAATTCGCTGATGACGTAGTTCTAATAGCAAGTTCGGAAGATGAGCTAGTGATAATGATTAAGGAACTAAAAGAAAAGAGTCCTCTCCATGACCTGATATTGAACCCTGAGAAGAGTGTCATCATGACCAACGGGCCTTCGGAAATAATTAAGCAACAACTCCCAGGCATGAAGATTTCCAATGAAGCCTATTTATTATCATGGACAAATAATATCATTTGTAAATAGAGACGCAAAGGAAATAGAATCCAGAATAGGTAAGGCGTGGAAGAAATTTTGGAGCCTCAAGCTCATATTAAAAAGCTAAGTAGAAATAAAATATAATGCGCTAGCTTTCAACAGCTGTGTCGTCCCAGAGCTTACATATGGATGCCAGACATGGTCGCTGACAAAGAATCTACAACAAAAAATAAATGTCTGTCGACGAAGAATGGAGCGGATTATGCTAGGAATCTTGATGCGGGACAAAATCACCTCTAATAGAATAAGAAAATTAACAAATGTCTCAGACGCTATTGCTTATGCTAGAAGAATGAAGTGGACATGGGCAGGACAACTCATGCGGAAAAGAGAAAATAGCTGTCAAATGGATCCCTATAGATAAGAAAAGACGCAGAGGCCGCCAACGCAAACGCTGGGCCGAAGAATTGAGGAAAAAGGATGGTTCTTTATGAACGAGATACACACCAGACAGAAAGTTGTGGAAAACTAAGTGCCAGCAACTCAAGTTCTAGGTTCGGCAAGTCTCCGCCCAAAAGACTCTATCTCCCATTCTTTGGGAAGGTCTATATGTAAATATTATTATTATTATTATTACTTGAAACACTTTTGTGGTCATCAAAGTATCAAAAATGAAAATGACTATAACCTGATCAAGAGTTATTCAAAGTTCTTTAATTTCTATGTTGCCTATATAGTCCAATTTCAAAAATTAGCGTTTTGAAAATCAGCAGTAGTATTGATATTATGTTATTTATTTTTTTTTTGTAAAGCTTCACCACGACTGGGATCAACTCACATTTATGTTGAAAATGAGTTGTGACGATATGAAACAACTACGTTTAACAGCTAAATCATGTTTAATGATTTTGCGTTAGCCTACTTCTACTGGCGTGCTATTGTAAAATTTACAGAATAAAATAAATATTTAGCTCTAAATAGTGACTTTATTCATCGTCCATATTTGCAAGGATAACTAATTAAGGAGCTTGTTAATTATGGAATTGTAGATTTCAATAAATAAGTTTAATAACTTACTCATCCTTATTAACTCAGTCCAGCGGTGTACCTCAAGGTAGTATCTTGGACCCAATCCTTTATACGGTATATACAGCTAATATCCCCATCACACTGCCCTCACTACGTATGCTGATGACACATATGGTTTATCAGTAAACAATGACCCAACTGTCGCATCACAAAACCTTCAGTCACATATCGACTCCATTGAAGAGTGGTGTCAGAAATAGAGAATTAAAATCAATCCTAACAAATCCCATCAAATCACATTTACCCTTCGTCGTAAACCTATGAGCTCCTGTACGACTATATTCTTTCGTAACATCCCACTAATTCCTGTTGAACAGATCCGCTACCTAGAACTCCATCTTGACAAACGTCTAACTTGGAATCCTCACACTAGACTGAAAAGACAAGAAACTGCTCGCAGATACCGATTGTTACAACATTTACTTAGCAAACGTTCAAAACTTCCCATCCTACTAAAAAAAAAACTAATTTATATAACCTTTCTTAGAAGCCCCCCACATCCAATCCTTGCAATCCAAAATTCTTCTAAAGATCCTAAATTCTCCTTATTTTGTCACTAACAAAACTATCTTTAAAGACCTGAATACCTCATTACACACCCAGCTCCCCCATGTCCTCTCATCTCCATCTATCCTGATAGCCCTCTGAGGCGCCTGAAAAGACGGTGGCCTCGAGACCTACTGAACTAAACATTGAATTGCTACCGCTGAGTAGCTTCTTACGAACGTTTATCAAGCCAATTATTTTTTTTTTTCATATTTACTTCCTGTATTTTTCCTATACATTATACAGTTGTAAATATCAATTAATAAATAAATTTAAAAAAATATATATTTAAGAAAAATGGAAGTCATCTGCCATTGTTCAATTGTTCATAGTAGGATAATAAAAGAAAATAACACAAAAGCTTAGACTGAAAGAGATTCAAAGAGGAAATCCCCAAACCGCAATTACACGGTTTCCTCAAATCCTCAGTTAATCCCCAGCGCCTGAATTCGGTCGTGGATTACTTCGGGAGGGCTCGGCTAATCTCGCTAAGTATCCCAGCTTTATCTCAGATCTGGCTTATCGTAATTAGGCTTTTTTATGTTTTTAACTAAGAAGGGGTATTTAATTGCGGAAATTAGTAAACATTACAAGAATAGCGAGAAGTGGGGCAACATTTAAACAAGGTTTAGGTTAGCTTAAGTGGCATTCGACATCATGGTGTTTTGTGCTGTTTTTATACGGTCCATTATCTTTCTCTATAACTTTATATTTTAATGATTGAAGAATTTAGACCACACAATACAGGATTAAAGAGTTTGAAACACTCCAGCATAAATGAGGTTGAATCGTCGCGGCGACTCTAGTGCCTTTATTACTAACTACGTGCACCGACCTGACTTTCTTTATATCGGTTTTAAAATAAGATCGCAGTTTTTTTTTTATTATCATTTTCAATAATGAACATTTGTAATCGACCAAAAAAAAATTGAGGGTTTACGAATCAAGATGCTTAGAACCCGAACACAGTTATACCGACTACTCAACAGAAAATCTGAACTTACAGTTGACCACAAATTATTAATCTACAAGACAATACTGAAGCCCATCTGGACCTACGGACTTGAACTGTGGGGGACAGCTAAACGTTCTAACATCAAACGCATTCAATTCTTTCAATCAAAGTCCTCCGTACAATATTAAATGCTCCTTATTATGTCTCCAACTATACCTTGCACCACGACCTTACTGTTCAATTCATTTCAGACCTAATTCCATCCAAATTTTCCAAATTCCACCAGAACCTCATTCATCATCCTAATTCTTTAGCTCAATCCCTATCCAGCTCCACTCATCCATACAACCCACCTAGAAGTTTGAAACGGCAGTGGCCCCGCGACCTTTTGTAAATATATTGGAGTTCTATCACTGGCTAGATTCTCCACTCAATGTGATGTATGTATGAGTGTGTGTATGCGTATATAGGTATAAGTGAATTCTTGACTTTATTGTATTAATTCATTATTGTGTATATATTTTATTTTAATTTTATGCTGTGTAAATATTGTATGAACGTTGTATGTATGATATCTTCCACCACTACTATTGATGTCCAAAGTGGGACAGATTGTAATTTCACCCGAACAACGAATAACATTTTCTGAATGTACTTAACCAATGTTTTTGAAATCCGCCACAAAAATACTAGAACATGCAATATCTAGACGATAACTGGTTATTTTAAAAATATCGGACGTTTAAAAGTGATTTGAATCAATAACTCAGTTATTTTTGAAGATAGAGAAAACAATTATAAGTATTTTTAACCAAAAAACTGCAACTAATTAGAAAAAAAGATAAGAAAAAATTGTAATTTCACACATAAATAAGCTCATATCTCAGTTATTTTTGTTAAAATTTAAAAAAATGAAATTAACAAATAAATAAACAAAAAATGTCACATTCATACCTATAAAATCATTAAACGACGAAAATGAATTTTTTTACTTTTCCATTTTGAGCAAGCAAAATACCACTTAAAGATAAGAAATCTCGATAGAAACTGAGGTATAAAACCACCTTAACAAATACTTTTTTTTTTAAATTTTGTAAACACTACTGACCAAGTAAACATGATTTCATCAACACAGAAAGGATTAAATTTGAAATTTCCGATTTTTTACGGTGTGTTTGAGCGCAAAAACATTTTATTTAATATCTCTCGTTCAAGTGGAAGTAGAAAAATAAGTTTGGTGTTAAAATTATCCTATTTCACAGCGAAATAATTTTTATAAATTATTTAAATAATATGCTCGGCAATAATAATAATAATAATAATAGGTCCCGAAGATTCGATGCCGATACCACCCATGTCCCAGAATAAATAAATAAATTATTATTACTATTAAATTCATATAATTTTTGTTTTTGTTTATTTATTTATTAACTTAATTTATTTGTATTTATTTTATCTACAAATTTTATTATTGTATACGTTCATTTAGATAAGTTTAATTTTATGTAATTTGACATTTCTTTTGCTTATACTGAAACTATTGTATGAACGGGATCCTTTAGCAATATTATTATTGTCCAGTGTGACAAACTGTAATACATATGAATAAATAAAAAAAAATAAATAATAAAAAAAAATGACGGAGGTAAGTCTAAGTCGTGTTTTGCGCGCACCAGATTTTTTACTCCCATTTCAAATAATCAAACAAATAATAATAATAATAATAGGCTTACCGAACCCGAAGGTTTGATGCCGATACCACCAAACTTCGCCTGCACAGACTCGTTCAATGTTCGCTGGTCAAGCCCAAGCCCCCGAGACCAGCCTTAACGCAATCCTTCCATCGACGTTTCTGCCTACCTTTCGGACACATCTCTACTAGGCTTACTAAGTTTCTAGGTATTCCCTGTTCAATCATGATGGTATGCAGCTTCTGACGGTTTATAGAATCATAAGCTTTTTTTAAATTGATATAGAGTTGATGGACTACACCGTTGTATTACATCAATCGAGCGATTCCGCCTAAAACCACATTGATAGTCTCCGATAATTTTCTCATGCTCGGCAATAACCCTAAATTTATAAATAATCTTGTAAAAACAGTATTTTGAATAAGGTTTATTAAAAACTTTGCTCAGATTAAGATTCCTTTTTAGGAATGAGGAATACGGTTTTTAAGAAACCTTATTAAAATTATTATTTTGACGAGATTATTCATATTTTAAGTGTTATAACCAAGCATATAACTTAACTAATTTAATTGTTTTTTGTTTTTTTTTTATTATTCCTTTTTGAAATAGGGTTATTTTAAAACCAAAATTATTTGTCTTCCATCACTAGAACCAGAGATATTAAATAAAATGTATTTTTCGCGCATAAACGTTTTGATTTTTTTACGCCACTCCTGGATAGCGTTGGTCTCTTATATTAAGGAGTGTAATGGTTCGATGGCTACTTTTACTAAAAAAAAAATCATCAAAATCGGTGAGACATATTTGAGATCCCCATCTTGTAAGGCTAAAAGCAAGAGAAGGTATGGATAACGATTAACAGATTAAGAGCTCTCAATAATTTTTGTTACGGTCTTAAGGAGTGAGTAACAGGGAAAAAAATGGCTTGAAACAAGGCGTGTCCTAAGAACAATTAAATCGATTTCTGAGTCGCTATAATCGATTCATTCTATAGCCCAGTTGGGTTCTGATTATGTAGATCAGTGGTTATATCACCTCATTGAATGGTTGAAACAAGGATTCAGAACCGAAGATACGTGCTATTGTCTTTAAAGTAAGAGCCTACTGTTGTATTGTCCAAGATGGAGTAAAAAGATTTGGATAATCTTTAGAATAACGACTTGATGTTTAAAAATCCTTAGAGTTGTTAACAACCAAAATATGTCTTCATTATTTGCACTTACCTATATGTAAAATATATAGCAAGAGAAAGTATCTTGAAAATTTTTCGTATTCCAGTTTTCTACGGAAATATACGTTTTAGGATCCTCTGAGTCCAAACAACCAAGTTGTGCGAAAAGGTCTGTGAGTGATAAATCTAGCACGGCAACGATAACTCTTAAAAAACTGAAATTTCATATTTTAGAAGCTTATACTCGTATGTCTGAGATGTTACAGCAATTTTTTCACATTTTCAAGAGCCACATTATACCATGCATTTTGCACCTTTTTTACGATGTTCACAAAAATGGCTCTAAAATTTTTAATTAAACTGGCTACATCTGTGTAAAATTAAATGGGATTCAATATCATGTAGTTTTCATTCTGATTGAAACAATCAGACAGCTCTTAAATGCCAATATTTTAAATTTGTTTCCTCTAAAATATTTTTAATTTTGTCGACTGGAAAAAGTAACAATTTCATGTTGTTAGTACATAAAAAACATATATCAGTATCTTAGGTTTCATTCTAATTGAACAGCTGTTAAATGCCAATATTTTATATATATATATATATATATATATATATATATATATATATTTATTTATTGGAATTTACAACTGTATAACAAGTAATACAACAAGTAAATTTGAATGAAACATAAAAAGGCATGAAACACATGTAGAGAAGCTTCCCAATGGAAGCACTCTAAAAATATTCTAAACTAGAAGGTCCCGGGGCCATCTTCTTTTCAGACGCCTCGGAGGATTGTCAGGAATTGAAGAGGAAGAAAGGATTGAAACGAAAGGATTAGGGTGGGAATGAAGTTTGTCATGGAAGGATTGATACCTCGTACGGGCCAAATCAGCAACATATGGGACATTAAGGTCTTTATGGATGAGTTTGTTGGTGGCAAAGTAAGGAGCATTGAGGATTTTACGAAGGATTTTGGACTGAAGGGATTGGATACGAGAAGAATTTGATGGTTTAGTAGAGCCCCAGAGCTCAACTCCGTAAGTCTATATTGGTCTTATAATAGTCTTGTAGATGAGTCTTTTGTAGTTAAGTGGAAGATTAGAACGTTTGTCTAGTAAGTGTTGAAGTAGTCGAAAACGTCGTGCAGCTTCTTGTCGTTTCAGTCTTGTATGAGGATTGTCAAGATGCAGTCCTAGATATCGGATCTGTTCAACCGGGACAAGAGGAGTATTATTGAAGGAGACAGTAGGGCAGGAAGTCATAGGTTTACGACGAAGGGTAAATGTAATTTGGTTGGATTTGTTGGAATTTATTTTAATTCTCCAGTTCTGACACCATACTTCAAGGTCTCTGAGTTGGGATTGGAGAGTTTGAGAGGCAATAGTTGGATCAGCATTGACTGATAACACACAAATGTCATCAGCATAGGTAGAAAGGAAGGTGTTAGGATGGGTTGGGATATCAGCTGTATAAAACTGTGTAAAGGATGGGTCCTAGGATACTACCTTGAGGGACACCAGCAGACTGACTAAAACTGGACGAAAATGAATTATTATGATTGATTTTGAAGGATCTGCCAGTGAGGTAGGACTGGATAATAAGGAAGTATGTAGAGGGAAGGAATTGGCGGAGCTTGTGAAGCAATCCCGGGTGCCAGACTCGGTCGAAGGCCTGTTCCACGTCAGGGAAGGCTCCCGTAGCCAATATTTTAAATTTGTTTCCTCTAAAGTACCTTTAATTTTGTTGACACAAAAAAAGTAACATGTTTTTTGTATATAAAAACATTTAAAAAAATATATAAAAAACAAACTGAATGATAAAATAGCAAAAATATTTATGTAGGTAATTTTATTTTTCCCAACGTAAGAATAGTAACATAGATGTATAATTAACTGTTGGAAAGCTAAAGATTGAAAGAAAAATAATGTTATGTTATAACCAATGTTTTGAAAGGTAATGTTAAGTGTAGAATAGGGTATAAAGTATAAGGAATATAATTCTATAACTTTTTTATTATTCAACATTATTTAATAGATTTTAAATTAGTTTTAACAACCGAGGTTGGTAAAAGTCGTGTGTTGTTCGTACCAGATTTTTTAAACTAGTTGTTACCTTTTTTTTTTACTGTTTTTTATAGGCCTGAAAATAGCCAAATATCTAGGCCGAAACGTCGTCACAGTAACTGACATATCTTGTTTAGCGTGATTTAATTACTACAACCCTCTCACAAATTTTTCCTTACATAATTGCTGACCTGTGATTGATATTTTCGTTCCGAAAAGTATACTGTTGCAGTTAACTAGAGGCATCAACTCCTTCGTCGAGGCGATCGTTACGCCCTCACCATCCTTCACCATCAGGGGAAGAGCAGAGTGTCAGGGGGAGTTAAGTGCTCGTGAAATACGACCAAAGGGGATTACCACGCGTTCCGCCCGGGCCCTCAATACCATTACCATATACCATAAGTCATTATGAAAAAATAAACATATTATCACAAAGTTAATAATTTTAATATTTGTTTTCTTACAATTACACCCACATCCAATAATAATGCAGTAAAATTAGGTTATAACACGAACATTAAAAAAAAAATTATTTTCTTTTTTAATTTTTTGGGAAGTTTTTCTTAATATAACCACTTAAAAGAGCACATATTGACTTCCATTTGTCACTTAATCACTTTATTTCATAAGCTTTTCATATTTGTCGACGTTTCGGGTCTGTTTCCCCATTTTCAAGACTTATTTTTTCCTAATATAAATGCTATTTCATATATCACCCATCATTTTATTTCATAGCACCCTGCTATTTGTCCTTATTGGTGTTCATTGGCTATTAGGAAGCAACAATAGGATCATTATTTACGGATAGCACACATGTGTCATCAGCGTAAGTAGAGAGGACTGTGCTTGGATAGATAGGGATACCAGCTGTATCCACCGTGTAGAGGATTGGACCTAGGATACTACCTTGAGGTACACCGGCTGACTGGGTGAATACTGAGAAGGAGGAGAGATTATGATTAACTTTAAAGGTTCTATCTGTAAGGTAGGAACGGATTATCAGGAAATATGTCGGGGAGAGGAATTCGCGGAGTTTTTAGAGTAGTCCTAGGTGCCAAACTCGATCGAAAGCCTTTTCCACGACAAGAAAGGCTTCTGTGCAGTACATTAAATACTCAGACATATAAGCTTCTAAAATATGAAATTTCAGTTTTATACGACTTATAGTTGCCGTGCTAGATTTATCACTCACAGACATTTTCGCACAACTTGGTTGTTTGGACTCAGGGGATCCTAAAACGTATACTTCCGTAAAAAAATAAAATTCGAAACTTTTCAAGATATTGTTGTATACAAAGAACAAATATGTTGGTTAGCAGTTTTCTATTTTAATAAATATAAACATGAAGATATGAATTCGATAATAATGATTTTTTTTAAGTATTAATTGATCATAAGTTGTTATCAACAATTAAATATATATCTGTGGTCGTCGTGAAAACTGGATAACTGGAGTTATATTAAAAATGAGTAAACTCCACGTATCGCTCCCTCAGACCGTCTCCCACGTCGCACAGTGCGCAAAATCACCAATTTAGGTGGACAAAAGTTAAGTCTAAAGATTGGAATTTTCCAGTGCTTCACCTTTTTATTATTAGTTGGCCAGACCCTTTATACTAATAATTCCCGCCATACCGTGTTTACAAATAAATAGTAAATGAGTGAATCATTCCTGTTCGCACAAGTGCCTAATAACCGACAGTTGGATTATCTTTATTCAATAGTCATTTATTGTGTTCAAGGTGTATTTAGAGCAAACTCTTTTTGCTTTTAATTAACAATGGATACAGCTGAGACAGGTAAGACATTATATTTCCAAACTCGTT
Organism: Piezodorus guildinii; assembly: GCA_023052935.1. Classification (NCBI taxonomy): domain Eukaryota; kingdom Metazoa; phylum Arthropoda; class Insecta; order Hemiptera; family Pentatomidae; genus Piezodorus; species Piezodorus guildinii. Next base: position 167,470,283 of record CM041294.1, on the reverse strand, counting down.
ATTGAATATATATTGCAATCTCACCTGTAGAGTTAATTTAGCAATTTGTAAATGTATGCCCTTATTCAATAACGAAAAACTCCACGTATATAGCCCCCAAGTTACCCCAAGGATTCGATTGTAGGATTCGTTTCATCAAATATGAAAAGCTTATGAAATAAAGTGATTAAGTGACAAATGGAAGTGAATGTGTGCTCTTTTAAGTGGTTAAAAAAAATAATAACAAAAAAATTATAAATAATAAAAAACTGAAGCTTGTTATTGTTTGAATTGTTTTTTACCTTTTCGTTATTACCTAGTAAATAGTTATGGCGTTGTATCCAATAATAAAACAGTAAAATTAGGCTATAACCCGAACATTCGCAAAAAAAAAAAAAAATAAATAAATAAAAAAACTGATACCTGTTAGAAATTGTTTTTACATTTTCGTTATTAACTATTAAAAAGTCCCAGAGTTATCCGTGTTTGGTAAGGGAGGGGGAGAGAAAAATATATTTGTTTCAAATTTTTCTGAACATCTCAGAAAGTATTCTGTTTATCGCAAACATTGTTCTATACCAGATTCAAATACTTTATAAGATATTTGAAAATGATTCCATCCATTTCTTTGTTAAAATAGATGATTGTAGAGATATAAAATGTACAATACAAAGCATATATTTAGCAAAATAAAGTAACAAAATGTTGGTTTTGAAGTTTTTGCCTAAAAGATTCTATCAACAAAATTATTTAATGTACAGATGTCAAATATTTTTCAAATTGAAGTATATTTAATAGTTTTTAAATTGATTTAAAAATTGAGGTATGTAAAAGTCCTCTGTTGCTCGCACCAGATTTTCTCTAACTGTATTGGAAAATTCTTAAGACCAATTTAAATTGACTTAACAACGGAGGTAAGTGAAAGACGTGTGTTGCGCGCACCAGATTTTTAAAATATTATTTAGCAACATTCTATTCCCTTTGAAATCTATATCTTACATAATGTATTTTATTATACTGTTGAAAATACCAATAAATATATTTAAAAATAAAATCCTACATAAGAATTAGAAATAACATAAAACATAATATACCTATTATTATTTTCCATTGTAATTATTTTGTTGGGATATAACAATCGTATTATCATTAGCTCTAAAGTTTATCATGAGTCGTAAAAACGTAAATGCATCTAGCTCTGCGTGTTCAATATCGAATATGAACGATATAATAGGCTTCTTAACCTTTTTTTTTCTTTTTCTCTGGAACAAATTATACTAAGAAGCCATAACTCGAAGAGCCTCAGTTAACCTCTATCGGCTGGATATCGAACTATTAGGTAGGCCCTATATAGTTCTCCAGCAATTACGGGAGTTACCTAACTGGAATTACGGCGCAACTAGTGATCGGTTCAAAGAAGTCCCGGAGGCATTGCGTAAGGAAAACCTTCTTAATTCGATGCGTAGTTCAGAAGGTAGTGATAGAAATGTAATGTACGACAAAATAATTTTATTAACAATAATTAACTAGCGGTTGGATACAGATATCACTAAATATCGCCTACACAGATTCATCCAATGATAAAGCCTAAGCCTTCGAGGACAGACTAAACAAAATCCTCCCATTGACGCTTCGGCTTACGTTTCCGACGCATACCAGTCGGTTTAGCACAAACTAACTTTTTAGGAATTTAGTATTCGCTGAGATTGACAACTTCATACGACCTTTTCAGCCGTAGCGATATTATAAACTAAATTATACTGACAGGATACTAGTTACGTAATTCCGCGTTGTGTATTCTTCTAAATTCCTCATATAATACGGATCTGGCCCAAACCAGGCACCATTCATTTTTCGAAAAACTCCATTTTAACTCTAACCCACTAGTTTTTACCCTCGCTTCCTCTACGATTCCTGATAATACTTTGAGGCGTCCGAAAAGAAGATAGCCCCGAAACCTTCTCGTTTAGAATATTGTTTTATGTACTATCTATGAGTAGTTTACCTAAAAGAATATTACACATGTCACTATTTTATATATATTTTTTCAAATATACCAGATGTATTCAATTTAACGGAACATAATACAAAAATAAAATAAATGGGGTCATCTGAGGTGTAGTACATAGCTTCTATACCCAAGGTCACAGGTTCAAACCCGGGAGATGGCTCTAGGCTTTAAAAAAAAAAAAACTTGATTTGTACCGTCCTTAAGAGGGGACGTGAAATGGTGGTCTCGAACCTGTGCGATGTAGAATACACGTTAATAATCCCTAATTTATAACCTGGATCGTAAAAATTTAGGAATCCAACATCATCGTCCGGTTAGCTACAGGAGAATAAAATAAATAAATAAATCGAAAAAAGGTGCATTATGCATGGTATTAAGTGGCTGTTCTAAAAAGCTGATTTTGATGAAAAAGGTTTTGTAACGTCTCAGGCGTATAGTTGTCTTAAATATGAAATTTCAATTTCATAGGACTTACCGTTTCCGCCCGGGAGTTACCACACACACACACAGACCTTTTTGCGGGACTTGGTTATTTGGACTCAGGGGACCCTAAAACGTGTATTTCCGTTGAAAACTGGAATTCGAAAATTTACACGATCGCAATAATTTTCCTTGTTATATATAGTAAGTAAAAGTAAAAATAAAACCAATCAGATATTAAGGAACATTTGAATTTACATTGCTATATCGAGTTTAATCAGAGGCCGTTAGAGTCCTTTGATGTTCTTATGATTTTTAAACGAGAGTAGAAAAAAATCGTTGGTTGTGCCGTCCTTCAAAGAGGACGTAAAATGTTCATCCGGACCGATTGCGATGTCAGGCACTTACGATAGATCTCTATTCTGTTGAAATCGGGATAGGCTACATTAGCATAACGTGACGTTTAATGAATAAAAAATCTGGTGCGGGCAACACACGACTTTCAGTAACCTCCGTTTTTAAAATCGATTAAAGAATTTCCAAATAAAGTTAAAGATAAAAATGAGTGAAACCATTAAAGAATTAATTAATAATTAATATAAAAACTTGTGATTTATTAAAAACTCTATCATATTATTCTCTAAAATAATCAGTTTTATCGGATTTTTATCACTCTTTATTAACTTTTCAAGCTTGTTCATAAGATAATATTTTTCTAAAATATTTCTCTTTCCAACTGTTCTTATGTTCAAAAAAAATTTTTTTTTTCAGTTTTCTTTTTTAGTTTTTTATAAAATTAATTAAAATTAAGCTGTTAATTATCGATGGTAACAAGATAATATAGTTATTTTTATATAATCTACAAAATTAAAGGTACTTTAGAGAAAGAAAATTTAAAATATCGACATTTAAGCCCTATCTGACTATTTCAATCAGTATGAAACATACATGATGTTAATGCGCAATTAATTTTACATCGATATAGCGAGTTTATTCAAAATCGTTGAAGCCCTTTATGAGAAAATTGTAAAAAGGTGCAAAATGAATAGTATAAAGTGGCTTTTCTGGTTACCCAATTTTGATGAAAAAGGTTTTGTAATGTCTCGGGCGTATATTTGTCTAAAATATGAAATTTCAGTTTCATAGTAATTTTCGATTTTACCCGGGAGTTATCACCCACACGGACACATAGACACACAGAAGAAACACAGACCTTTTTACGGAACTTGAAAAAGTAAAAATAAATAAATATATACATATACATATATACATATACATATACAGAAATATATATATATATATATATATATATATATATATATATATATATATATATATATATATAACATGAGTTCTCTCAATATAAGAGCTGTGATCCAGACACGATTACGATCCTTCGGAAATAGGTCTTGATGGTGGAGGATAGACGAAGTGGTAAATCTCCTGACCTCAACTAATCTAACCGAAGGGACTGAGATCACTATCCGCCCCACGTCCCACGGGACTTCGGGACGGGACTAATGAAGGCTGGTAATTAGCTGTCCCGTGGGACCTGCGAGTTGGGGATTAACTGCCGGGTGGTCGGGAGTAATTAATCAAAAGGAGCTTCATCCAAGGCGTTTTTGAAGTCAATCAGAGAAATATAGAAGCCAGCAGTGTAGGCAAGGCGTAGATGGGAGTATGTTAGCAGTAGCTTCGAAGTTTGTCACAACTTTATTAATTAATACGAAATATCTTCCCTTAAAAAGATTATATTGCTCACACGATCAATTATTTTGGGATCATTATTTCCTGGAATGAACCTTTGAATAAAAAACCTGGCGTTTAATCCTAAAAACAAATAAAAACCAAAGATCGGTAAAGAAATATCAGAGATACAGCATATTAATAATAATAACATTGCTTTGATAAATAATAAAAATAATATTGATTGAATAAATGATAATGAGATAATTGATAATGAGATTGAATAATAATATTTTTATTATTAATAATAATAATATTGATTTGAGAAATAAAACAATCTGCCATTATCTAGGGCAATAATTATTAGAGCTAAAAGAAGTCATTCATTCCAAAAGTACAGGGTAAGACAAAAAAGTAATATAAAATAAAATAGTGTATATGAATATCAGTGTCGGTTCGCCCACAATACGCCCTGATGATGATCCACAATGGGGGTCGAAACGTTGGTAAAAAAATAAATTGTTGAAACTACTCAATTGTTTCATTCACTGACCGCCACCCGGACTAATTCCTTTTAATAAAATAAAATAAGTAAAGAGATAAGTAGTCCAATATCCAAAATCCTTTTCACTCGACTTGTTTTTAAAATTTAAAACTATAATAGATTTGTCCAGTTAACAAATACAAATATTTCAATTAATTATAAATTTAATGCTCCCTATTATATTTCCAACAGGGAGCGGCGTGGTCTAGTGGATAGAGCACTAGTCTGCTGTGCTCCGGGTCCTGGGTTCGAATCCCGCCTGTGGCAGAATATTATTTATTCTGTTAATTCAGTCGGGGGGCGACCCAAGGGTATGGAGACCCTCCTGGGGCAGACCCAGCCTCTATAAAGTGGGTACCCAAATAAATTGGGGAAAAACCTGGCGGCTGAGCGTGATTAAGGCCTAATCACCTTATTGCACTGCCGTTGGCCGAGAAACAGTACGAATCTCTATATGTACTGAGCCCAAGACCCTTCATGGGTTGTAGTGCTACAGGTTTTTTTTTTTTTTTTTTTTTTTTTTTTTTTTATATTTCCAACTGTACCTTACACCACGACCTTAGTATTCCATTAATTTTAGACCATCCAATTTTTTCAAATTCCATCAGAACCTTCTTCATCATCCTAATCCTTTAGCTCAATCCCTCTACAGCTCCACCCACCCCTATAATCCTCCACAAAGATTGAAACGGCAGTGGCCCCGTGACGTTCTGTAAACATTTATACTGGAGTTCTGACACTGGTCAGATCCTCCACTCATGTACTATATGTTTGTGGCTATTGCGCCCTAACTCAGCCTCTACTGACTAAGACCAGTGATGCGGCTGAGAGAGAGGCGCTGGGATCTCTTGGATTCCGCTTTTTCCCTCCACAAGTGGAGGGCAAAGCCCAGTCTGGGGTCCCCTTAGCAGTTGTATATAGTTACCATTGTTTGTATGATGTTTATTTATTTGCCAACTTTGTATTTATCTCAATTATAGTTTTTTTTTTTTGTTTTTTTTTATTATTATTTTATTGTATATATATATATATATATATATGACTTTATCATTATTTTCTGTATATATTGTATGAATGTGGTCTTATATCAGTATTACTATTGTTCATTCTGAAACAGATCGTAATAATTCTCAATAAATAAAAAAAAATTATAGATATTTGGTACAAACAGTAGAACTTTGTTTAAGCTTGCATAATTATACTTCAGCTTCTAAGGTAGACTGAAGGTAAAGAAAAAAATGCCGTGACATAACTGAGGAAAAATTACGGAGTTCCAAAATGAGGTAGAGCTAATAATGAAAGATTTCCTCAGGGAAGCTGTTTTTTCAATTTCGTAGGGAAAGGGACGGTGGTTAAACAGACTAAGATTTGAAGAGGGGACAGAAGGAAATGGAGGAAGAAAATTAAGAACAAAGAGAGGATTTTTGGTTCCAAAAATGTATAATTGTATTTTTTGTCTTATAATAATTATGAGAGTATGATCTTGATAGTTTCCGTACAATGGCGATTACACTAAGATCCTAGAATATCCTGTCTATAAAATCCTAAAGAAAATATATATAATATCCTGAAATATCGTATAATAGCTGGAAACCCTTTTGAGTAATCTCTTTGATGAAGGGCTAAAGTTTAGACAAAAACTTAAGAAGTTAAAAAATCTGGTGCTCGCAAAACGAAACATCATTTATCTTTAATAGCTTTAATACTTTCGTAATTGAAATGGAAACTCCTTCATTGTGACAAATGCTACTCGCGCTACTTGAAACGTGAGGTCTCTAGAATGTGTCGGGAGGTGGATAAAGGTGGTAGAATGTGATGGCACATTTGTAACAATTTTTTTTTTTTTTCGAGGGCAAAATGTAAATATTGCAAGTAATAAAATTTTTATTTATTATTTTAACGAATATTATTATTTGTTTTTGACTTTTACCTACCTATGTATGAAATATATTTTAAGGAAAAGTACTACGATCGTGAAAATTTTAGAATTCCAGTTTTAAACGGAAATACATGTTTCCATACAACTCAGGGTCCCCTGAGTCCAAAATACCATACAGATTTTGGATTGTAAGGATTGAATGCGAGAGGAATCAGATGGTTTAGAAGAGACCCAAAGATCGATTCCATATGTCCAGATGTGCCTGATAAGGGTAATATAAATGAGCTTTTTATAGTACATTGGAAGATTCGATTAACCCTAAATTAGTCAAACATAGCTTTTATAAGCATAAATGACACCTCGTTCGAATAGTATCTGTACGAAGCAGAGGCGAGTCCTCTAGAAATAATATAAATTATTAAACAAAAACTCAACTGTGTACCGTTTTATCAACTTTTACAAGCTTGTTTATAAGATAATGTTTTTTCTTTTCTCTTTCCAACGGTATATTATACGTCTATATTACTGTTCTTATGTTCAAAAACAAAATATTGCATTAAAAAAATATGTTTTCAGTTTTCTCCTTTAGTTGTTTATCGAATTGGCTCAACTTGCATATTTACCCGTTATTTATCATTTAGCTGATAATTATCAATGGTTACAAGATAATATAGTTATTTTTATAGAATCTACAGAATTTAAGGTACTATATTTCAGTAAGGTACTAGAAAAAAGGAGTGTGTGTGGTAAGTATAGCGTGAAAGAAAAAGTCTGAAATTCAATGAATCAGAATTTTCATATTTAAGAAAACTACGCGCCCGAGATGTTAGAGCAACTTTTTCATCAAAATCACTAGACCAGAAGAGCCACTTTATACAATGCATTTTTCACCATTTTACGATTTTCTCAAAAATGGTTCTTTCGATTGTATATTTCTTTATGCAATTTTATCGTTTTGAACGTAAAAATAGTAATATAGATGTATATATAGATATATACCATTGTAAAGCAAAAGATTTTATAAAAAATATCATACTTTAAAGGTAATTTTAATACTTCACGGAGAGTGATGAAAAACCTTTGTTTGTTGTGAAAATTCTTTTAGCTCTCGCATTACAGATAACATGGTTACTTACTTTTGTAGAGTTTACTGTTAGTTTGTTCCTTCACGGTTAAGAGATCAGCCCGATTAGATATGTATACATTTTTTTGTCTTTTGGTCAGGAAATATTGAAATGAAAGCGTATATTGAGTTGTTTTTACTTTCACTTATCTATATATGAAATATATATTAAGAGAAAGTATTGCGATCATGAAAATTTTTGAGTTACAGTTTTCAACGGAAATACACATTTTAGGGTCCCCTGAGTCCAAATAATCAAGTCCAGCAAAAATGTCTGTGTCTGTGTGTTAACTCCCGGGTGGAAACGGTAAGTTCTATGAAACTGAAATTTCATATTTAAGACAACTACACGCCCGAGACGTTACAAAACCTTTTTCATCAAAATGAGCTTACCAGAAGAGCCACTTTATACAATGCATTTTGCACCTTTTCTCGAAGACGATTTTGATTAAACTCGCTATATCGAGGTAAAATTTAATGTGCTTTAATATCATGTAGCTATTATTCTGATTAAAATGGTCTGACAGGGCTTAAATGCCGATATTTTAAATTTTCTTCCTCTGAAGTACCTTTAATTTTGTTGATTCTATAAAAATAACTATATTATCTTGTTACAAATGATGAAAAACAGGTAAATATATAATTTGAATGAAATGATATTTTTTTAATGGAATTTTTTTGTTTTTGAAGATAAGAACAGTAATATACATGTGTAATATAACCGTTGGAAAGCCAAAGACTTTAGAAAAAATATTATCTAATACACAAAAGCTTTTGGAAGTTAATAGAGAGTGATAAAAAAACGATAAAACTAAGTGATTATTTTCGGTAATGATATAATAGATTTTTTAATGAAACACATGTTTCTATAGAAATTCTATTTAGCTAATTCTTTAATGGTTTCACTAATTTTTATCTCTTACTGTATTTGAATATTCTTCAATCGATTCTATAAACGGAGGTAAGTTAAAGTCGTATGTTGCCCGCACCAGATTTTTAAGGTGATAACTAGAATTAGAAAATGTTTACCGCCCCAATACTTTTCATTCCATATATAGGGAAGTACAAGTAAAAATCTAATCCAGATATCCTATACGTGTTTGCTTAAAGTATAGTATTTACCCTGAGCGAGGTAATCCTGGTAGAACATCCAAGGACCTCCCAAACCTCTCCCAATCTCGGACACAGATTGGATCTCCGTTGGTTGAACTCCGGGATATCAACCTGGGCCAACCTTATCTTAGTCGAGCTCTACCGCCTACGGCTCCTTGTTTAGTTTACCAATATATTATATATTATGTATATTACGCTTCAGATATTATATAATACTGATTTATTTTATATACTTAGCAAAGGTGCAATTCATACGTGGTGTTATTTGTGTTTAAAATATTTCAGTTTGATCAGTTAATAGTTTATCTCAAACAATAGACTACCATGTTTCATAAATGAGAAAGTATTTAAAAAAAATATTTTCTGGATAAAATATTTAGGAGAATTGGCTGAAAAACATAATGTATGTAGACATACGAGATCAGTTGTAGCTGGGCGGTTACCATAACAGCCTCCTATGATAAAGGCCACGGGTTCAAACCCGCAGGTTGTCCTAGGATTTTTTAGGAGGGGACGTTAAAAAGTGGTCCCGAGCCTGTGCGATGTTAGGTCCTTGTTAAAGATCCCTATCCTAATTAAACCTGGATAGGCAAAATTTAGGACTCCCACTGTAGCATCGTCCGATTAGCCATAATAGCATACAGTGACGTAAAATAAATAAATAAAGAAACAAACCTATAGACATACAACTGGGCACTATACAAAAAAAATTACAAAACAAAAATAACTGGGGTTTACTACATGAATTTAGATAATCTCTAACAGGTTTTTATAGATCAAAATTTATAAAAAGGGCTGTTGTCTCAAAAAAAATGTCTCTATATAAAAATGTCTCTATTTTTTTTATAATAATTTGTAAGATTGTTATATTTTTGTTGTAATACACTGAAAAAAGCAGGTATCAATCTATCTATAATTAGTTTATCTCCTGGGGATTACGGGTTCATTGTAGCAAAAGGTGCAAGAAAATATTATTTTTATTATGCAATATTAACATAACATTTAATATTATATTCAATCATCGGCAGGAATTAGAAACATAAATTGGTCAAAAACTTAAAATTGGCTCAAGAGTTATAAATCTATGACGTACAAATCGTACGTCATAGATTTATAACTCTTTTTCTCATACTGTTAAAATTATTAATTTTTTTTTCCTTTATAATGCCTCACTATTATAACTAATTCATCACTATTTAATTTTTAGAAATTATTGCATTTATCAATTGTCATTGTTAATATTTCACTTTGTAATCTTCAATATAATTTATTTTCCTATCATTTTTATATATTGTATTCCACTGCTGATTGTTATCTTTGTTTTTTGTTTTTCTTATAGCCCTGAAGAAGGCCTATAATTTAGGTCGAAACGTCGGCACCGATAAATTAAGTTTACGCCTAATTGTGTGTTAAATTGACTGCACCCTCAACCAACTTCTCTCATAAAATTGGTTCAGTTTATGTATTTGTTATGTTTTATTCAACATTCAACCAACAAAATTTTTCTAAATACTTCTTAAAGTTTAATTTAGTTCCATGGGAGCTTTATTAAGGGGAACATCTGTTTTCACGAAACGATCTAAAAGTATAAATAAATATTAGCAATGTTAGTTTATGGATTTATAACAACTTTCTATTTATTTAAACAACTTACGTACGACTTGGTACGTAATATGTTTTTTAAAATCCCTTGTAATGTATGGCAGAATATAACTTGCACGGTCCTGTACATTTAACAATTGAGACGTTGATTTCCAAAAGGTACTAAATGACATTTTTTCAAAGTTGATATTTTTACATATTTGTATTCTAATGGCTTAGTTTTATCTAAATCCGTCATCAAATTTTATCTAAAAAACATAAAAATCCTTTAAAAAAGTATTTAAAAATTGCATTTCATTCCAAAAGAAAACTAAATCCACATTTTACTTCATTCCAAAAGGTACTATATCCATGTTTCGTTCCAAAAGGTACTATATCCTATGTAAACAGATATAACCTTTCCTTTCATTTCCTTCCAAGAGGTACTATATCCATGTTTCGTTCCAAAAGGTACTATATCCTATGTAAACAGATATAACCTTTCCTTTCATTTCCTTCCAAGAGGTACTATATCCATGTTTCGTTCCAAAAGGTACTATATCCTATGTAAACAGATATAACCTTTCCTTTCATTTCCTTCCAAGAGGTACTATATTCCCCACTATACCGCAGAAGCACCTAATCCCGTAACATATCACCATTAATTTATTGTTTTCATCATTTTTTGCATTTTTATTGGTTCATTTATCACGTCTTGAATCACCGCTATTATTTTGATCACTGGTTTTAACCTAATAATCAGTTTTTAGGCTATTTGAAACAACTTAGTTCTCATCGCTTTGGTTCTTTTAGGTTGTCAATTAAATTAAGTTTTTTCCTAGTATTTCTTCTAGCAGCAACATAAATTTGGTTTAAAAATTTTCAGAAGCTTACATTTTAATAGAATAATGGCATTTGATGCAGCAAATTGTTGGAATTAGCATTCCACGAACTTGCTAAATATGTGAAGAAATTATGTGCCTGATCTAACTTAGTAGTCGATTTTTTTATGTAAAATAAAAGCTCAAAAGTTATTATTTATCAGTATCTATGGTTAAATATTGTTTACCCGTCCTTAAAAATATAGGTAAATTTGCTAAATTCACATAAATAGTAAATACAAGTTCAAAACAAACTTCATAATTACATACTTTCTTATTAAAGTGCCATAAATGGATAAATTGTCCTTGAATGTTCACTTTCTTTATGAATAATAGATAATCAATGTAATTAAGCAACAAATAAAGGTATTTCTCAGAGGGAGAATAAGGAAATATACATAACTTAGTAATTAATAGTAGTAAAGACATTAGTTATCGGTAATGTTGGATCAGGAAGGTTATAGTGACTGTTACCAACTTATCTCGCGTTATATTCTTCCAAGAAGTACTATATCCACGTTTCATTCCCAAAGTACTATATCCATATTATATTGTTTAAAAGTCATGGGAAAAGTGCAATAATTTGGAAAAATGTGTTGGCAACACACTTAAAAATCAACTTTAGATTTTAATAAAATAAGAATCAAATAAATAAATTTCAGATTTTTGCGTTTCCTGTAAAATTTTCTAAAGTGGATATAGTACCTTTTGGAAATCAACGTCTCAATTGTAGCCTCTCTCATTACCAGTGACATACATTCATAAGTTTATAGGCTAAAAAAAACTTTATGTTAACCTGTACCACTGCCTTTTACAGCCGGCAATGTAATGGTTTGGGGCTGCATGTCATTGAATGGTGTTGGGAAGTCATGCTTCGTTGAAAGTATAATGAATGCCGAAAGGTATGTAGACATGTTGCGACATAATATGCTTTCCAGTGCTGAAAAACAAGGACTGGAGGATCGTTTATATTCCAGCAAGACAACGATCCTAAACACACAGCCAGTAAAACGAAGAAATGGTTATTATACAATGTACGGAGACAATTTAAAACACGACCTAAGTCTCTGGATCATGTTGAACATTTATGGTATATTTCGGATTTGAAGGTAAGAAAACACAAAATTTCTTCAGCGAATGTTTTTTTTTTTTTTATCTTCAAATGTTTTCATTCACACCTGTCAATAACTAATTGACAATCAGCGAATGTGATGATGAAGGAATGATATTTGGCGTGGTAGGCATGATGGAGAGCTGCCCAGCGGCACCTCTTCCTATTACGGATTTAGCTTAGAAGGTCCCTCATCCAGCTTCTTTTCAGTCTTCGGCGAGTATTGTTCGGCATGTTACTAGTGGCCATGCTTCGTATTAGATTGCTAGTATGTCTGAGTAAGTTGTGAAAACGTTTGTAGAGGGTCCGAATCTGTTCGTTGACTGTTGGCATGTGAAGGTGTGTATGTAAAGTAGCGTTGCTAACGTACCATGGTGAGTTTGTAATAGTTCTGAAAGTTTTGGATTGAAAAATTTAAATTTTTCACAAATGTGTAACGGAAAATCTTGTTTCTACGTATCAAAGAAGCTATAATTGATGCCAATGGAATAATAAAAAATTATTAATGAATTTTATTTACTTAAATAGGATATTTTTATTATGAACAAATGGCTGTGCCAATACATTTTTTATTTACATTTTTACAATTTATTTTTCTCATTCGTTTCTACCTTAATTATTTCTTTTTTTTTTTTTTTTTTTGTTTTGTGGGCATATTTAATTTCTATTCATAAATAAAATTTATTAATCACTAATAAGTTACATACTTTAAGAATTAAATGGAAAAAAACAGAGCGTGCCAATACTTTTTAGACCCACTGTATGAAAAATATGGTAGGGGTGGTGGTCGGTGTACGATTTAACCGGAAATACTCTTTGTACCCAGATTCAAAAGTGACCATGTCCCCCAAAAAGACTTGTATGTGCCTCCATGTGTCTGTGTATTTATGTGATCAGTCTAATTCGAAAACGATGTTTCATAAAACTGATTTTATATTTTAGGAGTGTATGTGCCTGATGTGTTCAAGCTACTTTTTCAATAAAATAATGGACTTTATACCATGCATTTTGCATCTTTTTTAGATTTTCTCAGATACGGCTCTTAAGTTTTGGATTAAACTTGCTATATCAATGTAAAATTTTATGGGCTTGATTATTATGTAGTTATTAATAGTCTTTCTTTTTAGAATTGTCTTTTTTTTTTCTTTTTTTTTTTTTTTTTTTTTTGAACTAGGTAAAGAAAATCATCTGTGATGGTGTATAATACATGATATAAGGTTATATTGGTAAGGATTTTATTCCGTATAGGGCTATTTAGATATTATGTAGGCGGTGCAGTAGAATCGATAGCTGGTCATTGAACCGTGCAATTTTCTTCTCATTACTGAACGACTGCCTCACGCAATCTCAAAGGCACTAATGTACCTCTCAAACTTTATACTGATCTAATGCGCAACTCTCTGACGTAGATCGCCCTCGGTCGAAGCCCAATAGAAAAATATCTATAGAAATATGTAAAAGCATAGCATCCAATTTACATCATAAGAACAATCCGGTTAGATGAACACTGAAGGAAGACGAATTTCCAAAACTCATCATTCACAAATCAGTCACAAGAGTTAGTTATGTTTAATTTTTTTTTTTTTTTAACATCATTTATTGAAATTTACAACTGTACTTCAAAGTACAACAAGATAAATGGCGTGATACAGACTTGAAGAAGAACTACCCAATGGCAGCACTCCTGTAACTTTTCTAAACTAGGAGGTCTCGAGGCCATCTTCTTTTCAGACAACTCGGAGGATTGTCAGGAATGGAAGAGGAAGCAAGAATTGAAACTAGTGGGTTAGAGTGGGAGAGGAGTTTGTTATGGAAGGAGTGATATCTGGGTCGGGCTAGATCAGCAACAAATGGACCATTTAGGTCTTTATGGATGAGTTTATTTGTGACAAAGTAAGGAGCGTTGAGGATTTTAAGAATGATTTTGGATTGTAGGGATTGGATCCAGGAAGAATTTAAAGGTTTAGTAGAACCCCAAAGCACAACTCCGTAAGTCCATGTAGGCCTAATGATAGTCATGTAGAGAAGTCTTTTGTAGTTTAGAGCCTTTTTCAAGTAAGTGTTGAAGTAATCGTAAGCGGCGAGCAGTTTCTTGTCGTTTCAGTCTAGTGTGCGGATTCCTTGTGAGACGTTTGTCAAGCAGGACACCTAAATAGCGGATTTGTTCGACCGGGACAAGTGGAATATTATTAAAGGATACTTTAGGACAGGAGTTCATTGGTTTACGACGGAGGGTAAAGGTTATTTGGTGGGATTTTTCTGAATTTATTTTAATTCTCCAATTCTGACACCATACCTGAAGGTCTCTGATGTGGGATTGTAGGGTTTGAGAGGTAATATTAGGATCGTTATGGACTGGACTGGATTGGTTGGGATGTCAGCTGTATGGACTGTGAAGAGAATGGGTCCGAGGATACTGCCTTGTGGGACGGCAGCGGACTGAACAAAAAGGGATGAATAGGAACAATCGTGATTTATTTTGAAGGATCTGTCAGTGAGATAGGACTGGATGATAAGAAAGTATGTTGGAGGAAGGAATTTTCGGAGTTTGCAAAGCAGTCCTGGGTGCCAGACTTGGTAAAGGCCTTGTTTAATTTAAAATATCCCGATGACCACGTCATTATATGAAATGAAGAAAAAAATTGATACTTTATGATGAAATTGTCAGAAACCTATATGACAGGAAGGTCCGATAAATTTAAATAAAAGTTGTATTTTGTGACTAAATTTTACTTCTCTAGTTTGAACCCCTAGTATTTCTTTTGGGCCTGTCGTGTTCAAGGATTATATTGAGTTTTACATGAAACGTCCGTGTTTATAGTTTCTGAAATACATAAAGGATTTTGCAGGTCTCTGTTGTTTTCTTCCGAATGTTTACATATTTAAAGTAAACAGTTACTAATCCTCTACCTTTGTATTATAAACAATAGCTTCCCAATCAATTACCCACTTTTTAGTATACCTCCAAATATGAACATGGAAAACATGCGTTTTTCGAGTAATATTTTTGTACGAGTTTAAACTCGGCCATTCAGCAGCTGAGGCTGCTAGAAATATTTGCAAGGCGTTTGGGGAAGGGAATGTTAATGAACGGACCATTCGCCTTTGGTTTGCTAAGTTTTCAGCTGGGGATACCGACTTGGAAAACTTGCCCCGAGGAAGACCTCCGTCCGTAATAGACAACGATGTCCTTAAACATACAGTAGGAATTAAATAGAAGGAAACCCTTACCAAACAGTTAAATGCAAGTGCATCTACCGTTTCCAGACATTTAAAGTGTATTGGGAAAGAAAAAAGCTCGATACATGGGTACCTCATGATCTCAAGACCCCATGTTTCAAAACATACCGTGCAAAAATTGAAACAACTGGGCTACGAACGTCGTCAAAGGAAAACTTTTTGAAAATTATGATTAATTGAAAAGTGCGTTTTCAGATTTTGTTTCACTTCAAATGTCAGAGTTTTTCAGTTCGGGGATAAAACAGTTGGTGTCACGTTGGGAAAAATGTGTAGAAAAAGAAGGTAAATACTTCGAATACATCAATTATCTTGTTTTCATATCGTATTTTTAATAAAAAAAAAACTTTAAAACGGACATTTCATGCGACACAACCCAATAGTTAGTAGAGATTTATTAATCTTCACAGTTTTCTTCAAAGTTCACAGAATCCATAGGCTATACATGAATTTAGGCAGGAAGAAAGTTAATTGATTGTAAAATTCTACATGTAGAGGTAGAAGCCATAGCGTACACTATGTTAGGCCAAAGAGTGGCAAGCGACAGCTAAGTTGCTTTCCTCAGTTGCTGTAGGAAGTAAACCTGCAACGAAGCGAGCGTGAGCTGACTCCATCCAATTAGCACGGAGGACTGGCCTCAGGAAGAATAGCATTAAGAGGTAGAAGCCTTCAGGTACGGAGAGGACACCATTAACTATCCCTAAAATGACTAATTTTATGTCTCGGGATATTTTTTTTTTTGCTGACTGGTATTCCACATTGGAGGTCGACGCTGTTTGCATTGCTGAACCGACTTCCGATTTCCGAATCTAGCTTGCCATTTCTTCTTATTGTTGTTTCGAGTTATTGGTAGGCTTCTACACTTTCTAGTAATTCTCCATATATATATATTTTTTTTTAATTATGCCTTCCCATTTCGACTTCTACTATAAGGGATCTGGTAGCCCAGTACCACTCCGATTTGGATGGCGTTTCACTCACCTCTTATTTTTGTAATCAGGAGCATACTTCTAGATGCGCTGCATCCATTTCACTATTCGCAAGACAAAGGCAGGAAAGTGGATACTCTACCACTCCGATCCGATGCAAGTGTTTTGCGAGGTAGTCATGGCCAGTAATCATTCTGAACTGTGCAACAGTATCTTTTCGCTTCAAACCTAATGGTATCGGTTCTTTATAAGGTGTTTGGTCTAGTGCTTGTTTATCGAATTGAAACTTTAGGGATCCTTTGGTAGATCATGATATGCCCTCTTAACTTCATCCCTAGCTCTACGATAGGAAATTCGATTGTACAACTGTTCCGAAGCTGCACCTTCTTTTGCAAGCTCGTCGGCTACTTCATTCCCATGGATACCACAGAGGCCGGGTCCCATTGGAAAACCATTTCAGGTTATTGGAAGGAATTAGTCCGGGTGGCGGTCATTAAATGAAACAACCGAATAGTTTCAGCTGTTTTATTGTTTGCCAACGTTTCGACCTCCTTTGTGGGTCATCATCAGGGCTTTTTTGAGCTGGCATTGTGGTGATGAAACAAACGTGAGTCACCTGGAGGTGTAGAAGCGATGGCTTGTTGAGATGAGAATGCCTGCTGTTGTTGAGTTGTAGATTGTATGTCCTGTCTCCGATTTTGTATTCTGGTACTGCGGTGGAGAGTTGAGGTGGGTGTATCTTTTTATTGTTCTTCCCTTGTTCTTTTCATTTATTTATATCCACTTGTCAACTAATTATATCTACATTTCAGGTTATCTGGATAGGTTATTTCCTCTATCGTTATTTCTATAAACAAAGATTTGCTATAAATTACAAAAAATAAAAAAAATTAAAGCTCTCACCTTTGGCTGCCCCGGCTTGGCCAATGCCTCCTCATGCTCGAGCAAGGCTTCGACGGCCTCGACGAACTCCTCGGAAATGGCGTGGAGGAGCGCATCCTTGGTCTCTACCCGGTGCTCGATGAGCAGTTCCACCATCTCGGGGTTCTCGTTGTCGATGGCCATCAGGAGTGCGGAGCGGCCCAGCGGGTCCACGCAGTTGAAGTTGATGTAGTTCGTCTCCAGCGCCTTCTGCAGCATCCTGCAACAGGTAGAAAGTTCTGAGTGAATATTTACGATCTTTTGTGTGGATACATTTCTTTCCACCCTTCTAATCTTATAGATATACAGGGCACACACGGATAGGACAAACATTAAGGAAGTGTGAGGTCAGGGCAGTATTAGTGAGTGGACTAAAACATTTAAAAAAATAAAATCTATTGAGATAGTTTAACTTGGACGACAAAGAAAGCCGTGGAAGGACTTCTTTCCTTGATGGCAGTGTTCTGTGAGCTTTTATAGAATTCAATACTAAAACAACCGTTCTAGTACTTTTTTTAAATAATTTTTTTTAATTTATTTAAAGAAATTTACAACTGTATTAAATAAATACAATTAGTAAATAGGCTTTATATGTGATTAGAACACATGGTAGTCCTTAGAAGAAACTACCCATTGGTAGCACTCCAATGTCTAATTTATGTTAGAAGGTCTCTTGGCCTCGGAAATAGATATGGAGGAGAGGTCACGGATAAGCGGGTTTGAGTGGGCAGGGAGTTTGGAATGAAAAGAGGTACATCTGTAACGGGCCAAGTCTTCAAATAATGGGATATTTAGGTCTTTATGGATGATTTTATTAGTAACAAAGTAAGGAGCATTGAGGATTTTATGAAGGATTTTGGACTGCAAGGAGTTCTAGTACTAGCAGGGAAACTTATCATTTTGGAGCTGGGTTAACCTACCACCCATAAATACAGATCATTTTGCGGGACTTAGGTCATGCGAGACCCTAAAACGTGTATTTTCGGTTAAAACTGGAATTCGAAAATTTTCGCGATCGTAATACTTTCCCTTACTACATACTTATTCCATTATGTTAAGTGAGTAAAAAGTTAAGGTAAGTGAAAAAAAAAGATTGATTGATGTGCTTAAAATTATGCAAACATAAAATAATTCTAAATCATGGCTTTGGCATAATTTCTTTCACGTTTTAGCCGATTATAACAGTATATATATTTATTAAGACTACAAGCCGAAGAACAATTCGTCATTAGGAGAAGATATTTTACAATTACGATTTTGAACTAAACGGTTTTGTTGCATCCTAATTTAAAATGAACATTACTTTCCAATAGATTAATGTTTTCGAACGTGGAAAAGTGCGCTATGATCTGAGAAGAAAACTATAAGTAACAAATGGTTACCCGATAGGCGAAGGCGAAGAAAGGACCGCAGCTCTGTCATGCGAAGGATACAGACTAAGACATATCCTTGGACCCGGAAGGCCTCAGATGCGATCGGTCACTGCTGACGGATATCCTTGGAGGTCCTTTGTCCAGGATCAGGGCAGGATCTGTAAGGACATCTAGCACCCTCCACGCCTATACTTTATCTACAAACCCATTCTTTTCAACATCTTTCTCTTTTTTTTTTATTGATCCAGAATAGATATTTGATGAAATATGGAATTCAGCGAGTACTGAGTTATGACAAGAGGGCACTTGCTAATATTTAGTATTCTTACTCAAATATATAAGTATTCTAAAAAATGAAATAATGATAATAATAGGCTTAGCAAACCTGAAGGTTCTAAGGCGATACCACTAAATACTGTCTATACAGATTCGTCTAATGATCACATTCCAAGCACACGCCCAAGCCTACCTCTCAGACGTCTACTAGTCGGTTCAGCGAATGACTTATTTTGGTGGAATGCGTTGTTCACTGAACTTTACACCCCCATTTTAATTGTCGAGATGTTAACATCTCAATTATATTGACAGGATACAAATTCCTTCATTACAAGTTGTGTAACCGTTTAAATTCCCCAATGGTCTCATCTCATATCTCTTTGGAGAAAATAATTTAAATAGTACTTTATTCTCGAAAACATCAAGGCCTTGTTCATCCTTGAAAATAAGCTACCATGTTTCGGAAAAATAATCGTTTTATAATATTGACAGTTCTTTCTACAGAATAATGCATACAGCACATAGATTTCCTCACTTTCAGTAATTCATCAATATTGCCTCATAAACAAGTATCCTTACTTCTTACGTCATTAAAAGGATAATCATTAGTCTATAAAATTATACTTTATTTATTTTTTATCTCGAAATTTTCTTATTAGATTAAATTTGTATGCATAAAAGTATATTATAAAATTCAATTGTTACTTGTAGCCTAATATAATATTATTTGTAATATTATACCAATATAATGTAGTTTTAATATTTTAGCACTAAACTATAATTACTACTTATTATAATTATTTGTAATAATATCATTATTACTATGTATTATTATAACTTCGTATTATTATTAATAATTGCTATTTTTATTATTATCATTATTTTATATTATTATTATTATTATTACTTTGTTTTAATGTTACTTAATGTTTGTAAATGTGTATTTTTCAAATAGTTTGATAGGATTTGCCTGAAAAAAAAAATTTTAAAAATCAAATAAATAATTTCTAACATTTTTGTTTGTTTGCGATAGGCGTGAGTAATTTTGTAACTAAATATTGATTATTATTTTGTGAACCACTATGGTATTTTCTGAACTATAATACGTGAGTAAGACGTTCGAGCCTACGACACACCCTCGAAAATGCCTGAAGAGCCGCTCTTATTTGTGTTTTGCGAATCCATCGGACTTAGCCGAGAGGAACTTGAAAAGAAATTCCACCAAAAATCCTTACATCCGCTTCTCTCCCACGTCCACGTCATTCGCAAACTGAATAGCGATTATGTGAGAAAGGAAAACATATTTGAATAAGAGATGGAAATGTAAGATTCTAATCAGGTGAAGTCACAATCCGAACTATGTCGGCATCACAGAACTTGAAAGAAAACAATGGCTTTAATTTAATCTTTTCAAACGAGGCGCCAATTTCTCAATCCGATCGCAGGCGACCTTCACTCAATAAATAGTACAATTGTTCTCGGCTCGATCTCAATGCTATCAAATCATAACCATATTTCAGAAGGTTTCGATATGTCCTAATTGGGGAAAATTCACAGTTCAGATTTAGGTGATGTCTTCGGATTGGAACATTGACACACTTAGCAGACAAAAGACTAATATCACTCTTGTGAGACATAACATTCTAAAAGTTTTGATACTAAACTGTTCTAACAAGAGTTTCGATTATCTTTCAACTGTTGAATACATGCGTAGAAAGTTCCAGAATACGGAATTCCGCAGCTTGCTGATATGGATTACACATTACTAGATGTTGGAAAATTCAGAAGGTAGATGGTTATTAAAGCTCTACTCCGTACTATTTGTCTTAAATATGAAATTTCAGTTTCAACAGATTTTCCGTTTACACGCTGGAGTTACCACGCACACACACACAGACCTTTTTTTTTGGAACTTGGTTATTTGGACTCAGGAGACCCCAAAATATGTATTTCCGTTGAAAACTGGAATACAAAATTTTTTACAATTGCAATTCATTCTCTTACAATATATTTCATAAATAGCTTGTAGCTTCACTTGATATTACTTGGGATCACTTGCAGCTGGGTGGCTAGCATAACAGCCTCCTGTGCCAAAGATCACGGGTTCAAACCCGCAGGTGGTCCTAGGATTTTTTAAGGGGAGTAAAAAATCCTTAGTTATGCGATCCTTCGGAGGGGACGTTAAAAGGTGGTCCCGAGCCTGTGCGATGTCAGGTACTCGTTAAAGATCACTATCCTAATAAAACCTGTAAAGGCAAAATTTAGGACTCCCACTGTAGCATCGTCCGATTAGCCATAGTAGCATAAAGTGACGTTAAATAAATATAACTAAGAGCAAGTAAAGATACCATAAAATAAACAACGTTTTAGTTGAAATTAGTTTCCATATTCCATTCTCACTTTACAAGAATTACAGTTTAGTAAACAAATATTTCATACATGTTGTTCACACATAAGTTACTTACATAACAAGATCCGACAAATTCTTATTTATAATAATAGCTTGGAACAGAATATTAACAACTTGTAAGTTAAAAATAGTAACTCAAGAAACAACCTTGGACCAAGATTATTTTTTTACAACTTCAAAAAACAACGCACTGACATAATTTATACGCTCTTTCAGTTCAGAAACGTTAAATGATGCAGAAAGTAAGATTATTCTGTCGGAGCATCTTGAGGCAGATGAGTTACTTGGAATGTTCGAGAAAAACAAAGACAACTCAGTTTTAAAATACAAAGCTTAAGTAATTCGTGATGGGACTTTAAAGGAAAAAAATCTGGTACAGAAAACTTACGGCATTCACATTTGCTATTGTTACAATCAATTTACGAACTATTAAATAAATTAAGAGTTGAAAAATGTTTAAAGAATTGTTTTTAGTTTCGTTATTCCGATTTTGGGGTATGCCGATGATCTGGTACTGCTAGGTGAAGACACGGAAACCATACAACTATTTAGTTGTGTTAATAAAAACCGGTAAACAAATAGGACTCGAATTAAATACCAATAAGACGAAATATATGATTAGTAGCAGAAACAGTGTCGATCTTGGTGATATTGGTGAATCAGGGCATACTTTTGAACACGTAGAGAAATTCAAGTATTTAGGTTAAATTATAACTAGAAAAAATGAAATCCAGGAAGAAATAAAGTCTCGGTTAAATGTGGGAAATGCGTGTTATTATTCAGTTGCTAAGTTACTTAGTTCGCGGCTTCTATCTAAAAACTTAAAGGTTAGAATTTATAAAACTATTATTCTTCCAACTGTTCTTTACGGACGTGAAACGTGGCCGCTTACTTTGAAGGATGAACAACGGCTTAAGGTTTTCGAAAATAAGGTATTGCGTAAAACATTTGGTCCGAAGAGAGATAAGGCCACTGGGGAGTTTAGAAGGTTGCACAACGCGGAATTGCGGAACTTGTATCCTGTGAATATAATTGAGCTGATTGCATCGCGGAGACTCAAATGGGCGAGTAAAGTTGTTGGGCTCGATGACAAGCGGATTCCGAGAAAGTTGGTATTTGCTGATCCGACTGGTAGGCGTCCGAAAGGTAGGCCGAAGCGTAGATGGGAGGATTGCGTTAAGGCTGATCTCGGGGGCTTGGGCTTGAATGGTGAACATTGGACGAGTCTGTGTAAGCGGAATTTGGTGGTATCGGCATCGAATCTTCGGGTTCGCTAAGCCTATTATTATTATTATTCAGTTTTGTTGGAAATATATATTTTAAATAAAATATAATAACAATATATAACTTGTTTATGTTTTATCATCATGTTTAATCATTTTTTTTAATGTTTAATCATGTTTAGTGTTTAATAATTTAATCATAATTAATGTTTAATCATGATTCATCATCACTCAAGTTTATGCTCTATTAGTCACTTTAATTAATCGTCACGTTACCTTAGACAACTAAAGTATATAATATGACATTTTTCTTAAATCTTTAGTTTTCCAACTATATAATATACATATTTATAAAATTTACTGGTAGAACCGTTAACAATAAAACGTACAAAGGTATCAAATGCATGGTATAAGGTGACTCATCTAAGAAAAAAGTAAAAAGAATTATATAGAATTTCGATGGAGACATTTATTTTAGATTAAATAACTTAACTATTCTGTTTAACTATTTTCTGCTTTTTTATCTTTCAGTTGATTATAAATTTTTTTCATGTTGTATATTTATCGGTTTTATAACAATGGCAACAAGATAAAACGGTTAATATTTATGAATTTTCATAATTATAAGTATTTTAGATCAAGAAAATTTAAAATATCGGTATTTAAGCCATGTCAGATTGTTTCTATCATAATGGAACCTACACCTGAAGTCATTTTTATTCGTCAAATAATAATTTTAACTCACTACTACATGTTTCAAACGATACCCTTCATACTGACTTACGTATTCCTACTATAACAAACCACATTCGATCGACTTACAAACGATTTCACGACAAACTAAATGGACACATAAACAAACTTGTGCAAAACATGGCTACAACCGCCATACCATCCATAACTCGGCGTAGGCTGAAAAGGAGTTGGATGAGGGACCTCCTGACCTAAAAATATAGTTCTGCTTAATGTGAGGAGGATGCACCACTGGGTGCTGTCTCCCTCATGCCTGACCACGCCATGTTTACTTAGATTTTAGTACATTTGCTGATTGTAATTTTTTTTACAGGTGTAAATAAAAAATTAAGTGAAAAAAAAAAAAAAATTAATTTTTGCATCTATGTATCAGTTTAGTGGATATTTAGTTTTAACAAAATCTTTCGAAGTTTTTTTGGGAAAATCGTAAAAAGGCGTAAAATACACAAATGTGGCATAAAGTGGCTCTTCTGGTTCGCTAATTTTGGTGAAAAAGAAATGTAAGATCTCGGGCCTATATTCGTTTAAAATATGGAATTTCAGTTTTAAAAAACTTTTCGAGCTGGACTTATCACACACACACACACACACAAACACCTTTTTTGCGGTACTTTTGGATTCAAGCGACCCTAAAACTTGTTTTTCTGCTAAAATTGGAATTCGATAATTTTCACTAATACAGTACTTTATTTTACTATATATTGTATATATATTTATACAATATACAAATAAAGATAAAACAGTTTAGCTATATTAACAATTCGATACATTTAATAAATACAAAATAAGAACTCATAAAATAGATACAATGTAATCAAACCCACCTCTGAGAAATAATTATGTGATATTAGAATTGTGCAGTAATTCAAGGGATATATTCATTCCCGAAGGACTGTGCAATAAACATAAATTAGCATCGAATTAAAATCCTATCTGGGGCAGCCCGCTAAAGCGATTGCAAATTCCTAAACTATAAATAGTAACCGTTACAGATAAATAACAGTTACATCTATATAACCTTATTACTTCATTAGGTCGGAAGTAATTTGATAATATATAGGGAAATAAAATCTGGTGCGCGCAAAATGCGACTTGCACTTAGCTCGATCAATGCACACTTTTAAATTAAGATATATTTAGAAAAAAATACAAAAATATTTCAAAGAACAACATTATGTTTCGATTTGTTTCGATGGAACATTTAATACTTTCACTTACCTGTATATGAAAATTCTGGTGCGGGCAACACACGACTTTCACTTACCTCCGTTTCTAAAATTAATGAAAGAATTTTCAAATACAGTTAGAGATAAAAATACGTGAAACTATTAAAGAATTAATTAAATCGAATTTATATAGAAACATGTGTTTTATTAAAAATTCTATTATATTATTATCTAAAATAATCAGTTAGTTATATGTTCATTTCATCACTCTCTATTAACTTTTAAAAGCTTGTGTATGAGATAATATTTTTTCTAAAATCTTTAGCTTTCCAACGGTATATCATACACGTATATTACTGCTCTTATGTTCAAAAACGAAAAATTGCATTAAAAAAATATTTTTTCTGTTTTCTCCTTTAGTTGGGTATCTAATTTATTCAATTTATATATTTACCTGTTTTTCATCAGGGTTAACAAAATAATATAGTTATTTTTATTGAATATACAAAATTAAAGGTACTTTAGGGAAAGAAAATGTAAAATATCGGCATTTAAGCCCTGTCAAATCATTTTAATCAGAATAAAACCTACATGATATTAAAGCCCATTAAGTTTTACACCGATATAGCGAGTTTAATCAAAATCGTCGGAACTGTTTTCGAGAAAATCGAAAAAAAAGTGCAAAATGCATGGTATAAAGTGGCTCTCCTGGTAAGCTGATTTTGATGAAAAAGGTTTTGTAACGTCTCGGTCGTATATTTGTCTTAAATATGAAATGTCAGTTTCATAGGAATTACCGTTTCCGCCCGGGAGTTACCACACACACACAGACCTTTTTGCAGGATTTATTTATTTATTATTTGGACCCAGGGGACCCTAAAACGTGTACGAAGTTCAGATTTTGTTTCACTTCAAAGCTCAGAGTTTTTCAGTTCGAGGATAAAAATGTTGGTGTCACGTTGGGAAAAATGTGTACAAAAAGAAGGTAAATACTTCGAATATAATTATCTTGTTTTCATATCGTATTTTTAATAAAAATCCTTTACCTTGAAAACGGACATTTCATGTGACATAACCCAATAGAAAATATATTATCTTATAAAGGAAATTGTAAGAGTTAATGGAGAATGACGATAAGCCAATAAAAATTTATTGTTGTTTATATTAATATAGGAGAATATTTAATAATGCAAATGTTCCTAAAGTTAATCTAAATAATTGTTTTATATCTAACTGCTCTTGAAAATTCTTAAACTTTAACACTGGAGGTAAGTATAGTTGTGTGTTGCGCGTATAAGATGTTTTAAAAATATATTTTATTTCAAACATCAATACTAAGATAAGTATAATGAATATTAAGGACTGGAAATAATTAAAATTAATAAACTCACATGTGATTAACTTCCCCTCTTGCTTGTTCCAAACAATCAGTCCGCTTGGACTGAGCTTAGAGATACGACACGATGTTGAAATTGTACAAGACTTTTGAAAATTTATTAACGAAACAAAAAAGTTAGAGACTGTGTATCTTTCCGCTGCATTAAACATGTCCACTGGCTGTAGCTCCGCCTTTGTGTTGCTTCAATTCCAAACTTCTTTCTCTTCTAAATCATGTTAAAACAGTGGAGATATTTATACAGTTCTTAAAAATAGTAGCCGATGCTATTTCAAGCGTTTTTTCGTTTACAATATCTATTATCTTCTCAGAATGGCGGAAGCAAAGGATGTTTTGAACATGAGATATTTAGTGTGCAATGAAATCAGCAGGATATTGCTTTGTCTGCAAGGTTACATTGCGAAATTGAGATTTTAAAATTGAACACCGAGTGAAAATATTGGATAGAATTTCGAATTTATAGTGTTCGGAAACAGTTTCCAGAGGTAAAGGTTATATCAATTAATATGTTTGAATCTTTTTATTACGGTTTTCCTCATTACAGTAACCCTGCAATGGGTGCATTTATGATATGCGATACAACGTGTATTTTTATTACATAATATAAATTATGTTACAGAACATTAAGTTACATAAAAAATAAAATAAGCTAAATAAAACTAATAAATATAAACTGATAAATTAATCATTTGTTATAACGAATTAACAAAATAATACTAACTAATTGACTAAACAAAGAAACCAGCAACAAATAATAAATAATTCATTTGTTATAACTACTTAACGAAATAATACAAACTAACTAACTAATTGACTAGTATTAGTAACAGTGAAAGTAAATGAAATAAAATTAATAACGAGTTATTGCCTGTTGCTATTTCTTTAATTCTGCATAGTCCACCCGGTCCACAAATTTATCAAATTTTGAAAAATATTTTGTAAGTAGGTCACACTTCGAAGGCGGCCATTGGTCTCCGTTAAGTAGGACTGTTGAGATCAGTTTGTGTCTATGTTTGTCCAGTTTACTGCAATCGAATAAAAGATGGTCGTATGTCTGTTCGCTTTAACCGTCACACTTACAGATTTTGTCGTCAGTTAGTTTGAATCGAAATACATAGCTTCTGGCTCCTCCATGTCCCGTCAGGAATTGTGTCAGTTTGTAGGACATTTTTTTAAGTTTAGTTCGATCACCAATTATTTTTATGTAGTCATAGGTGTGTCTACCTTTTGTTGAGATGGCCCATTTTGTTTGTTTATTTATTTAACGTCTCTTTTATGCAACTACGGCTAATCGGACGATGCTACAGTGGGAGTCCTAAATTCTGCCTATCCAGGTTTTATTAGGATAGGGTTCTTTAACGAGTACCTGACATCGTACAGGCTCGGGACCACCTTTTAACGTCCCCTCCGAAGGACCACCCGCGGGTTTGAACTCGTAACCTTTGGCATGGGAGGCTGTTACGCTAGCCACTCAGCTACAAGTGATCCCGGCCCATTTTGTATTCTACTTCTGCCTTGTTTCCATTGACAGTAAGTGTTTGCTGCCGCTGATCGGTGCCTTGTCGTATGCTATCGGGAGAGCGGTGTCTCTTGCCGCCGCTTTAGCCGCTAGTTCGTTCCCAACAACGGATGAAGTGGGCTTTAACCCACTTAAAGCTGATGTTCATACCTTCCTTATGAACATGTAAAATCATGTTCCTTAATTTCGATAGTGTTGTTTGACTGTCTGTCTGGATACAGAAGTCAGACGTATAACGAGAATTTTTTATGTAGAGCACAGCCTGTAATAGTGCATACATTTCTGCCTGACTGTTTGAGCAATAAGGGCCTAACCTAAATCGCGCTGAATGCACCAGCTGCTCTCCTTCAAAAGCAACAAAGGCAGCTCCTACCTTGTCATGGTCCTTGCTAATGTCAGTATAAATGTTGATGCTGCTATTCGGGCTAGTGTCTGTAATGTTAGGCTTCGAAATATCTTTTTGGTGAATCCAAAGTTTACACGGAATTTTGTGTTCAAATTCATGTATCGGAAAGTTTAATAGTTTAATAGAAAGTTTAATTGAATCTTTTTGTTGTGCAGCACTTTGGCGATTGGAATTTTTCTCTTTGGGTACTATGTGGGTAGCACTTCGCAGTTCAACGGAAAATGTATTATTTATTAACGTTCTAAAATGTAAAAAAAAAAAAAAACGAAATTGCCAGTTTAGTGAACTTTTTAAAACTTTGGCAATCGAGAAATCAATAAATCAAACTAAGAATACATAGTATTATTGCATTACTAGACTTTAAATAAATCTCTAGGCACTAAAATCACATTGTTTATTTTTGTTTTTGTTTTTTTATCTCTATTTATTAAAGTCTCAATAAGAATTAGCTTTAGACTTTCTTACACCTTGTAGCTAGCTGATGCTTCACACGCTCGCTCACAGATAGAGCTATCGGCGGCTACTTGGGTCACCGGCTGAATATAAGAAGACGCTATATTGAATAATAATAATCAATGTCATTGTAAATATTTTTACTTTCACTTATTATATATATATATATATATATATATATATATATATATATATAAATATAGTAAGGGAAAGTATTGCGAACGTGAAATTTTCGAATTCCAGTTTTCAACGGAAATACGTTTTAGGGTCCCCTGAGTCCAAATAACCAAGTCCCACCAAAAGGTTTGTGTGTGTGTATCCGTGTGTTTTAACTCCCGGAAGGAAACGGTAAGTTCTATGAAACTGAAATTTCATATTTAATACAAATATACGCCCGAGACGTTACAAAACGTTTTCATCAAAATCAGCTCACCAGAAGAGGCACTTTATACAATGCATTTTGCACCTTTTTTCGATTTTCTCGAAAACGGTTCCGACGATTTCTCGCTATATCGATATAAAATTTAATGGGATTAAATATCATGTAGTTTTCATTCTGATTAAAATGGTCTGACAGGGCTTAAATGCCGATATTTTACTTTTTTTTTTCCTGTAAAGTACCTTTAATTTTGTAGATTTTATAAAAATAAATATATTATCTTCTTACCACCGATGACAAACACATAAATATATAAGTTGAACGAATTCGTCATCTAACTAAAGGAGAAAACAGAAACAAATATTTTTTTAATGCAATTTTTTTATTTTGAACTTAGCAACAGTAATATACTCGTATAATATACCGTTGGAAAGCTAAAGCTTTTAGAATAAATATAATCTAATTCACTTGTAAAAGTCAATAAAGAGTGATGAAAAGCCAATAAAACTGATTATTTTAGATAATAATATAATAGATTTTTTGATAAAACACATATTTCTATAGAAATTTAATTTAATTAATTCTTTAATGGTTTCACGTATTTTAATCTCTAACTGTATTAGAAGATCCTTTCATTGATTTTAAAAATGGAGGTAAGTGAAAGTCGTGTGTTGCCCGCACCAGATTTTTTATTATGAAATTATATGTGGAGGATGGTTTCAACAATATGAAGAAAATAAGAAGAATCTTTGTTGACAAATTATCAGATATATTAAAATATAAAGTGATAAAAAGTGAGTCCTGATGATGGAGAAGGCTTAAATGAAACGTTGTCTCGTTTTAAAGGTTATAGAAATAAACTGCTTTTGCAAGGTTTAGAAACCAACTTATTAAGTTTATTTATTAGTTCTTGTCTCAATAATAGGTTGTTGTTTTGATTTTTTTTTTTATTATTATTGTATTGTATATATAAGAATTTATTTATTTTCTATTTTATGTAATTTGACTGTTATTATTATTTTCTGTATATATAGTATGAATGTGGTATCATATCAATATTATTACTTTTCATTTTGTAACAAATTGTAATATATCTCTAATAAAAAAAAAATAAAAAAAAAAAAATTAGTTCTTGCATTGACTTTAACAGCCGAGGTAAGTAAAGGTCGTGTGTTACCCGCACCAGATTTTTTCTTTAAAATTTGAACAAAAGAAATGCCCTAAAAGCTATCATAATAACCTTCGAAAACTTTAAGGGTAGGATCATGAAGGTGGTAAGTTATCAAAGAGCGACTTATATTCAAGACCTAGCTCCGCGGTTATTAATGTTAAAGGGCTCTAGAGTGTACGTGAGAGGACTGGCAACCGGTACACGGCTCCTGAATTTGTCTCGTTCATTGTCGGCTGGCTACACAAAGGCTGCGTCTCACCTTCTCTCCAACTGAGAATGATCAAAGAATCGCTATAATGGACCTTAGTATCTCGAGTAACAGGTTCGCGTGGCACTAAATATTGGGCTGATGCAAAATTAATGCAGGTTTCCTCTATTGCAATATCTTAATTCCAATTGTGTAAACAAAGCTAATCCTAACATTGATCATTATTATACCAAAACAAACCTTATCTAATACCCTCTCTTTCACCATGAATTTGTTTAGTAAAATCGTTTTGTTCAGTGTGTTCAAAGGTCTTGAATCGAAAATGTCAAAGTGCGATTTTCGTCAAATTTATTTTTACGAATTTAAATTAGGGCGCAGCGCTGCGCAAACGGCTCGTAATATTAATGAAGTGTGGGGTCAGGGGGCTATTAATGAGTGCACGGTGCAGCGTTGGTTCCAGAAGTTTCGCAGAGGAGATTTCGACCTCGAAGACAAGGAAGGTCGGGGCCGTCATCTTGCTCTGGACAACGACCAGCTGAGGTCAAAAGTGGAAGAAGACCCAACCAAAACCACAAGAGAAATGGCGGCGGAACTCGGTGTGAACCAATCCACAGTTGTACGCCACTTGGAAGCAATTGGTAAGGTAAAAAAGTTGGTCAAGTGGGTGCCACACCAATTAAACGACCACCAAAAAAATCGCCGCTTTGAAATCTGCTCCATGCTTGTGACACGCAATAAAAATGATCCATTTCTCGATCGCATTGTGACGTGCGATGAAAAATAGATCTTATACGACAACAGAAGGCGTTCTAGCCAACGGCTGGGCAAAGATGAACAACCAAAACCAGGACGACATTGAAAATTCTTTTCGTGATTTCATTGAGTCCAGGGATTCGGATTTTTTTTCTGGTGGAATAAGAAAGCTTGTTGAACGTTGGCAAAAGTGCATTGATTCAGATGGAAATTATTTTGATTAAATATATATGGTTAAAGTAAAGATATGGCGCATTTACAATACCTACTAAAAACCTGCATTAATTTTGCATCAACCCAATAGTTGTGGTTTACGTTCTCATACTGATTGATCGGATTGCAATATAATATAATAATAGGCTTAGCGAACCCGAAGGTTCGATGCCGATACCACCAAATTCCGCCTATACAGACTCGTCTAATGTTCACTGTTCAAGCCCAAGCCCCCGAGATCAGTCTTAACGCAATCCTACCTTTCGGACGCCTACCAGTCGGTTCAGCGAATAACAACTTTCTCGGAATCCGTTCCTCATCGAGCCCAACAACTTTACTCGCCCATTTGAGTCTCCGCGATGCTATAAACTCAATTATATTCACAGGATACAAGTTCCACAATTCTGCGTTGTGCAACCTTCTAAATTCCCCAGTGGCCTTATCTATCTTCGGACCAAATATTTTACGCAGTACCTTATTTTAAAAAACCTTAAGCCGTTGTCCATCCTTCAAAGTAAGCGACCATGTTTCACGTCCGTAAGAATGATAGTTCTACAGATTGTAACCTTTAAGTTTTTAGATAGAAGCCTCGAACTAAGTAACTTAGCAACTGAATAATAACACGCATTTCCCACCTTTAACCGGGACTTTATTTCTTCCTGGATTTCATTTTTTCTTGTTAATTTCTCTACGTGTTCAGAAGTATGCCCTGATACATCAATATCACTAAGATATAGGATTTTAATATAAATTAAAATTTAGTACAGGCATGAATGTTTAAAATAATAAATTTTGGCCCGCGTAGCATACGACTTTGAATTACCTTCGTAGTAAAACTCAATCTAATGAGAAAGGGTCTAGCAAAATAAACATGTGAAATTTGCGCCCACGTGTATCAGAACCAAATTTATACCATTGATGCACACCTATGAGAAAATATATGTAAGAAGTTTTCCAAAAGAGTTTCAAAAATTAGTTTTGAAATTATTTTCCATTATTTGAAAATGTGAGGAAATGTTTAGGTTATGTTGGATTGGTAAATCTATAATTTATGACTAATTTATTTCATTAAAGAGTACTTCGTAATGAATATATTTTTCAATTTCATCACAAATTTACATCATTCTGAAAAAAAAAAAATCCTCCAGAACACACGAAAAAATATAAGTTAACGATTTTCTAAAAGTTTATTTTATTTTATTTTTTTAAGAAAACGTGAGTAAACGTTTTTAAAAAAAATTTTTTAGGATATGTTCCTTTGGGACATCTAGAATTTCTCGTTAGCACTGATGAACAGCTAAATATGCAAGTTGAGCGAATTTGAAAAGCAACTAAAGGAGAAAGCAGAAAAAAATATTTTTTTAATGCAATTTTTTCGTTTTTGAACATAAGAACAGTAATATACATGTATGATGTACCGTTGGAAAGCTAAAGATTTCAGAAAAAAATATTATCTCATACACAAGCTTGTAAAAGATAACAGAGAGTGATGAAAAGACGATAAAACTAAGTGATCATTTCAGATATTAATATAATAGATTTTTACTTTCACTTACTATATAGTAAGGGGAAATATTGCGAACGTGAAATTTTCGAATTCCAGTTTTTAACGGAAATACACGTTTTAGGGTCCCCTGAGTCCAAATAACCAAGTCCCGCAAAAAGGTCTGTGTGTGTGTCCGTGTGTTTTAACTCCCGGGTGAAAATGGTAAGTCCTATGAAACTGAAATTTCATATTTAAGACAAATATACGCCCGAGACGTTATAAAACCTTTTTCATCAAAATGAGCTTACCAGAAGAGCCACTTTATATCATGCATTTTGTACCTTTTTTTCGATTTTCTCGAAAACGGTTCAGACGATTTAGATTAAACTCGCTATATCGATGTAAAATTTAATAGGCTTTAATATCATGTAGTTTTCATTCTGATTAAAATGGTGTGACAGGGCTTGAAGATTTTTTTAATAAAACACATGTTTCTATAGAAATTCCATTTAATTAATTCCTTAATAGTTTTAATAATTTTTATCTCTAACTGTATTTGAAAATTTTTTAATCGACTTATAAAACGGAGGTAAGTGAAAGTCGTGTGTTGCGCGCACCAGATTTTTTCCTATGATTTCCAGCTTTCAACAGTAATATATAGAATAGAATACTATTCTTATATAGAAAAAAAATATATATCTTTGCTTTTTTCTCCTCCTATTGTTCTCGAGATTCTTTGATCTTATAATAATAATAATAATAGGCTTAGCGAACCCGAAGGTTCGATGCCGATACCACCAAATTCCGCCTACACAGACACGTCCAATGTTCACCATTCAAGCCCAAGCTCCCGAGATCAGCCTTAACGCAATCCTCCCATCTCCGCTTTGGCCTACCTTTCGGACGCCTACCAGTCGGATCAGCAAATACCAACTTTCTCGGAATCCGCTCGTCATGGAGCCCAACAACTTTACTCGCCCATATGAGTCTCCGCGATGCAACCAGCTCAATTATATTCACAGGATGCAAGTTCCGCAATTCCGCGTTGTGCAACCTTCTAAACTCCCCAGTGGCCTCATCTCTCTTCGGACCAAATATTTTACGCAATACCCTATTTTCGAAAACCTTAAGCCGTTGTTCATCCTTTAAAGTAAGCGGCCACGTTTCACATCCGTAAAGAACCGTTGGAAGAATAATAGTTTTATAAATTCTAATCTTTAAGTTTTTAGATAGAAGCCGCGAACTAAGTAACTTAGCAACTGAATAATAACACGCATTTCCCACCTTTAACCGGGCCTTTATTTCTTCCTGGATTTCATTTTTTCTAGTTATAATTGAACCTAAATACTTGAATTTCTCTACGTGTTCAAAAGTATGACCTGATACATCAATATCACCAAGATCGACACCGTTTCTGCTACTAATCATATACTTCGTCTTATCGGTATTTAATTCGAATACTATTTCTTTACCGCTTTTTATTAACACACTTGTGTTTAGTTGTATGGTTTCCGTGTCTTCACCTAGCAGTACCAGATCATCGGCATACCCAAAACCGGAATCTTGTCACCCATATTTAACCCTTTCTCGGTACACATCACCTTTTCTATGACATATTCTAAAGCTATATTAAATAACACAGAAGAAAGGGAGTCACCCTGTTTCAAACCCGATCGTACCTCAAATCTCTCGGTATAATTATGACCGATTCCAACTTTATGGAATGTTTCCGACAAACACATCTCTACTAGGTTTACTAACTTTCTAGGTATTCCCTGTTCAATCATGATGTTATATAGCTTCTGACGGTCTATTGAATCATAAGCCTTTTTAAAATCGATATAAAGTTGATGGACTACACCGTTGTATTCCAATTTTTTCTCTAATATTTGACGTAAAGAAAATATTTGGTCAATAGTCGAGCGATTCCGCCTAAAACCACATTGGTAATCTCCGATAATTTCCTCAGCGTATTCTGTGATTCGACTAGTTAAAATTGACGAGAATATTTTATAGCATACTGGGAGAAGAGAGATCCCACGATAGTTGTTACAATCCGACCTCGGTCCTTTTTTGTGAATCGGAATAAGTATTGATTCCTTCCATTCTTCGGGCTTTTTCTTTGATCTTATACATTTACATTTTATTACTAATGCCAAAAAAATAAAGTATACATTTTTATCGGTTATAAAAACGTAAAGGTGCTTTATAGAAAGAAAATATTGGCATTTAAGATCAGTTAAGGTATTTCATTTAGAATGAAATTTGCATAATATTACAGCGCATTAAAACCGTTACAGCAGTTTTGGAGAAATTTCTTTCCTTTAGTATGTGTTCTATATTTTTAAGTGAAAGTAAAAATTCAATTTTAAAATCTTCTATTTGTTAATAAGGAAATGGAATGATTTAATTTAAGACGGGCAATAATTTAATTTTTTTAAATATTTACAACAGACTTATCAAGTTACTAAAATATTTTTTGTAATTTTACTGACATATATAACTATTCTTTTGTTATCACTAATTTTCCAGGAATACAGGAAAACACTTGAATACGGAAATAGGAAAATGTTCGCTTTCCTGGGTAAATTATACATTCCAATGTAAATACAAGCATATTGTGACAATATCCCACGTTGCTGTACATGGAACCTAGTACTGTCACTAAATCAATAAATTAATAGCAGAATAATAGACTATATTATCATTTGTTAATGAAGCGAAAGAAAGTTTTATTAAAGAAATACTAGTAATTATTTTTGTATATGTAGTATATTATATTTCAACACGAACAGCATGCTATCAGGTAGGCAGTGGGCTTATAATTAATTTATCTCCTTCTCGAATACCAAGACCTCGTGGCGCAACGGTAGCGCGTCTGACTCCAGATCAGAAGGTTGCGTGTTCAAATCACGTCGGGGTCAACCTTTTTTTTTTTCTTCTATTCAATAATATTTATTCCTTTAAATCGATAAAAAATAATAAATTGAATATTTATATGTTTAATTTATAATTTAATAATAATCAATAACACATTTTATATTATATTATTGTAAATCGTTTACCTATATATTATTCTTTCTGAACTGATAGTGTTTAAACAACGCGTTAAAATAAAAAATGAAACTTGGAGTAATTAAACTTTGTAGTTTATTGTTACTATTATTGGTAAACTAGTCAATTAATTTAAATTATGCTGATCGTCTTTATTTGTTTTTTTATTATTTAATTCTAAATGTAATAATGTTTTTTATTTTAATTTTTACTATAAATAAGCATTATATTTATATATTACCAATCATAATTCGTCTTGCCTGTTGCTAGAAAAATTTAAATATTTATTTTTCCCTTATCTTTTTATAAAAGGCAAGCATATAAAATGAAAGACCTAATAGTTTTAAGATGTGTTTAGGATCTATTTATTTTAATTGTATCAATTGTTTTTATTTATTTATTAATTTTATTTTTATAGTAACCAAAGTTTTATTCTAATTAAATATATGTCCAAAGACATTTGTACAATGCTTGTTTATAAATGAATTAAATAAATAATTTTTTTTCTCTTAATTTTTTTTTAATGCTTGTGTTTTCTTTTTAATGGTCACTATAATTTATCTTCATACAATTAATTAAATTATATGATATAGTATTTTTTTTAAGCATTATATTATTTGTATAATAGTATTGTGTACATAGTAGTTCTATGACAGATTGTAGTTGTCAATTTTAAATTTTAAGTCATAGTTATTTTTTATATAATTATAAAAAACATTTTTTTTAAGTTCTTGATTATTAATACTACTAAAATAAATTATTTAACTTTTTATTTTCTATTATTTATCATTGTGTGTGTATTAAAAAAGATTCTGATTAAGGTTAGGTAAAAATACCAAATTATAATAGTGTTTAAAAAAAGTGTTAAATTTTTATGTATTATTAAAAATTAATTTACTGTTTTTATTATAATTAAAAAATATTTTAATTGATATAATTCGAGAAAATTACTATTATAAAATATATTTTTTTTAAATTAGTAGGAATGTATTTATAAGGTAAAAAATTAACCATTCGTATTATTATTATTTTTTTTTTATCTTTGTTAAGTTAAATGTTTATTTTTAATTATAATAATCAGGATTGCTATTTTATATCCTTATAAATTAATTAAAATATATATTTTTTATGCCAAAAAAAAATCTCGTGCCGTGACCAGGATTCGAACCTGGGTTATTGCGGCCACAACGCAATGTCCTAACCACTAGACGATCACGGCTTCCTTTCGATTAGGCTAATTATATAAAACTAATATTCAATAACTGGCGCGGCAGGTAATATCCAATAA
This sequence comes from Piezodorus guildinii, assembly GCA_023052935.1. Classification (NCBI taxonomy): domain Eukaryota; kingdom Metazoa; phylum Arthropoda; class Insecta; order Hemiptera; family Pentatomidae; genus Piezodorus; species Piezodorus guildinii. The sequence continues at coordinate 167,433,341 of CM041294.1, read as the reverse complement.
GCAGTAGAACGCTAGTCTACTGTTTTCCTGATTTCTGGTTCGAAACAAGCTTTGGCAGGGTAATCATTTATTTTGTCATGTCAGCCGTCGGGTGGGGAGACCATTCAGGGCACATCCAACCTCTAAAAAGGAGGGTACAGAAAAAATGGAAACAATCTGGCGGATATTTTGAGAAAAAAGTCTTCTTTGTAAGGCGCATACAAATAAAATAGAAAATTATTTTTGATTGGACCCAGGGGCCCTTAAAACGTGCATTTCCGGTACAAACAAGAATTCCAATACTTTCCCTTACGATATTTTTTTTTGACATATACACAAGTGAAAAAAAAAAATCAACTGTTCCACTTTACGTATCATATTCAAAATTTCCATTTTTGTTTTTCAAAGTAGGCTTTAGAATTTAATCGGAATTGAGGTGCGTCACTGATCAGATCCAAGAGATTTTGCTTTCGTGATCATGGAAATTTGATTTATAGCTTTTTTCAGTCAAATTCATAATTTTTTCAGTCAAATTCATAATTTTTTCAGTCGAATTCATATTTTTTTCAGTCAAATTCATAATTTTTTCAGTCAAATTCATAATTTTTCAGTCAAATACATAATTTTTTCAATCAAATTCATAATTTTTTCAGTCAATTTCATAATTTCTTGTGCCCATTTTATACAGTCAATTAAATGAAGCTTTGCTACCAAGAGCTTAACATTTTTATTAAATCTTGTTGTTGTTTATCCATTTAATGTCACTTTATGTTACTGTGCGGGAGTCTTAATTTTTACCTATCCAGGTTTACTTAAGATAGGGATCATTTATGAGTTCCACTTTTTAAATATTTTAAGAGTCACCTGCGGTGCACAAATATAGGGCAATCTGCTGGTTTTGGACTTGCGACCTTAAGCATAGAAGTCTGTTATGCTAGCCACTACTCCACAGGTGACCCTCAATGGATTCAACAAGGTGTTTGAATCTGCCGGGTTTGAACCCGTGACCTTAGACATATTAGTCCTTAACACCTTTTAGAATTCATAAATGTTCACCTGTGGAGTAGTGGCTAGCCATAACAGCTCTCTATCCTTAAGGTCGCAAGTTCAAAACAGGCAGATGACCCTATATTTGCTTCTAGGGAGTAAAAATCCTTGGTTATTTCGTCCTTTGAAAGAGGCTGTTATGCTAGCCACTACTCCACAGGTGACCCTGGATGCATTCAGCAAGGTGTTAAAGAATAATATGCCCAAGGTCACGGGTTCAAACCCGGCAGATTCAAACACCTTGTTGAATCCTTTGAGAGTCACCTGTAGAGTAGTGGCTAGCATAACAGCCTTCTATGCTTAAGGTCGCAAGTCCAAAACCAGCAGATCGCCCTATATTTGTGCACCGCAGGTGACTCTTAAACGATTTAAAAAGTGGAATTCGTAAAAGATCCCTATCTTAAGTAAACCTGGATAGGTAAAACTTAGGACTCCCGCTGCATCGTCGGATTAAGCACAGTAACATAAAGTGACGTTAAATGGATAAACAACAACAAGATTTTATAAAAATGTTAAGTTCTTGGTAGCAAAACTTCATTAAACTGGACTGTATAAAATGGGTACAAGAAATTATGAAATTGACTGAAAAATTTAATTGATTGAAAAAATTATGAATTTGACTGAAAAAATTATGAATTTGACTGAAAAATTATGACTTTGACTGAAAAAATTGTGAATTTGACTGAAAAATTATGAATTCTATTGAAAATTAGAATTGACTGAAAAATATGAATTGACTGAGAAAAGCTATATAATGATAGATGTGCACCTATATAACTTGTCAGGAGACAAATAATTTCATCTTTAGATATAAAAGCTACGTGCCTATTGAAACTCAATCCTCTTTTTCTAGTAGTTGTTTCCATATCCTTTTTTTTTTTTTGTTATATCTCTTTAATCTACCTTAAAGAGTAGTTTCTGTGTGATATTCTAGGGCCATGTATTCTACACCATATTGTTGATTTTATGATTATTTTATTCTGTCAAGTGCTTTTTCAATGTATAGGCTTTCCCTAATTAATAGAGCCATTGGGCAGATAATTAAGCAATTAACGTTTTCCATTGGATTGAATTGGAGCGCTCTTAATATAACTCGCTAAAGACCTGTAATTTATCAATTATTCCAACCCCGAACCTTTAAACAGCCCTCCAGGGGACTAAATTGATTCCTGATAAATACAAAGACAATTAACTACCCGACTGACAATTTACAGCTTAATGACGTAGCATTTCATCTGGTAATTAATCTGTCTGTATCTGTTGAATATTCAATATGGAAGTGATGGTAGTGGGGTAGGGGGGCATTGGTTCGCTACACTACAGTCTCAGCTCTCACTATCATTCCATCGCCTGAAGGACACTAACTAACTAACTACTTTGTGGAAGTATAGTAGGAAAAATCTGGTGCGGGCAACACGACTTTCACTTATCTTAGTAGTTAAAATTAATTTAACAACTAATAAAACTGTTGAAAAAGGTTTAAAGAATGATAATAAGTTTGTAACCGGTCGCGGTTGTCGGCACCGGTTGGCAGAACCTGCTCCATTGTACCTTACCTCTTGTTTTCATGTTACCTTATACCTTACCTGTATTTCCTTATCTTTTCTTATAATTTAACTTAGTGTAATATTTCCTTTTATTTTGTTTTATGTTTATTTCTTTATTTGTAATTCATTCCCTTTTGTATATATGTATTGTAAATAGATATGTAGTAATTGCATTTATTTTTATTTTGTAGATAGTTAATAAATCATATTAGAAGTATTTGCTTTTGATAGTTGCATTCTAGTCCTATATATTTCATATTTAGGTAAGTGAAAGTAGAAAACCAAAAATTACATTAAAAAAGTACTATGGCTCTTTTCTCTTTGAGTTGATTCATGATAGATCAAATTCATCGAACTTATATTTTTAGCCGTTTTTATCTATGCCAACAACATGAAATGGTTAATTTTTTTTTTAATCTTTTAAATTGTAGTTACTATATAGGAAGAAAATTTAAACTATCGGCATTTAAGTCATGTCTAACTATTTAAATAGTAACGAAACCTACATCATATTACATTACATCATACAGTCCATTAAAAACATCGATATAATAAGGTTTATCAATTTATATATATATATATATATATATATATATATATATATATATATATATATATATATATATATATATATATATATATATAGCAAAATGGTCGGTATAATGTGGCTGTTCTGGTTGGCTGATTTTGATAAAAAAAATGCTGTAACATTTCATGCCTAGCCGCTCTTGAAATATGAAAATTCAGTCTTACTAGTCAAACATAAAATCGAAGTAATTTATAAAAAAAGAAAATTACAATTTTTCTTATTAGTTTCGCTAAACTATTTATGAAATTCTGATTAGGGTAGTTTCATAGGGCTTAAATGCGGAAATATTATATCTTCTTTTTAAGTACCTTTTGAAAGTATTCGGAAAAACATTAACCACTTTATGTTGATAAGAAGCGTGTAAACAAAACAGGCATTTGATAAAAGACTGGAGAAGAAATATTTTGGCTATTATAAAATAATAGAAAATAGTAAAAGTTTACTTTTATCTAACGTTTCGGCCCATGTTGCGGGTCTTCGTCAGGGATCTGTACGGAAGTTGAATAAGTTGTCATTCACCGGTACCATATCATACTTCATATTCAGTTAACAGAAACCGTTTAGTATTAATTTTTTCTGAATATTTTTTTTTTTTTCAATAATAACAATTTTTATTGAGAAAATTTTACAATCTGTCCCAATTTGGACATTAATAGTATTGCTGAATGATATCAAACATACTACATTCATACAATATTTACACAACATAAAATTACAATAAAATATATACACAATAATGAATCAATAATCAATGAATCAAGTCAATAATTCACTTATACCTATATACACATACACACACTCATACATACATCACATTAAGTGGAGAATCTAGCCAGTGCTAGAACTCCAATTTATTTACAAAAGGTCGCGGGGCCACTGCCGTTTCAACCTTCTAGGTGGGCCGTATGGATGAGTGGAGCTGGATAGGGATTGAGCTAAAGGATTAGGATGATGAATGAGGTTCTGGTGGAATTTGGAAAATTTGGATGGAATTAGGTCTGAAATAAATGGAACATTAAGGTCGTGGTGCAAGGTATAATTGGAGACATAATAAGGAGCATTTACTATTGTACGGAGGACTTTGGATTGAAAGGATTGAATGCGTTTGATGTTAGAACGTTTAGCTGTCCCCCACAGTTCAAGTCCGTAGGTCCAGATGGGCTTCAGTATTGTCTTGTAGATTAATAATTTGTTTTCAACTGTAAGTTCAGATTTTCTGTTGAGTAGTCGGTATAACTGTCCGAATCGTCGGTTGAGTTCTTGTCTTTTAAGTCTTGTATGTGGGTTCCAAGTCAATCTTTTGTCTAACAGTAAGCCAAGATACCGGACTGTATCTGAGAGAGGAATCGGTAATGAGTTGAAATAAACTGGCGGACAGGATTTTCGTCTAAGAGTAAAGGTTATGTGTTTACATTTGGCTTCGTTCACCTTTACACGCCAGTTATTACACCAGTGTTCGATAAGGAAAAGGTGTCTCTGAAGGTTTAAGGATGCTGTTTCAGGATTGGAACTGGATGATAGGATGGCGGTGTCGTCTGCAAAAGTTGCCAGAAAGGTATCAGGATGTGTAGGAATATCAGCAGTGTAAAGGATGTAGAGGATGGGTCCCAAGACGCTGCCTTGAGGAACACCGGCCTCAACGGGATAAAGGTTAGAAAATTCTATTTTCTGAATATTAAAATAGTAATATAGATGTACTCTACAATAAAGTTTACCTTTGAAAAAGTATAATTCTTTTTCCTAGTTTAGGTTTATTCAAATTTTGATTTCAAGAAGCGAGGTTAGTGTTGGGAATTGTGTGTTGCCCGCACCGGATTTTAAATCCACATACAACGATTATAAGTCTTAAATTATCATTATTATGTCTTACGATGAAACAAAATATCAGGGCCATACTCGGAAGATTGGAGAAGAAAGTGTTTACCGAAACCCAATCGCTGGAGGACTGTAAGAGATCCAGGCTGTCTTCTACGGTTTCATGCTTTTAGCAAGAGTGCTTGTCAGGTCCATATCACCATTTTTATCACATATAATAATTATCAATAACAATGATCTATCTATGATTGGTGCTTTGTAGCAAATAAAATAATTAAATAATTGAAAAATGATTGCGTGAATTATTTACGCGCGATTGAAGTGAAACTTCTTTCATATTGTGACACATGACGACTGACTTTAAAGTAAATAAGACATATTATTGGGTTGTTTCACATGAAATGTCCATTTTTATAGTTTCTGAAATACATAAAGGATTTTGCAGGTCTCTATTATATTATTATTATATTATATTATATTATAGAAATATTATAGAAATATTTGCAAGGCGTTTGGGGAGGGAGTGTTCATGAACGGACCATTCGCCGTTGGTTTGCTGTTTTCAGCTGGGGATACCGACTTGGAAAACGAGCCCCGAGGAAGACCTCCGGCCGTTATAGACAACGATGTCCTTAAACATACAGTAGAAGGAAACCCCTACCAAACAGTTAAAGGACTCTCAGCACAACTAAACTAAAGGCAAGTGCATCTACCGTTTCCAGACATTTAAAGTGTATTGGGAAAGTAAAAAAGCTCGATACATGGGTACCTCATGACCTCACTGAGCGGCATGTTTCAAAACATACCGTGCAAAAATGGAAAGAACTGCGAAGTTTCCCCTGTTCAGAAATTTAGACATTTTGTCAAAGAAGAACTTTTTGAAAATGATGATCAAGTGAAAAGTGCGTTTTCAGATTTTGTTTCACTTCAAAGCTCAGAGTTTTTCAGTTCGGGGATAAAAAAGTTAGAAAAATGTGTAGAAAAAGAAGGTAAATACTTTGAATACAATTATCTTGTTTTCATATCGTATTTTAAATAAAAGTCCTTTACCTTGAAAACGGACATTTCATGTGACACAACCCAATAGAATTTATATGAGTATCCAGTTACTTAAAAATGTTTCCACATTAGGGCACACCTAGCCTATATAAAGTGAGTACTCGAAAATTGGGAAAACCTCGTGGCTATGTGTGATCTCGGCCTAATCAGCTCATTGTACGGTCATTGGTCTAGAAACTGTATGGATCTGTATATGTACTAGATCTTTCATTGGTTGTAGATGTAGACTTGAATAATGACACTTTTTAACTATGTGCTGACGTTCCAGCATAGATAATAGGTCTTCGTCAGGGCTGATTGGCTCAATAGCTGGACGCACGAAGACCACGAGCCTGACACAATAAAATAACATTTCTTACTAAAAATGTTACTTTAGTAACTCCCCTTCGCCCCGACCAACTTATAAGATGACATTTTCAAGCCGGTTGCCACCTTTTCCATTTCGATTGTTACATTTGCTCTTTTCAAATGTAACTTTTTCCATTTAAAATGCTGCTCTGTCCCTCTCTCTCAGACTTAAATAAATTCATACATATTTTTTCCTTTTTTAGTTTTGTTAATAATAAATATTTACTCCCTGTTATACAAATACATGACAACACACAAACTTTTCATTGCTAATGCTGAGTATGTAAATATAAATAAGATAAAAAAAGTAAATGAATGTCATTAAAGTTTTCCAAGTCGGTATCCCCAGCTGAAAACTTAGCAAACCAACGGCGATTGGTCAGTTCATTAACACTCCCTTCCCCAAACGCCTTGCAAATATTTCTAGCGGTCTCAGCTGCTGAATGGCCGAGTTTAAACTCGTACAAAAATATTACTCGAAAATCTCGTGTTTCCATGTTCATATTTGGAGGTATACTAAAAAGTGGGTAATTGATTGGGAAGCTAATGTTTATAATACAAAGGTAGAGGATTAGTAACTGTTTACTTTAAATATGTAAACATTCGGAAAAAAACAACAGAGACCTGCAAAATTCTTTGTGTATTTCAGAAACTATAAAAACGGACATTTCATGTGAAACAACCCAATATAAATAATTCCAGGAAGTATAGCCGTCTAGAGTGGTGCGGTACGGGTTTTCTTGCTTTTTTAAAAATTATTATTAGAAATCCCTATAGGGCACTCTGCTACTAATAACTCGGCCAGGATTTGGATTCAGCTGTAGCAAATAATCATTTATTGCTTTATATCGGCCGTGGGTCGACTTTTAGATCTGAAGAATCTTCCACGGCTCTGTTGTTATAAAGAAAACCTGGAGGTTTAGCGAGTTCTTGACCGAATCATTTCTTTAATTTATAGTACGAACCTTAATACTGAGACCAATATTGTTCATGGGTTTTAATATTATTAAAAACAACATATCAAATCATTATTACTATGAACACCGACTTTGTTTCTCTGTAATCTCTATATTTAATTTGTTAGGAGATGTCTTGTAATTTCGAAAATCCAAGCCTATGCTGATGAACTCTCCTCGCCTACAAAGAACAAAAGCCTCTAATTTACAAAGTAAACGGGGACAGCGCAACTAATCAAAAGCTATCAAGTGCAGACTTAGCGTAGGAGGCGACCTCTATCGGGCTGAAAAGAAAGCCTTCAACAACTTTTCCTTTAGGGATCATTAACTCCAGCATCGAGCGAAAATTTCTTCCAGATTCCTAACCGAGGACCGATAATTCCAGCGAAGGTTGTTACGGCGCTATCTTAGCCACTTCGTTATATCCGAAGCGAGCGGCGGCCAAGATAAGCTCCTGAAGAAGGGTTTCGATAAACTTTGGGCAAACAGCTTCAGGCTGAGTGCATCTTTTAAGATATCGATTATCTCTTTCTATCAAATAATGTTCGCTAAATATAACACTACTTTTATAATGAACTAGCTATAAACCACGTCTTTGCCCGGAAAAATTGTATTTTGTATTGATTGAATTGTAAATGTAGTGAATCACTTTGGTGTCTCCCAATTCCTACAATAGTCCCCGATTCCTAATGTTGCAGGTTCGAACCTACTTTTATCCTGACTAATTTAAAGTCTAAATACTTTTCTCGTATTCCTGGAAATATTTACATTTATATCTGATATTTTGGATTTAGGAAAAAAAAAAAAAATTTAGGAAAAAAAATCTAGTGCGGGCAACACACGACTTTCACTTACCTCCGTTACTAAAATCGATTAAAGAATTTTCATGTACAGTTGGAGATATTATTATCTAAAATAATCACTTAGTTTTAATATATAATATTTTTTCTAAAATCTCAAGCTTTCCAACGGTATATCATACATGTATATTACTGTTCTTATGATCAAAAACAAACAATTGCATAAAAAATATATTTTTTCAGTTTTCTCCTTTAGTTGGCTATCGAATTAACTCAATTTATATATTTACCTGATTTTTATCAGTGCTAACAAGATAATATAGTTATTTTTGTAGAATCAACAAAATTAAAGGTACTTTAAAGAAAGAAAATTTAAAATATCGTCATTTAAGCCCTGTCAGACCATTTTTATCCGAATAAAACCTACATGATATTAAAGCCGATTAAATTTTACATCGATATAGCGAGTTTAATAAAAATCGTCGAGAAAATCGAAAAAAGGTGCAAAATACATGGTAAGCTCATTTTGATCAAAAAAAGTGTTGTCACGTCTCGGGCGTATAGTTGTCTTAAATATGAAATTTCAATTTCATAGGACTTACCGTTTCCGCCCGAGAGTTACCAGACACACACAGACCTTTTTGCGGGACTTGGTTATTTGGACTCAGGGGACCCTAAAACGTATATTTCCGTTGAAAACAGAAATTCGAAAATTTTCACGACCGCAATACTTTCATATTGTCGTACCTATATTGTCTTTTTACTATCACTTACCTATATATGGGATATATAGTAAGGGAAAGTATTGCGATTTAAAGATTTTCACAAAAACGGCTATAACGGTTTTGATTAAACTTGCTTTATCGATGTAAAAGTTAATGGGCTTTAACATTATGTAGGTTTCATTCCGATTAAAATAGTCTGACAGGGCTTAAATGCAGACATTTTTTTCCTCTAAAGTACCTTTAATTTTGTAGATTATTTAAAAATAGCCGTATTATCTTGTTATCATTGATAAATATGCAAGTTGAGCGAATTTGAAAAATGACTAAAAAAGAAAACTGAAAAAATATTTTATTAATATAATTTTTTGTTTTCAACATAAGAACAGTAATAAATTGTACATGTATGATGTACGTTGGAAAGCTAAAGATTGTAGAAAAAATATCATCTCATACACAAGCTTTTAGAAGTTAATAGAGAGTGATGAGAAGAAGATAAAACTAACTGATTATTTTAGATAATAATATAATAGATTTTTTAATAAAACACATGTTTCTATAGAAATTCTATTTAATTAATCCTTTAACGGTTTCACTCATTTTTATCCCTTACTGTATTTAAAAATTCTTTAATCAATTTAAAAAACGGAGGTAAGTGAAAGTCGTGTGTTGCCCGCACCAGATTTTTTATTATAAGCTCCATCTCTGTCGATGTTGCATGAGTCTAAAATCTGACGACAGTTTGCAAGTTAAGAATTTAATGGATTTTTTTTTTCTCAATGGCATTTGGGATTTTTTTTAGGTGCTAGATCCATGTGACTGAAAACGTATTTAATTTTTTGTTCAAATAATCATTAATTTAATTAAATGAAGGAAAAAACACTAGATTATGAATAGTCATATTCATGATCTATTGTTGTTTTTTTTTTAGAGAGAATTTTTTTTTTGTTTCTTTCCGACAAAATCCGATATTGAAGTTTTGATCGGATCGAGTGTTAAAATTAAGTTTCTTTTTTTTTTTTTTTAAAGTAGCTGGGAAGATCAGAACTAACTCGTGTGCAGAGAAAACAAAATATATATTATACCATAAAAACAGATAAAATAAGAATTTGATTTTTTTGACAAAATTTAAATTTTATTAAAATATGAAATTAGGTTATGTTTCAAGCCATAGGTTATATGTTTATATTGAAATCAAGAACAATTTTTTTTAAATTAATTATTTTACTTTCACTTACTATATATAGTAAGGTAAAGTATTGCGATCGTAAAAATTTTCGAATTCCAGTTTTCAACGGAAATACACGTTTTAGGGTCCCCTGAGTCCAAATAACAAGTCCCGCAAAAAGGTCTGTGTGTGTATGGAAACACGCGGGCGGGAACGGTAAGTCCTATAAAACTGCAATTTCATATTTAAGACAAATATACGCCCGAGACGTTACGAAACCTTTTTCATCAAAATGAGCTTACCAGAAGAGGCACTTTATACAATGCATTTTGCACCTTTTTTCGATTTTCTCGAAAACGGTTACGACGATTTTGATTAAACTCCCTATATCGATATAAAATTTAATGGGCTGTAATATCGTTTAGGTTTCATCCGGATTAAAATGGTCTGACAGGGCTTAAATGCCGATAGTTTGAATCTTCTTTCTCTAAAGTACCTTTAATTTAGTTGATTATATAAAAAAAACTTTATTATCTTGTTACCACTAATGAAAAACAGGTAAATATATGAATTGAATGAATTCGATACTCGCCTAAAGGAGAAAACAGAAATAATATTTTTTTAATGCAATTCTTTATTTTTGAACATAAGAGCAGTAATATACATGTATGATATACCGTTGGAAAGCTAAAGATTTTAGAAAACATATTATTTTATACTCAAGCTTCTAAAATATAATCGAAAAGCCGATAATACTAACTGATTATTTTAGATAATAATAAAATCGTTTTTTTTACAGAACACATGTTTCTTATGAATTCAATTTAATTAATTCTTTAATAGTTTCACGTATTTTTATCTCTAACTGTATTTGAAAATTCTTTCATTGATTTTAAAAATGGAGGTAAGTGAAAGTTATGTGTTGCCCGCACCAGATTTTTTTTAAGAATTCATATTTGTTTTCTAAATAAAAAATATTGTGCCGTGACCAGGATTCGAACCTGGGTTATTGCGGCCACAACGCAATGTCCTAACCACTAGACGATCACGGCTGCTCGAGATAAGGATGGAATTAGTTAGCCATAAGAAGTAGAGGCGTGAAGGAGTTAGGAAACCAGCCGAGCGAAAGGTTCAGTCGCGGAGGCAGGAAGTAGGCCGGTTAAATGTTTTGTTTTTTTGTTCTGTTAATCTACAATTTCCGAAGGAATAATTTTACATTCCTAATTAGATATTCAAAGATTTTGATTATCGACTGCCTAAAACAGCAGCTTATGACCAGCAGTAATTTCCAGCCGCTACGATGGGCAGTTTCAGCCAAGAGTCCGTGAGCCAGCCACAAAAAATGCAATCCATTTTACCAAAATTGTTAGTATCTTTTATGCAAAGCAACTATCCTGGTAAAGCAAAAAATACACACGACTGCCAACTCAAAATAGTTGGATTGCAAAATGGCGGCCATTCAAAAAGTGACACAAAAAGACGAAATTCTGACTCTTTTGACCACGATTTTCCTTATGACCTCATAATAATGCTAGGCGATAAAACAAATCAAATGACTCTAGCCTGCCATTCAGAGGTTCCTTTTTATTCAATCCTAGTTATCAGTGAATTATTTCGATTCTTGTCCTTTTAAAAGGAGAATCGAATCAAAAGTGGAGGTTCTCTTCCATTTAGAACCGTATCCTGGTTACAATAAATGTCAATTGTTAAGAATTCTTTCAACGAGAATGGCGACTTAAACTTAGAATTAAAAAACAAAAATTAAAACAGTCCTTAAAATATAAAAATTGGGCATATCTTTTGAAATAGTAAATTAGTCCTTTTCGGGCAAAACAGGACTTTTACTTACCTCCGTTTTTAAAATCGATTAAAGAATTTTTAAATACAGTAAGAGATAAAAATTAGAGAAACCATTAAAGAACTAATTAAATGGAATTTATATAGAAACATGTGTTTTATTGACAAATTTATTATATTATTATCTAAAATAATCAGTTAGTTTTATCGGCTTTTCCTCACTCTCTATTAACTTTTAAAAGCGTGTGTGTGAGATAATATTTTTTCTTAATTTTTTAGCTTTCCAACGGTATATTATACGTCTATATTACTGTTCTCATGTTCAAAAACAAAAAATTGCATTAAAAACATATCTTTCAGTTTTCTTCTTGAGTTGTTTATCAAATTTGCTCAACTTGCATGTTTAGCTGTTAATTATCAATGATTACAAGATCATATAGTTATTTTTATAGAATCTACAAAATTAAAGGTACTTTAGAGAAAGAAAATTTAAAATATCGGCATTTACAGGGCTTAAATTTCAATCAGAATGAAACCTACATAACATGAAAGCCTATTGAAGTTTACATCGATATAGCGAGTTTAATCAAAATCGTCGGAACCCTTTTTCGAGAAAATCGAAAAAAGGTGCAAAATGCATGGTATAAAGTGCCTCTTCTGGTAAGCTCATTTAATGAAAAAAGTTTTGTAACATCTAGGGCCTACGTTTGTCTTAAATATGAAATTTCAGTTTCATAGGACTCTTCGTTTTCGCCCGGGAGTTACCACACATGGACACACAGACCTTTTTGCGTGACTTGGTTGGTTTGGACAATACTTTCCCTTACTATATATAGTGAGTAAAAGTAAAAATCTCTAATTGATTTCAAAAGCTGAGGTTAGTGAAGAACGTGTGTTGCGCGCACCAGATTTTAAAGATTAAAATACACTTTTTTATTACTTTCATCATAAAAAATTTTAATAGGATTTTTCACTAGAAGTACAAGTACTAGGGTCCTCTGAGTTTGTGTGCTTGTTTGTAATAAGTATATATATTTTTATAAATTATAGGTGGAATAATCAGGAATCAGTCATTTTTTGAAAATTAAAAAAATTAAAAAAAAAATGACTCTGATTATTCCACCTCTAATAGTTTCTACAGTCGACTATACATCCTTAATATAATTTTTATAAATATAAATCTAATCACAAAACAATAAGGAAACAGTAAAAATAATTCAAAAATGGACAAATATTTATTTTGATATGCTGATAATAAATATAACAAACAAGAAAAAAAAATGAAAATTGTTAATCCTAAATCGTTTTATGTCGTCACGGCCAGTTTGTTTGGGCAGCGCACCTCGGTGGGTTTGGGAGGCGATCGCTTTTCCTTGTTTACGTTCCTTTTATAAACCTCAATTCTACAACAGTCCTCTTTTTCACGGTGGAGTGTTATTGGTTTAAAAAAAATAGGATAATTAACAGTAATTAAACTGATTAATAAGGAGAGTGTAGAAATATTTAGATTTTTTAAAAATCTGGTGCGAGCCTCACTTCACCAGTTTTACTTGTCTTTTCACTTACCTTCTTGTCAAAATTGATTAAAGAATTTTCAAATACAGTTAGAGATAAAAATACGTGAAACTATTAAAGAATTAATTAAATTGAATTTATATAGAAACATGTGTTTCATTAAAAACTCTATTATATTATTATCTAAAACAATTACTTAGTTTTATCGGCTTTTTATCACTCTCTATTAACTTTTAAAAGCTTGAGTATAAGAAAATATTTTTTCTAAAATCTTTAGCTTACCAACGGTATATCATACATGTTATATTACTGCTCTTATGTTCAAAAACAAAATAATGCATTAAAAAAATATTTTTTCTGTTTTCCTCTTTAGTTGGGTATCGAATTCATTCAATTAATACATTTACCATATACATTTAAAATTAAAGGTACTTTAGAGGTTCAGGCCACTCCACTGTTCACCAAGGTCTTCGGGTTGTAGATCACATATCCTATGCCCTTGAAAGCAAGCAATATTGCACCGGTGCCTTTCTGGACATATCACAAGCATTTGACCGGGTGTGGCAACATGGCTTGCTTTTTAAACTAAAAACCCTATTACCCCAATCCCTATATCTAATCCTTCGATCTTACCTCTCTACCCGCTCGTTCAGAGTTCGTTGTGGTTCTGACTTCTCAAGTTGTTATCCGATAGAAGCTGGTGTTCCACAAGGTAGTGTCCTAGGTCCTATCCTTTACATCTTATTTACCGCAGACATTCCCACCTTTCCTGAAAACTTCTTGGCAACATTTGCCGATGACACAGCTATCCTCTCATCCCACCTAGACCCGATAATAGCATCCTCAAACCTCCAATCGCATCTTGCTTTGATTGAACAGTGGTGCAATCATTGGCGTATCAAAGTAAATGAATCAAAAAGCAAGCATGTAACATTTACCTTACGACGCAAATCCTGCCCTTCAGTCCATTTTAACTCTATCCCCCTTCCCTTTTCTGACACAGTCAAGTACCTTGGTTTCCTCTTAGACAAGAGACTGACATGGAACCCACATACTAGACTCAAACGAAAAGAACTCAATCGACGATATGGCCAGCTATATAGACTTCTAAATAGGAAATCACACCTCTCAACGGACAACAAACTACTCATTTACAAGACTATTCTTAAACCCATTTGGACCTACGGACTTGAGCTGTGGGGAACAGCTAAATTTTCGAATATCAAACGTATCCAATCCTTCCAGTCTAAAGTCCTTAGAACAATAGTCGATGCCCCATATTATGTCACCAACAAAACCTTACACCATGACCTGAATATCCCATTTGTCCTTGATCTAATCCCATCCAAATTCTCAATCTTCCACCAGAAGCTTACTCACCTTCCTAATCCCTTGGCACACTCCCTATCCAGTTCCAAACATCCCTATAACCCTCCTCGTAGGTTGAAGCGGCAGTGGCTCAGAGATCTCTTGTAAATATGTCATTGGAGTGCTGGCAATGGCTGGCTTCTCCACTCATGCCCTGAGTGTATGTGGCTCTAGCGCCCTCGCTCAGCCTCCACTGGCTCTCAAGACCAGTGACGCGGTTGAATGAGAGGCGCTGGGATCTTCTGGCATTGTGCCTCGACATCCACTAGTAGATCTAAAGGTTTGATTCAGTGATCCCAGGGGCAGTTTGTAAATATTGTAAATAGGTATGAATGTGAACAAGATTGTTATTATTATTTTCTTTATAGTATTTATTCAATTTTGTGTATATATATATTTTTTCTTTCTTCTTTGGTTGATCTTTATTAATTATTTATTTTTATTTTATTTCCAATGTACATATGGAATGAATGATTTCTTATATCTTTAATATTCATTGCCCCAGAAGGTGGCAGATTGTATTATCTCGTAATAAATAATAATAAATAAAAAAAAAATACTTTAGAGGTACTTAAAATATCGGCATTTAAGCCCTGCCAGACCATTTTAATCCGACTGAAAGCTAAATGATATTAAAGCCCATTAAATTTTACATGGTGTTTAAACAAAATTGTCGGATCCGTTTTCGAGAAAATCGAAAAAAGGTGCAAAATGCATAGTATAAAGTGCCTCTTCTGGTAAGCTCATTTTGATGAAACAGGTTTTGTCATGTTTCGGGCGTATATTTGTCTTAAATATGAAATTTCAGTTTCATAGGACTTACCGTTTCCGCCCGAAATTTACCACACACACACACACACAAGACCTTTTTGCGGGACTTGATTATTTGGACTCAGGGGACCTTTAAATGTGTATTTCGAAATTTATTCGAAAATTTTCACGATCACAATACATTCTCTTACTATATATTTCATATGTAGGTAAGTGAAAGAAAAAACCATCGCATACACTAAAAAACTTTTTTTCACTTTTTAACTAGAAAAAAGTTCTATTCATTTATGTTTTGCATAAAATTTTGTGCGTCTTTTACTTATCACGTTTGTTAAAATAAATTGAAGAACATTTTAATATACTGAGAGATAAAGAAGGTTGATTAATTACTTTGAATTTTAATCGGATCATGTGTTGAAGATTAAATAATCTATATTATTGTATTAAATAATAATACAAAATTAAAAGTAATTTAAATAAAGACAATTTAAAATGTCAACATTTAAGTCCTGCTAGACTATATCAAATTGAAACTTATTCAATTTTGCATCGATATGGCGAGTTTAATCAAAATCGTTAGAGTAGTTCTTTAAACATAACTACTCGAACATTCCAACCATTGTAGCCACTGCTACAGAACATAACAATAACTTCCGCCAATGACTAACATACAACACCAATCGAAAAACAGAAAAATTACATCCTTCCAAAACACTCTGACGACTACTCAGATCGCAGGCCAAGAGATATGCTGATCACCTAACTTGCTCCTGCGATGAAATGCAGTTTCAGCAGTCCACACATTTGATTGTTTTAACGGCATTGCAAATTTTTTAGTATGAATGGTAAATTTCTTGTTTGTAAGAAAAAAATAAATAAATAAAAAATTGAACCTCCACAACCCCTTGAAGGGTTTTGGGCTCAGTAAAAAAAGTGAATCGTACCGTCTCTAGTATTAAATATTTCTAGTAAATAATATTCTGTTACAGCCGGGATTTAAACCCAGGGCTTGGAGAACAGTAGACTAGTGATCTATCCACTTGGCCATGTTGCTCCTTCGTTTGTAATATATAATAAATTTATATTTTTTAGAAGTTATTTTAGAGGTTTATATCCCGTTTACCTCCATGTTATTTCACCACTTCCCTACCACATACGAAGGACGCTATAATTTTATTAAGACCCGGGAAGAGAAGGTAGACCGACGAGATAGAGGCACCATCTAGATAAGCTATCGAACCCTCGGCTCTAATAGCAGCGGATTATCTCGAGTCAATATTCTCTCTAATAATCTTCAGGGTACCAGGTCTTGAGGCAGGAGTGCACAACATTACAAAGCGAGCTCGAGGGTAGTCGCATTAATTAATTAGAGCCGAGACAAAACTCTAAGTCTCTCATATTGCGGTAACAACTAATTAGTAAATGTATCAAACCCCCCTAATTGAGTCTGATCTGGCCTAAACAACATAGTAGCCAGTTTGCCAGTTTGCTAGTACTATCTTTAGCAAAAGCAAAATCTCGGTAAGAAAGTCTATTTTACACGGGCGAAGATCTCAAGGTCTATAGTCCCTAACAAAAAAATTAAGTATAAAGAAAACATCTGGTGCGGGCAGCACAAGACTTTCACTTAGTTGTTTAAATCAAATTATTTTTTGTGAAGTGAGAATAATTGACTGTGTGAGTAAATGGGAGAAGTTCGCTCAGGGTGCAGTGAAAAGAACACAATAAATATATAAACTGGGGCCAACGTTGATTATTGCTTCATTGTTCTGACGCTCTCCTTTTAACGCCCTGAAGAAGGCCTATAATTTAGGCCGAAACGTCGGCACCAATTTATATCTTAATTGTGTCTTCTTAGAATGGCCAATCACCACTGATAATTTCAAAACGATGTTTTTATTCATAAATTTATTACTTTCACTTACCTATATATTGAATATGTATTAAGGAAAGTATTGCGATCGTGAAAATTTTCGAATTATAGTTTTAAACGGAAATACACGTTTTAGGTTCCCTGAGTCCAAATAACCATCTGTGTGTGTGTTAAGCCTAGCGCAATAACGAAAATGAAATTTCATATTTAAGACAACTTTTTCATCTGATTCGGCTAACCAGATGAGCCAGTTTATACCATCACTTTGCACATTTTTACAATTTTCTCAAAAACGGCTGCAACAATTTTGTTTAAACTCGCTATATAGATGTAAAATTCAATAGGATTTAATATTATGTAAGTTTTTTCCTGATTGAAATAGTATGACAGGGCTTAAATGCCGATATTTTAAATTTTCCTACCTTAAACTATCTCTAATTTTGTTAATTACAAAAGATTAACCATATTATCTTAATGACATTGATGAAGTTGGACGAATTTGATGATCAACTAAAGGATAATAGAGAAAAAACAAATTTTTTTTAATTTTTGAAGAAAGTCTGACATTTAATTTTTGAACACGGGCGAAGAACTCATGGTCTATGGTCCCAAACAAAAAAAATAAAATAAAGTATAAAGAAAACATCTGGTGGGGGCAACAGCAGACTTTCACTGGCCTCCGTGATTAAAATCAATTAAAGATTATTAAGTAAAGCTAGACTTGAAAGAAACGATTAAAGAATTAAATTGAGTTTCCATACAAACATGTGTTTTAATAAAATATCTGCTACCTAGTCCTGCGATAAATATTGTTACAAGGAAATATATATACAGATTTTAACAGACAAACTAACTGGTACGGTCTAATATGATATGTAAAGAAATTTGTTTTTTAAATATTCATTTATCAAACCGCTCCTTCCGAGTTCGTTGTGGTGCAGAATATTCCAATTATTATCCAGTCGAATCCGGTGTTCCTCAGAGCAGTGTCCTTGGTCCTATCCTCTACAATATATACACGGCTGATATTCCTGTTTGCCCTAATACCTTCCTAGCAACGTACGCTGATGACACCGCTATCCTATCCTCTCACTTAGATCCCGAAATTGCATCTATAGGCCTCCAAACGTACCTTTCTCAAATTGAAGACTGGTGTAACAACTGGAGAATCAAAGTCAATCAATCCAAATGCAGACATGTCACCTTTACCCTTCGAAGACAATCCTGCCCTCCAGTTCTCTTTAACTCCGTTCCGCTTCCTTTCTCCAAAACAGTCCGGTATCTTGGCTTCCTTCTGGACAAAAGACTAACTTGGAACCCGCATACTAGACTTATACGAAAAGAACTTGATCGACGATTTGGACAATTATACAGACTACTGAACAGAAATTCTAAATTATCTATCGAGAACAAACTGCTAATATACAAGACAGTACTGAAACCTATCTGGACCTACGGACTTGAACTGTGGGGGACAGCCAAATTTTCTAACATCAAACGCATTCAATCCTTCCAATCAAAAGTCCTCCGAACAATAGTTAATGATCCTTATTATGTATCCAACCATACCTTACACCGCGACCTAAATATTCCATTCATTTTAGACCTTATACCATTAAAATTCTCTAAATTCCATCAGAACCTTATCCATCACCCTAATCCCCTAGCTTAATCCTTATCCAGCTCCACACATCCTTACCATCCTCCTAGAAGTTTGAAACGGCAGTGGACTCGAGACCTCTTGTAAAATGTATATTGGAGTTCTAGCATTGGCTAGATTCTCCACTCACGTGCTGTATGCTTGTGAATTGTATATAGGTATGAGTGACTTTTGTATATATTTTATTGATTTTGTTTTGTATATATGTATATTGTATTATTATTATATAAATTTATTGTTTTGTATATACCGTGTGAATGCAGTATGATTGTTGTACTTTATCCCTATTAAAAATGTCCTAAATTGGACAGATTGTAATATTGTTCAATAAAGAATTGTTCCTAAAAAAAAAAAAAAAATATTCATTTATTGAGAATTATTACAATCAGTTTCAGAATGAAACCTGGTAGAAGTAAGGATTATTCAAATAATACCCAAGAATGAAAAAAAAGCTCAACTTTTGTTACAGTATTTATAGCAGAACTAGTTTTATTATTTTACACAACAATTAGTTGGTTTTATCTATTTTTCATAACCCTCCTACACTATTTTACAGCTATAAGATAATATTATTGGGTTGTTTCACATGATATGTCCGTTTTTATAGTTTCTGAAATAGATTCTGCAGGTTTCTGTTGTTTTCTTCCGAATGTTTACATATTTAAAGTAAACAGTTACTAATCCTCTACCTTTGTATTATAAACATTAGCTTCCCAATCAATTATCCACTCTTTAGTATACCTCCTAATATAAACATGGAAACAAGCGATTTTTGAGTAATATTTTTTTAGATTAACATATGATGTAGATTAAATAATATACCAATATCAAATTGTTATTTATTATTTATTTATTTAACCTCACTTTATGCTACTATGCCTAATCGAACGATGCTACAGTGGGAGTCCTAAATTTTGCCTATCCAGGTTTAATTAGGATAGGAATGTTAACGAGTACCTGACATCGCACAGGCTCGGGACCACCTTCTAACGTCCCCTCCGATGGACGGCATAACTAAGGATTTTTTACTCCCATTAAAAAATCCTAGAACCACCTGCGGGTTTGAACCCGTGACCTTTGGCATTTTAGGCTGTTATGCTAACCACCCAGCTACAAGTGATCCCTATCAAATTGTTACGTATAGTTATTAGTAAAAAAAATATGCCCTATTTGTCACATTACCTACATTGCCTTTCACAACTCTCCATATAACATAATATTGTTATAAAAATATTTAGCTTCCCATCGGTATATTATCGTCTATGTTGCTGTTCTTATGTAAAAAAAAAAATAATAATTCGTTATCAAACGGATATATAAATTTTACATTTAGCCGTTTTCTACAAATCCTAATAATATGATATGGGTATTTCTTCAAAACCCATAAAATTAAAGATACTGTAGAGAAAGACATTTTAAATATCGAAGTTTAAGACCTGTTTGACTATTTTAATCCGGATTAAAACTACATGATATTAAAGCCCAATAAATTTTACAGCGGCATGGCGAGTTTAATCAAAATCGTTAGAGATGTTTTTGAGAAAATCGTAAAAAGGTGCAAAATGCGTGGTATAAAGTAGCACGTTCGGTCAGCCGAGTTTTGTGAAATATAGTTGTCCTAAATATGAAATTTCAGTTTCGTACGTCTTTTCGATCTCCACCACACACAGAGCCCTTTTTTCAAGACTTGGTTATTTGGACTCAGGGGACTCTAAAACGTGTATTTCCGTTTAAAAATGAAATTAGAAAAAATTAAGAATGGAATACTTTCACTTACTATATATTACATATATATGGTAAGCGAAAAAAAAAAAAAAAAAAAAAAACCTAACAACTTCCGGATTTGAACTCGAGAACCGCGAATCAGTATCCCAGTGCCCTACTCACTGGACCATCCTGCTCCCTTTTCTAATATTAGGTTACATTTTAATAAAAAAAGTGAATATGTTAAGAAGTATTAAGCCGTGAGCTCGGGATTAAGCCGTGAAGGGAATGTGATCCCATGAAGCGCCGGCAGATGGCGGATATGAAAGGGCTCTGATATCAACTTCCGGCAAAAACATAAAAGTTTATGATCGAGTCTCCATAGCGGGCGCCACTCTCGGTCCCCAGCTTCATACATTATTAATATTATCGAAGCTGGTAATAAATGTTGGATTTTATGACGGTATTATCGTTAATTGATTTTATGTTCTGGCGAAGGAAGATTCATTGAAAAAAAAATCAGGTGCGAACATCAAACCACGTTCTCTTACATCCCTTCTCAAAATTAAGATTCAAATACATATTTTTTTTTACTTTTTCTTCCCTATGAATGAAATATGTAGTAAGGGAAAGTATTTCGATCGTGACAATTCTCGAATTCCAGTTTTCACCGGAAATACACGTTTTAGGGTCCCCTGAGTCCAAATGACCAAGTCTCTAAAAGGTCTGTGTGTTGGTGGTTAGTCTGACACGAAAACGAAAAGTCCTATAAAACTGAAATTTTATATTTGAGACAAATATAGGCCCGAGATGTTTCAAAACTTTTTTCATTAAAATGGGCTTACCCGAAGAGCCACTTTAAACTATGCACTTTGCACCTTTTTTCGATTTTCTCGAAAACGGTTCCGACGATTTTGATTAAACTCGCTATATCGATGTAAAATTCGATATGCTTTCATATTATGTAGGTTTCATTCTGATTAAAATGGTCTGACAGCTTTTTAATGCCGATATTTTAAATTTTCTTTCCTCAAAGTACCTTTAATTTTGTTGTTTCTTAAAAAAAAAAAAAAATATATTATCTTGTTACTACTGATGAAAAAACAGGTAACTATATAAATTGAATGAATTCGATACCAAACAAAGGGAAAAAAACTGAAAAAATATTTGTTTAATGCAATTTTTTGTTTTTTCACTTACTGTTCTTAAGTGAAAAAACAAAAAATTGCATTAAACAAATATTTTTTCAGTTTTTTTCCCTTTACATGTAAAATATACCGCTGGAAAGCTAAAGATTTTAGAAAAAATATTATCTCATACACAAATACAAAAAGGAACATTTAAAAGTACTAACGTTGTAGATAGAAAAACTTAAAAAACTGTAAATAGTTTTTAGTACAATTATTTGTTGCATTTTAAGCACGGAGTTGCAAATATGAATGAATGATCGTTTTTTCTGCCATTTTACAATTTAAGGAGATATATCTGTTCACAAATCATATTTGTATCACGTATTTTACTATCACACATCACATATGTATGAAATATGAAAATTTTCCAATCTGAGTTTTCAACGGAAATACACACTTTAGGGTCCCTGGGGTCCAGACTTGTGTGATAACTCAAGCTCGGAGAAGATATGTTACATACAACCGAAATTGCATATTTTAAAAGGGGATACGTCTGAGATTTAACAGTTACTTTTTCATCAAAATCAGCTAACCAGAAGGGCCACTTTATCCCATGCATTCAGCGCCTTTTTACAAGTTTCTCACAACGATTTTCATGAAACTCACTATATCGATGTAAAATTTATTGGAACAGTCTCACAAGGCTTACATGCCGATATTTTAAATTTTCTTCCTCTAAACTATCTTTAGTTTTGGGAAATCTATAAATACAACTACATTATCACTGATAAAAAACGGATAAATATATAATTTGAACGAATACGATATCCAACTATAAGAAAAAACATCTAAAATATTTTTTTTTTTTTTGCAAATTTTGCGTTTTTGAACATAAAAGCAGTAATTTATACCTATAATATACCATTGGAAAGCTAAAGATTTTAGAAATGTAGTTATCTTATACGCAAAATTAAAAAAAATTAAGGGAGAGTGATGAAAATGAATGTCGTAGATAATAATATAATAGATTGTTTAATAAAACACATGTTTCTATTAAGATTCAATGGAATTAATTCTTTAACAATTTATTTATTTATCTCTAAGTGTATTTAAAGATTCTTAAGAACATTTTAAGCTTATTTTAACAACGGAGAAAAGTGAATTTTTTTTTTTACTTTCATCGAAAAAGTTTTTTTTTTTTTTTTAGTTTTTTTTTTTTTTTTTAACATATTTATTGATATTTACAACTGTATTAAATAAAAATACATCTAGTAAATGTGATGGTAATATACAAAACTGTCATGAAAAACATGTAGAGACACTACCCAGTGGCAGCACTCTAAAAATATTTTAAACTAGAAGGTCCCGGGGCCATTTCCTTTTCAGGCGCCTCGGAGGATTATCAGGAATTGAAGAGAAAGAAAGGATTGAAACTAGTGGGTTCGAGTGAGAATGGAGTATGTCATGAAAGGATTGATACCTGGTCCGGGCCAAATCAGTAACATAGGGAACATTAAGGTCTTTATGGATAAGTTTATTCGTGACAAAGTAAGGAGACTTGAGGATTTTACGAAGGATTTTGGATTGTAAGGATTGGATGCGGGAAGAATTTGATGGTTTAGTAGAGCCCCAAAGCTCTACTCCGTAAGTCCAGATTGGTCTTATAATAGTCATGTAGATGAGCCTTTTGTATTTAAGAAGAAGGTTTGATCGTTTGTCTAGTAAGTGTTGAAGTAGCCTAAAGCGAGCAGTTTCTTGTCGTTTTAGTCGTGTATGTGGATTCCAAGTTAAGCGTTTGTCAAGAAGAAGTCCTAGGTATCGGATCTGTTCAACAGGAACTAGTTGAGTGTTATTAAAGAATACTTTAGGGCAGGAAGTCAAAGGTTTACGGCGAAGGGTAAAGGTTATTTGATGGGATTTGTTGGAATTTATTTTTATTCTCCAGTTCTGACACCATACTTCTAGGTCTTTGATGTGAGCTTGAAGGGTATTTGAAGCAACAAATGGATCTTTATGAACTGATAACACGCAGGTGTCATCAGCATAGGTCGAAAAAGTTATTAATAGATTTTTCACCTCAAGTTAAAGAAACATGGTCCTCTGAGTTTGTGTGCCTGTATGTAATAAGTCGAACTCGAAAACGATAAGTTAGATAAACTGAAATTTTTATATTTCAGAAGCGTATACGGATGAGACGTTTCAACGATACCGACGCAAGAGAAGAGCCACTTTATACCATTATTTTTATGTCTGTTTACAATTTTCTCAAAAATGGCTTTAACCATTTCTGAGTTTGACTCAGATTATTATTTTTCTTTCTCTAAAATATTGTGTTATAAAATAAGTTCTTATTTATTCATATTCTATAAAATATGTTCTAGCGTTTTTCAATATTTCAATTTTATCTTCTCTGTGTTTATAAAATCATGTTCATGGGAAAATGATTTATTGACTAGGTAATGACTATCAGTAACTGCTGAGGCAGTGATACAACTGATAGTGCCTCTTCAGCAATAGTCACCATCAGCAGGGGAATCTAAATTCCAAAAGTTCTGAGTTATCTAGTCTTTTGAGTACATATTTAATATTGCCAACGGTTCGGGGTCCGAGATTATCTTTAGTTTTAGAAGTTAAATATAAACAACTTTTAAGCTAGATAGTTCCAGTGAATAATTTGTTTTATCTATTTAACATAAAATTAATTAATAAGGGAATCAGATTATATCATATCCTAGAGATGTTCGCGCATCACACGACATAAGATTATTTAAATGTACGAAGAGAGGAAAAGATATTAAAGAATCAATTAGATAAAGTTTCGAAAGGAACATTTGTTTTATTAAATAATGTATTATATTTTTAACTACAACAATCAGTTAGTTTAATCGGCTTTTCATCACTCCCCATCAACTTTTACAATTCCGTGTATTAAATAATATTTTTTCTAAACTCTTTAGCTATCCAATTGTATATTATACATATATATTACCATTATTGTGTTCAAAAATACAAAAAGTGCTTAAAAAATATGTACTTTTCTCCTTTAGTTGTTTATCAAATTCGTTCAAATTGCATAATACAGCTATTATTTATCAACCCTAATAAAATGATATACCTTTTTTTTTTTAAATCTACAAAATTAAAGATACTTTAGAGGAATACATTTTAAACTATCGGTATTTAAGCCCTGTCAGACTACTTCAATCTGAATGAAACCTACATCAAATTAAAGTATATTACATTTTACATTGATATAGTGAGTTTAATCGAAATCATTAAAGGGAATTTGAGAAAATCGTAAAAAGGTGCAAAATGCATGTTACTCCATTTTCGAATATCCACTTTATAAAGACAAGACGTATCCCAGGATTTTTTGTGTATTCCAGCGTCGCCCGACGGCTGAAATAACAGAATAAATAATATTCTTCTTTCTGCTGGGATTCGAACCTGAGTAAACTCGTGCTCTATCCACGAGACCACGTCTAAAATAATACAATAATAGAGATTACTACCTTTAGCATGTTAAAATTATGTTATACTTATATTATAATTATAGTTTCCAGACTATGCAAGGTGGCGGTGATTAGACCGAAATCATGTTCAGCTACCAGTTTTTACATTCACTTACCTATGTATGAAATATATCGTAAGGGAAAGTATTGCGATCGTGAAAATTCAACGGAAATACACGTTTTAGGGTCCTCTGAGTCCAAATTACTTAGTCCCGCAAAAAGGTCTGTGTGTGTGTGTGTGGTGATGACTCCTGGGCGAACAATAAAAGTCCTATGAAACTGAAATTTTATATTTAAGACAACCATACGCCCGAGATGTTGCCGAAACTTTTTCATCAAAATCAGCTGACCTTTTAACCACCTTAAACGATTTTCTCAAAAACTGCTCTAACGATTTTGATTAAACTCGCTATATTTATGTAAAATTTAATGGGCTTTAATATCATGCAGGTTTCATTCTGATTGAAATAGACTGATAGAGCTTAAATGCCGATATTTTAAATTGTATTCTTCTAAAGTACCTTTAATTTTGTAGTGTCTATATAAAAAAAAAAAATAAATAAAAAAAAGAAAGAAATTATCTTATTAGTATTGATAATTTACAGCTAAATATGTAAGTTTGCAAATTTGATAAATAACTAAAGGAGAAAACTAAAAAAATATATTTTTTTTTTTTTGCTTTTTTTTAACATAAGAACAGTAATATCCCAATAATAGTAATAGACCTGTAATATCCCTGCTGGAAAGCTAAATATTTTTGAAAAAATATTATCTTATACACAAGCTAGTAAAAGTTATTAATGAGTGATGAAAAGCCGATAAAACTGACTGATTATTTTAGATAATAATATAATAATTTTTTTAATAAAACATATGTTTCTATAGAAATTCAATTTAATTAATTATTAAATGGTTTCACTCATTTTTATCTCTAACTGTAGTGAAAATCGTGTGTTGCCCGCACCAGATTTTTCCCTAAGCATACATAAAATTATTGTATACGATATTTTAGGAGCCCGCTGAAGTGATTATTATATTTCTAGCTATTATACCAATAATAAAAAGGCTTTATACTTCTCCGCGATCTAAATATTGTCATGGTTCTTACCTGTTTCAGACACTAAAAAATAGAAAAACTTCCTACATCACTAAACTTATCACCCTCCATATCCTTCTCTATCCATTAACTCGTTGAATGCGAGAACCCAATCGATCAAAATCTACACATCAGATAGGACTGCATGATCACAACATAATCATCTCGTTAAAATACATAACGATTTTTTTGTTTGTTTTCGGAGACCATACAGCGATTCGCGATAGTAATGATACAGTAGGTTCATTACTCCTTCACCTATTTTTGCGAGTTGCCTCCAGTTGGCTGAAGGGCCTAGCAGTAACCTGGGGGAAGTGTGAGTCAATTACCATTTAATTATATGCATCCCGGGACTGAAGTTTAATCTCCCAAACTAGCGTGCTAACAAAATATATAGACGCGAGATTTAAATTTTTCATAAGTTATAAAAATTAAAATTCAATATTTTTCGAAATCATTTGAAACAACGTGCTCATTTCATCTCAATTGATCGATAAATTAATTGGTATCTCTACCATCTTAGTAAAAATTTATATTTCAGGATAAATTCCTTGAGGTAGTTTTAGAAATTTTGAGTCTATTGAACCTAACAGAATTTACCCTGAGAATATAAATTTCTTCTGGACTGGTCGAGTGAACAGTGCTAGAACACTTGATGATTAATATTGACCTTCTCATCTTAGATCATAACCATATGATCAGATATTTAATATTCAATACGAAAAATAATTATGTGTAATTTTAGCGTTGTAAACATAAAGTAAGTACCGTTATGGAATTAAAAAAAGACGTGCAAAGATATCGCAATAATTTTATTTTACATGAAAGCCTGTACCTTAATCTACTTTTCTACATAATTTCCATGAATTTTGAGGTACTTGTCATAACGCGGCACCAGTTTTTGAATACCTTTCTCAAAAAATTCTGTCTTGAAGACGCCGACCGCCCAGGTGTTTCTTCAAGTGCAGGAACAAATGGTAGTCGGGTCCAGGGCTGTATGGTGGATGATTTAGAATTTTCCATTTAAATGATTTGATGAGATCTTTGGTCCGATTAGCCACATGTGGACGGGCATTTTCATGCAGCAAAACGATACCCTTAATCAACTTGTCACGTATTTTTAAGACGATAACGTTGTCAAAACATTTGTGATGCAGTGGTTAACAAGTGCCGCGTTATAGCAAGTCTCTCAAAATTCATGGAAATTTTGTAGAAAAGTAGATTAAGGTCCAGGCTTTCATGTAAAAATAAAATTATTGCGATATCTTTGCACCTCTTTTTTTAATTCCAACCCGGTACTTACTTAGAAAACATGTCTCGTATATTTTATGAGCGTGTCAAATATTTTAAGAGGTTATATTTAGATGTATAAAAAATCAAACGGAGGTTAACCGTTTTACAAATAAACATACAACAATGCATAGTTAAACAAGTGTCAGAAGTATTTATCAACATATGTATCTAAAATTAAATCACTCAAAAACAAAATTGACAGTTTTCAGTAGAAAGCTTTTAGCGACAGAATCGGTGGAGTTTCAGTTAATGAAATGCTGTCAGTTAAAGTTAACACTTTGGAGAGTTGATGATTCAATAAAGGTAAACATGGCTCAGTACAAATCCGCTCGTACAGAGTACTAAGTTCAGAGTTTAAAGTTGTAAGAGCTATCAATGACCCAGACTATACTTTTGCACTCGTGAACTTGCGACCTTTCCCAGTTTAGGTCACCTATATCAGACGTCTGCAACCAACATCCCGGTTTTTATTATGCCACTAATTGGTAGGTCGAAGCCAGTCTGAGTCTGGAGGATCGATGAGGTGTGGTGCAAATGATAGAGGAAAATGATAACATCATGAGGAATATCAACACAAGAAAAAAATTAATAAGGATATTACAACCAAATAATGATATCCTATCATTCTCATATGCATCAAGAAAACTGATTCATGGTTTTCAATAATGAAGCTTTATAATCAGACAATACTAAAAAAAAAAAAAATACAAAGAAAAAAAAGATAACACTAGGCGTACTCACTACGTTTGCTATAGCATGCTATTTGTGGTATTGTGCTAAGCCCATCAATTTTATACAGGAAATAACTGTAGAAACTCGACGGGTTTAGCAAAATAACACAAATAGCATGCTATAGCAGAAGTAGTGAGTACCCCTATTATAATAAAAGTTAAAAGTATAAACTGTTATACTCTTACACAGTTTCTTAATGATAATAAACCATTGCGTTATAATTTGATTTGAAAATAAAATAGACTAGGTCCACATACTACCTGGATATAGAAAAAAATGGTGAGTTTGCCCAGCGCTGTAGAATAATTTCCCTTTCACTAACACTTACAAGAACCTGATATAATTATTGGTAGTCAATTTAAGTCAATCAAGAATCAAATTGCATTTTTTATTATCCTAACCTTGTATTTTTAGGCTCTATGAAATTTTGTGGGCAATGGGATGTGAGCGAGGAATTTATGCCAGATTTAAATAAGTTACAGACGACCAATCTATATGTGGTAAGCCTAGCAAAAAACCGATGTTCTATAAAGCTTAAATTTCATTAAAAATGTTACAGCAACTGTTTCACCAATATCGGTTTATATTATTACTCAACTTTATACTATTTTTCTTACCTTTTAACGATTTTCTCAATAATCAGATATATTAAATTTTATTTCTTTAGATATCTTTAATTTTATAGATTCGAAAAACTTAACCATATCATCTTTTTAAGAATTCATAAAAAACACCTAAATATAGATTCAATTTTCAAGTGATTTTTGCTTATTTTTTTAATTTAGGAACAGTAATATATAAGTATATTATACTATTAGAAAGCTAAAGATTTTTGAAAAAATGTTACGTAACACAAAAAGTTGTATTAAGTGATGAAAAGCGAATAAAACAATACGACTGTGGAGGTTACCTGTAGCATGGTGGTTAGCATAACACCCTCATTTTCCCAAGGTCCCGGGTTCAAACCTGGAGGTGGCCCTAAGATTTTTTAATGGGAGTAAAAAATCCTGAGTTATGCCGTCGTTTGGAGGGGACGTTAAAAGGTGGTCCTGAGCCTGTGCGATGTCAGGTATTCGTTAAAGATCCCTGTTCTAATAAAACCTGAATAGACAAGATTTAGGACTCCCACTGTAGCATCGCCCGATGCCACAGAAGCATAAAACGGACGTTAAATAAATAAACAAACTAAAAAATTGTTGTAGATGACAATATAATAGGTAATTAAATGAAACTCACGTTTCTATCGGAACTCAATTTGATTCTTTATTTTAGAGTTCTTAAATTAATTTTAGCATCTTAGTTTTTGAAGTAAAGCTTTTTAATGAGTTTCTTTAATATTTCTATTTTGGTCTATTCCTTCAGTAAAGACCTAGTAAGCCGCATGCTCCTAATTACACAAGCCCTGGAGAACTTAATGCGACCAGATAAGTTCTTTGGATAAAAAACCTAATGAGAGAGCTTAGGCTCGCACTAAATAAGGACGAACCCTTTAGGGTCCTGGAAGGGTTGTGGTAACTCCTTCCTCACAAAACCTATAATCAAAACCCCTATAGAACCCCAATCCTAAAGATATCCCAATTACTATCAAAGAACATCAATCTTCCCTTAGCTCGCTGCCTGATGAGATATCCTTAGGGATTCCACCCTTTTTCATCCAAGTTTGCCCTGAAAATCCTTCTTCGAGTGATTGATATAGGCAGATCCTCAGATAGTTTTTAGAAGGACCATCAAAGGAATGGTATTTTGTGAAGTTGAAAACAGGCAAAGAGGAAGTGCTTGAAATAAATACGGATAAGGCGAAATATATATAATAAATAAATATTGAAAGAACATTTCTCATGAAGTTGAAGTACATTCAAGTACATATATAGGTAAATACATAACTAGTGTCACGTGTAGATTACGGGTTCAAACCAGGCAAATGATCCTAGAATTTTTTTTAATGTGAGTCAAATATCTATTGGGTTGTTTCACATGAAATGTCCGTTTTTATAGTTTCTAAAATACATAAAGGATTTTGCAGGTCTCAGTTGTTTTCTTCCGAATGTTTACATATTTAAAGTAAACAGTTACTAATCCTCTAGATCAGGCCTAAGGTCTCCCGTCCCAAAGCCGCCCTCCTGCCAGGGCAAGGGACGCCCAGGTTGGCGCAGTAGCTGACCGAACTAGATTACTTCAGATATACCAATGTATCCTCGAATCCAAACTTGATCATGCCAGTCCTGTGTACGGGTCAGCAAAATCAAGAATTTTAACACAACTGGACACAATCCACCACACAGGCCTCCGGATTGCTATTGGTGCCTTCAGGACAAGTCCAGTGCTTAGCCTGTGTGCAGAATCAGGAATTCCACCACTTAAGTTCAGGCGTCTGCAATTAGCATGCAATTATATCTCATCACTGGCCACACAACCCAATAACCCTGCCTACAAATATATATACCAAGCCAAGTACAAAATAGTTTATCAGAATAATCCGACCAAACCAGCACCATTAGGAATAAGATCGAGGGCTTACGTCGAAGAACTTCTTCACATGCATCTCAATAAGACAACAGAAACAATAGAAGCACCATGGGACCAAACAGTACCAAGAACAAACTTAACTCTGACAAAGTATAACAAAACTGACACACCGCACTATGTACTAAGAGAAAAATACAATGAAATTATATGTGATCATTCAGACTACACAAAAATATTCACAGACGGGTCCAAAATAAATGATCAAGTTGGGCTGTCCATTGTTACACCCGTAAGTATCCTTAAATTCAAACTGCCAAACCTAAGTAGCGTATATACTGCGGAAGTTGTAGCAATATTAAATGCACTTGAATTCATTAGGTCACGTGATGAGTCAAAGTTCGTTATATGCACCGATTCCCTATCCGCCCTTAAGAGCCTTCATAATATTTGCATTGATAACCCACTAATTAATAAGATCAGAAAATATGTGGGAGATTTAAAAATACTGAAAAAAGAACTTGTGTTCTTGTGGATTCCATCCCACGTAGGCATTAATGGCAATGAGGAAGCGGATCGGGCTGCGAAAGAAGCTGCATTGTCAAACGTCCAAATCCACCCAATTTACATCAAGGAAGACGTAAAAAATTACCTTAAGGTCAAAATATATCAGGCATGGGAACAGATGTGGTCGGAACTTGACAACACCAATAAATTAAGAAATATCAAGCAATCGCCTGATCCATGGAATACATCATTGCGAAGTAATCGCCGCGAGGAAACTGCTTTGGCGAGACTTCGCATAGGACATAGCAGACTCACACATCTCCATCTCATCCTCAGGCAGCCCGTACCAATGTGTGACTTGTGTAGAGTGCCTCTCTCAATAAAACACATAATTGAGAACTGCCCCAAATTTCATGTACAAATGGATAAACTTAACCTAGCTAGATCGTTGAGTGAGAGCTTGAAGGACTCTAGTGAAACAGTTAGTTCACTGATTAGGTTCGTCAAAGAATGTTCTCTGCTCCCGGAACTATAAGAAAAAAAAATAAAGAAAGAAAGAAAACAAACGAAAAAAATAATAGTAGTAATAAAAAAAAATATAAAAACAATAAATAAATAAAGAAAAAATTGGAATAAATTCACTAATTCAGAATGTGTCAACAAAAGAATAATAAATAAAAAAAAAATAAACAATAAAAAAAAAAAATAAAATAAATAACAAAAATATAAGGAAAAATAAATAAATAAAAAGAAGAAAAAAGAGTAAAACAAATCTGTTACTACAAATTTATTCGGTGCTAATAACCAAGAGGTTGAGCACCTACTCCAATACCCTAACCCCTAACCCTAACTAATCCTCTACCTTTGTATTATAAATATTAGCTTCCCAATCAATTACCCACTTTTTAGTATACCTCCAAATATGAACATGGAAACACGCGATATTCGAGTAATACTTTTGTACGAGTTTAAACTCAGCCATTCAGCAACTGAGGCCGCTAGAAATATTTGCAAGGCGTTTCGGGAAGGAACGGACCAATCGCCGTTGGTTTGCTAAGTTTTCAGCTGGGGATACCTACTTGAAAAACTTGCCCCGAGGAAGACCTCCGTCCGTAATAGACAACGATGTCCTCAAACATACAGCAGAAGAAAACCCCTACCAAACAGTTAAAGGACTCTCAGCACAACTAAATGCAAGTGCATCTACCGTTTCCAGACATTTAAAGTGTTCTTCCGCACCCATCATATTCTCCCGACTTGTCTCCAAGAGATTACTACCTGTTCAGAAATTTAGACAACTTCGTCAAAGGAAAACTTTTTGAAAATGATGATCAAGTGAAAAGTGCGTTTTTCAGATTTTGTTTCACTTTTTTTTTCAGAGTTTTTCAGTTCTGGGATAAAAAATTTTGTGTCACGTTGGGAAAAATGTTCGAATAAAATTATCTTGTTTTCATATCGTATTTGTTAATAAAAATCATTTACCTTGAAAACGGACATTTCATGTGACACATTCCAATTAAAAAGAAAAAAAAAATGAAATTTTACCTAGGAATACGCCTATATCTCAGTTATTTTTCGTAATACAAATGATTAATGCAAACTTTTTCACAGAATTCCACCATTCTCAGTTAATTCGTTCTCGATTACTTTACCGATAGAAAGAGAACAAAAAGTCGAGGGGAAGATTGAAAAGCGAATTGTTTTATCATTTTAATTTTTTCCCCCCGGCCCCGTGCTCTTGACAAATGATGAATGAGCGAGGCCTTTTAAGAATTTACAACTAAAGACCCCCTCTCCCCCCCCCCTATATCCTCCCAAAACCATTCATCAAGTGCCCTATCGATGGCGGAGGAATCGATTCTTTAACTAATCCTCAGCCATCTTATTCAACGCTCTCGATATTTCTTAATAGCTCTCGGTGCCGTTTATCTTCATCTTCCCAACTCTAACTTACCATGACAAGTCCTCCAGTTCCGGAGTATCATTTCATATATTGAAACACACGTGGATGGGATCACTTATAGCTGGGTGACTAGCATAACAGCCTCCCATGCCAAAGGTCACAGGTTCAAACCTGCAGGTGGTCCCAGGATTTTTTATTTGGAGCAAAAAATTCTTAGTTATGCCGTCGTTCGGACATCCCCATGATCAAGTAAAAAGTGCGTTTTCAGATTCTGTTTCACTTCAAAGCGCAGAGTTTTTCAGTTCGGAGATAAAAAAGTTGGTGTCACGTCACGGGAAAAATGTGTAGAAAAAGAAGGTAAATACTTCGAATAAAATTATCTTGTTTTCATATCGTATTTTAAAAAAAAAACCTTTACCTTGAAAACGGACATTTTAAGTGACACAACCCAACAAATAAATATATATTTTGCACCTTTTAATATTCCTCTAGAAAACGACTCTAACGATTTCGATTAAAGTTATTATGCCAGTGTACAAATTAATGAGCATTAATATCATATAGGTTTAATTATTATTTAAATAGTCTGACGGAGCTTACACGCCGATAGTTTAAATTTATTTTTTCTGAAGTACGTTTAAGTTGTTAAATTTTTTCTTTATATTTTATTGAATTTTACAACTGTATTAACATAAATACAATAAGTAAAAGTGATGAATTATAATAAAAGGCGTAAAAGGCTTGTGAAGAAACTACCCAGCGGTAGTACTTAGATGTTAATTTAAGTACGTAGATCCCGAGGCCATCTTTTTAAGTTGTTAAATTTGAAAAAAAAACTATATTACCTTGTTAGCATTAATTAAAAAAAACGCCTAAAAATACAATTCAAAGGAATTTAATAACTGACAGTTGAAAAAAAATTTTTTTGACTGTGTGATGATTACATCGAAGAGATGGTTGGGCGGCACAAAAAAGATAATAAACATAATAAAGAAACAACATGGACAGTGGACAGTAACTTGGGAAAATAAGGTTTTAAAATTAAACAAACCAAAAAATATCAAAGATTAATTGTTTTGTAGTAATAAAAGTCTTTATATTGTGCATATAATGTACAGAACCGCAGAAGTGTATTCTGGACCCACAGAAGGCGTGCCCAGTTTGTGATGGAGACTCATTAGAAGATTGTTTCCATTTTTTGCTCGGCGTCTCGCATACCATGACATTAGAACCCGTTTCATGCCCGTATTATATGATGTGAGTATTGACGGCTTTTATGAAATTCTTGCGAAACCCACGTAATAGACCTGAAATCATTGTTTATTTTTGTCACAGAAAATCCTAAAATAACATTTTCACATATTTCTTCTCAGAATGTTAATCACTCTTAAATGTTTCGGATTTGTTAGTAATTTGTGGGGATTTTGAATTTGTTTTAGTACTATTATTTTTACATTATTTATTGATATTCTTATATTTAATTTATGTTATTGTATATGTTGGAGGAAATTAGTCATAAAAATAGCAGCACCTTTATGCTTATTGCTGTATACGTGTTTTGTTGTTTTTGTTTTAAATATTTATTCGAATTGTAATTAATAATGTTATATGCTGTGATAAATTTATTAATTGTGCTGTACCACTTAGCTCTAATTGTATGAGTTAGCTCCAAAAAAAATATATAAAGTTATTATTATTATTGTTTTTTTTTTATTTTTTTTTCTCTTAAAATCTAAATTCACGCCTGTCAGAATGTATCTGACAATCAGCAAATGTGCTGTATAAATTGAGATCCAGGCATAGGTAGGCATGAAGAAGGAAAATTCCCAGCAGCACCCTCTTTTTATTATTAATTATTATTATTATTGTAATGTATTGAGGATAGTGAGGGAGTTCATAATTAAATAATTTTAATATTAAACAATTAATGATAACGAACCTTTGTCGGCAAAACATCAAAAGGTGTTTACCTAGCCCCCTAGATTTCCCATCGGTATGGGCCCCCAGCGTACCAGAAACCTCTGGTAGTTTCCCCCCAGCGGCGGCCAACAAGAATATTAAGATGGGTGTAAAGA
The DNA here is from genome assembly GCA_023052935.1 of Piezodorus guildinii. NCBI lineage: Eukaryota > Metazoa > Arthropoda > Insecta > Hemiptera > Pentatomidae > Piezodorus > Piezodorus guildinii. The sequence goes on along the minus strand of CM041294.1, from coordinate 167,397,912 downwards.
TAAGAATAATAGCACAAAGGCTATACCGCCAACCGGGGCATTTCCCATCACGGCCCACCCGAGGTGACGAGAAGAGACAGAAGAACCGAAGAGGAGTCAAGTTCTATCCTCAAGAGAGTGAGTAGTCGGGTTCCATCTACAAGAAGAGGAGGTGGCCGTCGGGGTTCTGAGAGCAGCTGGAGGATGATGCCGAGAAAGGGGACCTAAGACTGTTTTCACCTTCGCCAGCCGGTTAAGGGTTTCAAAGGTATATCGTTATTTGTAATATTGTATGGCAAAGGTAGTAAAATGTCCCTCAGTATTCTCAATCAGAGTTTTAGGCAATGTGTTAAATATAATGATATGTGTAAATTAATAATTATGTAATGTATTAATTGAATCATGTTTACTTTAATCTTACCCTGCATGCCACCTATTGGATTGTAAACACGATACCTTTGGAAAGGAGATCCGTGGTATCATTAAATATAGTTATAAAAATTGACTAAATATAGTAAGTAAGCTAGTTTTTGAAGCTACCGCTGCCTTGGAAAGCAGCCGGGCAAAAAACATAGCATTTAAATGGCATCCGATTGTGGGGACGTACTTACCAATCCACTATACTTTATATCAATAATTAAATTAACAAGTAATATATTTTTTTTTTCTTTACGTGGCATCAGGGTTATTAGATTAATTTTAATCATATAATATGGCATCATATAAGGTAAAAGTAATCATCTGTTTATATTTGCTTATCAAAAACATAACTTTCCTTCTTAGTAATGATTTTTGTTATGCTTATATATTAATCATGCTCCTACGGTTCATGGATCTATACAATTGGCTATTATTTTTTGCATTTTGTTCTTTCTTGAGGATATTTTTTATTATTTTCTTCGTGTATTATACTTGTCGTGCTAGTGTTTAAACCCACATCAAGATTTTTCGAATATTTTATTAAAAGGGGTTATTTCTTACGCACACGATTGTTAATTATGGCGTCAAGAGTAGATATGCTACCAGAGCCTAAGCGACCAGAAGAAGAAACTGGTCTAGATTTTGCCAAGATAGACTCACTTTTGGATAAAGTTGAGTCACTGATCCTGAAAAAAAACACAGGAAGGGTTTAATAGAATGCCAAGCGAGGAACAGCGACTAATATTAAAAATGCTCCAACAAATTCAAAACCAGATTAAAGAAAACATAGATGAACAAAGGAAAATAGCTATAATGAATAAGAAATTCGAATTGTTTGTAGAAACTGCCAAGACAATGATAGATGAGTTACGCTCAAATGCAGCCACAGCCTGCCCTAAATGTCTGAAACCCCAAATTCAGAAGACGGCCTCCACGGAAGATAAAGAAGAAATTAATAACGCTGAACCTAGTGAAGTGCTCAAGACAGAAAATCAACCTCGTATTAGCAAAAGTGAAGAGGTAGAAACAGAAACGAAGCCGGAAGTCAGAGATAGTGAAGAATTCGAAGAAAGAACGGAGACGGAAACCCCATCTTAGCCCAGAAGAGAAACCTATACCCGCGACTCCATCTAGTAATTCTACAATCGAAGAGGCTCAGGAAAAGACCCTTATAACTATTTCTGATGATATTAAAGATAGTGTCGATACCACAAAAGTTCGCGAGGTTCAACCCAATAAGTATTTAACGTTCAAAACTCTAATAAGCTCTATAAGTCCCCGAATAATCTGCACTTCAGAAGTAAAAGAAAGTATAAAGATGACAGCAGGTGAGTTCCACGTTATACAGCCCTTTGACGAAAAATATTTAACTTTCAAAGACTTCATCCTTCACAGTATTCAAAGAAATATATCTCAAGCAGACGATTTCCAATCAGTTACAGTTGTACTATTTCTTAGCATTGATGCACGTAAATTTGACATAGATGTGGCACCTAAAGTATTAATTTTCATTCTTCTGTTAATGTTTGAGTTTTATGACGATTATATGGTCTTGGACCATGTTAGGAGAGAACGCATACCATATTATGGTAGTGCACGGCAGTCTTTACTCTTTTCCAGGGGGTAAAGAGGGGTATTTAGCGTTCCCTCCGTCAGACGAGCTATAACCGGGAAGCCTGAACTATGTTCTGGTTGAACGGACTGGAAGTTGTAAATAAATTGTATATATTTTGTAATAAGTTAATTAGATTAATGTATAGGTAGGATTAGGATTTTTGTAAATATTAAGTTTAGGATTTAATGTAAATAATAGGATCAGGTTGTAAAAGCATTATGATTAAGTGCAAACGCATATAGATATTTTATAAATGGAATTGGTGAATCTCAGGATTAAATATTGGTTTGTACTCTTATTCTTATTAAGGAACGAATTTGACGTAAGTCAAAATTTCAATGGCCTATTTTTAATAAAGAGTAGTTTTATTTGCATTCTAATTTTAAATGGTTAACTTACGATATTCTAGTTTTTTGCTGTAATAGCCTTTTTATTAGTCACAATAATTATTTAACACTAACGAGCACCCCTTCTTCTATTTTAATAGGTTGGATCTAATATTTATTTTCTACAATCCAAAGTTGGATTTGTTTAATATTACTTGGGAATAATTACCCTCTAATGTGGAGTAGACACAGGTCCTCCAGTTATCCTTTTAACGAAATTATTACCTAATAATAGGTTCATCAAAGGGAAGAACCCTTTATGTGGAGTAGCGGTAGTGCCTCCATTTAACCCGAAAGCGGGATTGATGTTTTTAATTTTTGAGATAATTGAGTAATCTTTTGTGGTACACCCAGAGTGCTGAGGTTGTATACGAGTATAAGTTGATCCATACTGTTAACGATTTAAATTATATTATTTCAATGGGGCTCGATTCTTAGTTGTTACCAAACAGGTGCTAATACTTTACTTTTTACTTATAAACTTTGTGTCTTATATAGTAAGTTTTGGTCTTACTTTTCTTAGTTTAATTTATTTTCTTATTTTTAAAAAAGTCATTCAACCTTAAAGTAGTAATAAAATTTTGTAGGCATGCCATTAATTTATACCTGAAATCCATTCCATTTATTTACCTCGTAGTGACAATTCAACCCTGAATTTCATTTTTTACCACGATTGTCGCTTTATTGATAATTGACTAGACCAAATGGCAGATGAAAGAGAATATTTATAACTTTGAATAGATTGAGAATACTGAGTGTATGTAATGTGTTGTTATTTTTTGTTTTTATAAAAGGTATTGAAACCTAATAGTAGAGTCAATTTTGTTGATTTTAATAGCTTGCCACACAATAGAAAGTCTTGGTGGACATTGTTTCTTGTATTTCGTTAATTTGATATCTAGACAGAGCACCAAAAAAGGTGTTGGATAGAATGAACTTTATTTGAGGTTAAAAGATGTTTTAGAAATCATGGACATAACGTTAATGTAAATAATTTATTGTGAAGGAGTACAATATTTTTATAAATAATTAAATATACAACTACAATCAATGCATTAAAAATCGAATATTCGAAAATTCCCAAATATGAATTTTGTAAATATGTATTGTGTAGATAAGAACAAATTAGACTATATAATGGAAATTGTTTTTGTAATTATTAATTTTGTAGATTTGATAAGAAATAAAAATACATAAGAAAAGGTAGATAGACTTCAAAAAGCCAATATTCATATAAAGGAAAAATAATTTGTATTTAGTTAAAAATCTTGTAGATAATTAGATATGTGAGTTTATATAGTTAAATACCATTTTGATATGTTGTCCTTGCAAAGTGTTTTAATATAAACTAGCATTAAACGATTATAACATATAATTATATCTGTTAAAGTAACGGTTACAAATATGTAAATAGTATTGTAATGTGTTGGTTATTTGTTATAGCTTCTGTAAGAGAATGTCATTGTATAGTAGTAGTTATTAGTTCTTGGTGTTTATGTTTTGATGATATAATAATAAAAGAAAAATCAAAAACCTTACGGTTTTTAATTTTTCTTTCCTCGCAGACTGGGGGAAATGTAATGTATTGAGGATAGTGAGGGGAGTTCATAATTAAATAATTTTAATATTAAACAATTAATGATAACGAACCTTTGTCGGCAAAACATCAAAAGGTGTTTACCTAGCCCCCTAGATTTCCCATCGGTATGGGCCCCCCAGCGGTACCAGAAACCTCTGGTAGTTTCCCCCCAGCGGCGGCCAACAAGAATATTAAGATGGGTGTAAAGATAAGAATAATAGCACAAAGGCTATACCGCCAACCGGGGCATTTCCCATCTCGGCCCACCCGAGGTGACGAGAATGAGACAGAAGAACCGAAGAGGGAGTCAAGTTCTATCCTCAAGAGGAGTGAGTCGGGTTCCATCTACAAGAAGAGGAGGTGGCCGTCGGGGTTCTGAGAGCAGCTGGAGGATGATGCCGAGAAAGGGGACCTAAGACTGTTTTCACCTTCGCCAGCCGGTTAAGGGTTTCAAAGGTATATCGTTATTTGTAATATTGTATGGCAAAGGTAGTAAAATGTCCCTCAGTATTCTCAATCAGAGTTTTAGGCAATGTGTTAATATAATGATATGTGTAAATTAATAATTATAGTAATGTATTAATTGAATCTTGTTTACTTTAATCTTACCCTGCATGCCACCTATTGGATTGGTAAAACACGATACCTTTGGAAAGGAGATCCATGGTATCATTTAATATAGTTTATATATTGACTAAATATAGTAAGTAAGCTAGTTTTTGAAGCTACCGCTGCCTTGGAAAGCAGCCGGGCAAAAACATAGCATTATATATATATACATTTGAATCAATTGATGCGATGATTTCCACTAGGTACTTCATCCATTCAATGTTTAATCTTTTTTGTATTAAGACTAGTAGTGTCATTCTGTGGTTGTTTTTTTCTCACTATTTTCACTATATTTTATTATCTTATGTAAGGTAATGTTTTTAGTTTCATTAGAATAAAATTAATATTTTGGTAAGGAATACAATTTTCGAATCCGTTTTTTTTTTTTTTTTTTTTTTTCAATGGACTATTGCTCTTTGAATGAAATCAGATGACCGATTCAATAAAATTAAACATTTTGTCAAAATATCTATTTTCTTGAAAAAAAAATCATTAAATAACTTTTATAAATCAACGTCTCAATTCATTGAACAACTAGAAGGGAGGGATTTCAATAGAAACGGAAAACTTATATTCGAAATGAGAAAAGTTAGAGAAAGTTAAAGAAAATATTTGATTTAGGCAGAGTTTCAACTGAGGTATAGAAAGTTACAGATGAAATGGAGGAGATGAAAATTATTTTGAAATATGTTAAAATATAGGTAAAAAAGTTGAAATTTATTTCTAAAATTGCTAACTTATTGAGGAAATTTTCTCTAAGTGTATATTTAATGATATGGACTTCACGTAGATGTTAAAATATTTATTTATTGAGAATTATTACAATCTGTTTCAGAATGAACAATAGTAATACTGATATGAGACCACATTCATAGAATATATACAGAAAATAATGATAAAGTCAAGTTACATAAAATAGAAAAATAAATTCATAAATATATGTATATATATGCTAAGGGGAAGTTTTCCCTCCACTTATTAGCAGGTGGAGGCTGAGTTAGAGCGGAATAGCCACAAACATACAGTACATGAGTAAAGGATCTGACCAGTGTCAGAACTCCGGTATAAATGTTTACAGAACGTCGCGGGGCCACTGCCGTTTAAATCTTCGTGGAGGATTGTAGAGGTGGGTGGAGCTGGAGAGGGATTGAGCTAAGGGATTAGGATGATGAAGAAGGTTGTGATGGAATTTGGAAAATTTGGATGGTACCAGGTCTAAAATGAATGGAATATTAAGGTCGTGGTGTAGGGTACAATTGGTAACGTAATAAGGAGCATTAACTATTGTTCGGAGGAATTTGGATTGAAAGGATTGGATGCGTTTGATGTTGGAATACGAGCATTTAGCTGTCCTCCACAGTTCAAGACACGTAGATGTAGTGTACAACTTTTTGTATTAGATAATTTGTTTTCTAAAATCTTTAGTTTTTATCTATCTGTCTACCTATCTTCTATGTATATATATATATATATATATATATATATATATATATATATATATAAATGATAGCGAAGAATCTATTTAATAATCATCGTTTTAAACCCCGTTTCGGGTTTTCATCAGGGCTTCTCTCTACAAAGCACTACAAGCTGAACTAAATACTTTGTGGAGAGTTGCCCTGATTTAGCCCCGAAACGTTGGATATTAAGTTGCTTCTTTATTATGTTTTTTATCTTTTTTGTGCCACCCAAACCATCTGTTTGATCTCTACCATCACACAGTCCAAAAATTTTTTTTCATCATCTGACAGTCATTAAATCCTTTTTTTTTTTTTTTTTTTTTTTATTGAGATATATTACAATTTGTTACAAAATGAACAATAATAATATTGATAAGAGACCACATTCATACTATATATACAGAAAATAATAATAATGGTCAAATGTTAAATCCTTTAAATTGTATTTTTACGCGTTTTTTTATCAATGCTAACAAGTTATTGGGTTGTGTCACCTGAAATGTCCGTTTTCAAAGAAAAGGATTTTTATTAAAAATTCCATATGAAAACAAGATAATGTTATTCGAAGTATTTAGCTTCTTTTTCTACAAATTTTTCCCAGTTTTCCTTTGACGAAGTTGTCTAAATTCCTGAACAGGTGGTAATCTCTTGGAGACTTACACTTTAAATGTCCGGAAACGGTAGATGCACTTGCATTTAGTTGTGCTGAGAGTCCTTTAACTGTTTGGTAGGGGTTTCCTTCTACTGTATGTTTGAGGACATCGTTGTCTATTACGGACTGAGGTCTTCCTCGGGGCAAGTTTTCCAAGTCGGTATCCCCAGCTGAAAACTTAGCAAACCAACGGCGAATGGTCCGTTCATTAACACTCCCTTCCCTAAATTCGAAAATATTACTCGAAAATCGCGTGTTTCCATGTTCATATTTGGAGGTATACTAAAAAGTGGGTAATTGATTGGGAAGCTAATGTTTATAATACAAAGGTAGAGGGTAAGTAACTGTTTACTTTAAATATGTAAACATTCGTAAGAAAACAACAGAGACCTGCAAAATCCTTTATGTATTTCAGAAACTATAATTATAGGATAATTATGCCCTTTCTGAGTGTGGCTATTGTTCCCTAGACTTCTTCACCTGCCTGTACTTACTCATCCACTCCAAACACCCCATTTGTATTGGTCTTATTATCAACACACACATACGCGTACGTACATGTATATTTCATTAAGAATAGATAATTAGTGTCTATAAATAAGTTTAAAATAGGGAACCAGTGGCTGAGTGGCTGGCGCGCTAGTCTCCCACGCCAGAGTTGTGAGTTCGAATCCCAGTCCCAGCAGGACATCTATAAGAATAGAAATTAAATGGGAATTCACTCATAGACTCTTCCCCGGGTATGTGTAACTCATCAGCCTACTGATACCAACTCGCAAAAATTTGCGAAAGGCGTGATGACCCTACCCTAAACATTTCATCGAGAAACGTGAGTATATTCTCCTAAGAGTCTATACCACGCAGCCAAGGGTCTACGCGGCCTGTCGCGCCAGAAAGAGAAAATAAAATTTTTTTAAAGCAGGTCCAGAAGTGTTGACTTGAAGAGGTTGTGATCGTGGCACTCCGTATAGGACACTCTCGATGGACCGACAGTTATCTCATGTCCCACTCCACCTCCGCCTCTCTGTCGATTCTGCCAGATCTCCTCTCTCAATACTACACATCCTCACATAATAAATACAATATAATAGTTTTCTTTTTTATTCATATATTATTGAATTTTACAACTGTATTAACATAAATACCATAAGTAAAACTGTTGAATTAGAGTAAAGGGCGTGAAAGGCTTGTGAAGAAACTACCCAGCGGTAGAACTTCGATGTTTATTTAAGTATGTAGATCCCGAGGCCATCTTCTTTTCAATCGCCTCGGAGGGTTGCCAGGAATATGTGAGGTTGATCGGTTGCGGACAAGAGGGTTTATATGGGCTGGGAGTTTGGAATTTAAAGTGGTATGTCTGGTATGAGAAAGGTCTGCAACAAATGGGATATTAAGGTCGTTATGGATGGTTTTAATTGTGACGAAATAAGGAGCATTTAGGATTTTGCGACGGATTTTGGATTGTAAGGATTGGATACAGGAGGAATTAAATGGCTTAGTAGAGCCCGAAGCTCGATTCCATATGTCCAGATGGGTCTGATGACGATAACATAAATGAGCTTTTTGTAATGAATTGGAAGTTTTAAACGTTTGTTGAGTTAGTGTTGTAGTAATCGGTATCTACGGGCAGTCTCTTGTCGTTTTAGTCTCGTGTGAGGATTCCATGTAAGACGTTTGTCAAGATGGAGTCCCAGGTATTGCATTTGTTCAACTTGTATGAGTGGGGTGTTACTAAAGGATACAGTGGGGCAGGAGGTCAACGGTTTGCGACGAAGGGTAAAGGTAATTTGGTGGGATTTATTAGGATTCAATATAATAGTAATATCCAGGTTTAATTAAGATAGAGAGGGGTCATTAACGAGTGATAGGCTCTTGACCACCTTTTTACGTCCCCTCCGAAGTACAGCATAAGAAGTTTTTGTCCATTTTACAAATTTTCTATGGCCACCTGAAATGTTTGAATTGAGATCTTGAGTGTAGAAGGCTGCCGTACTACGCCACATGTGACCCCCTTTTCATTTCCCGGTCAACTGTTTTTGTTGTCCAGTTATGAATATTCAATAAGTGTAGATATAATTACTAAATATTCAATAACATAAAAATATTTGGAGAAAGTTCTAAATCGACTCCATCCTTCGGCTATGCCATTCTCGGCAAGACTACTTTTTCTGCTTCCTTCGCGGTCCATTATCTCTTATACTCCAGATTTCCTCCAGTTCTTGTAGAGCCGTGATCGTCTAGTGGTTAGGACATTGCGTTGTGGCCGCAATAACCCAGGTTCGAATCCTGGTCACGGCAGGATATTTTTTTTAAATAGATTTAATTTTTAAATACATTTATAATTAGAATAAATTCCTTCAATTACTTTTGAATAAGCACCTTAATACACCTATATATATTTAAAATAATTTTCTTTTAATAACTTCTCTCATAAAAAAATTTTCCTGATATGAATATTTTAATTTTATAATTTTTTGTGTAGCTATGTAAATATTGCATGGATGTAGTATATAGCATTTCCAAGTCAATTGTAACCTTTTCCAAGTCAAATGTTACCTTTTCCAAAGCAATTGTCACCTTTTTCTTAACTTCTAGCCTTAAATATTCCGTTTTATTTATTTATTGAAAAATAATTAGTTTAATTAAAATTATGACTTTTTTAATAATTTTGGCATATCCTATCGCCATTTGTTTTGTTTTTTAGTTACTTGATATCAAGTTCTGTTTTTTACGAGCTAATATTTTAAATAATTAATTATGGTCTATTTAGTTTTAAGATAGTTATTGATTTTGAGTTTTTAGAGGGTAGGGGTAGTTTTTGGGAATAATTAATGTGTTTTTCCAATAATTAATGTGCTGGCGTGCATATATTTAAGGCTAGAAGTTAAGAAAAAGGTGACAATTGCTTTGGAAAGGGTTACATTTGACTTGGAAAAGGTTACATTTGAAATGGAAAAAGTTACATTTGACTTGGAAAAGGTTACAATTGACTTAGAAATGCAATAAATGTTATCTTTCAGCATTATTATCAATGTCCAAATTAGGACAGATGGCAATATTACTCAATACAAATTGCTGTTGTTGAAAATAAAAATTCATATGATTTTAATCCGTTGTTTACTTTAGGATTGAAAATATCCATTTTTTTTAACCTCTAAAAGAAATAATAAATAATAATAATAGGCTTACCGAAACTGAAGGTTCGATGCCGATACCACCATATTCCGCCTACACAGACTCGTCCAATGTTCTACGATCAAGCGCAAGCCCCCAAGATAAGCCTTAACACAATCCTCCCATCAACGCTTCGGACGCCTGCCAGTCGGTTATGCGAATACCATATTTTTAGGAATCCATTCCTCACTAAGACCATCAACTTTACACGCCTATTAGAGTCTCCGCGGGGCTATCAGCTCAGTTATATTCTCAGGATACAAAATGTTTTACGCACTACCTTATTTTCGAAAATCTTAAGACGTTGTTCATCTTTCAAAGTAAGCTGCCACGTTTCACATCAGTAAAGGGCCGTCATAAAAACAATAGTTTTATAATTCTAACCTTTTAAGTTTTTGAAACAAGCCGCGAGATAGTAATTTCGTAACTGAATAATATGCATTTCTCACCTTTAACCGGGACATTATTTCCTCATGAATTTCATTTTTTCTTGTTATCATTGAACCTCAATATTTCAATTTCTATACGTGTTCAAAAGTATGCCCTGATATATCAATATCACCAAGATCGTCACCGTTACTGCTACTTATATCGTCTTATCGGTATTTATTTCAAGTCCTATTTCTTTACCGGTTTTTATGAACGCACTTGTATTTAGTTGTATAGTTTCCGTGTTTTCACCTAGCAGTATCAAATCATCGGCGAATCCTAGGACCGGAATTTCATCACCCAGATTCAAACCTTTCTTGGTACATGCCACCTTTTCTATGACCTATTCTAATGCTATATTAACACGTTCATGTTGGGGTGAGTATATACGTTTTTCCGCTGATTACGCTATGTGAGGCGGGGCGACGCTGTTGCGAGTTCCAACGCGTTTAATGCTAAATCACAACAGTTCGAAGCTTCCATCGCGCTAAATTCCAGATTGTAACAGATTTGACATACACGTATGATTTGAAGGTGTAATTATGTAAATTTTGGAAAAAATCTGATGCGGACAACACACGACTTTTACTTACCTCGCCATTGCCTGTGCCTCTAGCTGTCACTAGATGGCGTTGTGCCCTTAATAATAATGCTGTCTGCTCGAAGGCAGCACTTAAAATATGTTAAGGGCCATTTTTCCTTAACATCTTTTTGCACATTTCTATTTTAGTTGTTTATCAAATTCCCTCGACTTTCATATTTAGCAGTTATTAATCAATGCTGACAAATCGATGAAAAGATTCTTATATTACTATTTATTATATATTGTATAGTTTTATCATATTATAGGAATAAAAATATGAAAAGAAATCACGCACAGCTAAATAAAATTCTTACAGAAGAGTAATCAAGTGACATTAACCGATAAGAGTCCTTTGAGGAGGGATGTTGAAAGTAATAAAATATTTAATAAATGAACACTAATGCTTGTTAATTCCTACAACATATAATGTTGAAAAAAAAAATAAATAAACTTATTTTCTAAAAACAAGTGACACCTTTTATGCACGTCGCGCCACGGTATAGTTAAGGGTGACAAGCAAACAGTCAAGTGTGACCCACCGGTGGGTCACACTACCCCATAGAACAGTCAATTGTAAACGTGTTAAATAAAACAGGTGAAAGGCTTTCAATATACTATCGGCTTGTTTCACATGAAATGTCCGTTTTTATAGTTTCTGAAATATATGAATGATTTTGCACGTCTCTGTTGCTTTCTTCCGAATGTTTTCATATTTAAAGTAAACAGTTACTAACCCTCTACCTTTGTATTATAAACATTACCTTCCTAATCAATTACCCACTTTCTAGTATACCTCCTAATATGAACATGGAAACACGCGATTTTCGAGTAATATTTTTGTACGAGTTTAAACTCGGTCATTCAGCAGCTGAGGCCGCTAGAAATATTTGCAAGGCGTTTGGAGAAGGGAGTGTTAATGAACGGACCATTCGCCGTTGATTGGCTAAGGATACTGATGGCTAAGTTTTCTGCTGAGGATACGGACTTGTTCCGAGGAAGACCTCCGTCCGTAATAGACAACGATATCCTTTAATACTCAGTGGAAGGAAACCCCTACCAAACAGTTAAAGGACTCTCAGCACAAATAAATGTAAGTGCATCTACCGTTTCCAGACATTTAAAGTGTACTGGGAAAGTAAAAAAGCTCGATACATGGGTACCTCATGATCTCACTGAGCGGCAGGAAGAACCCATGTTTCAAAACATACCGTGGAAAAATTGCAAGAACTGAGCTAAGAAGTTGTTTTCCGCACCCTCCATATTCTCCCGACTTGTCTCCAACAGATTACCATCAGTTCAGGAATTTAAACAACTTCGTCGAAGGCAAACATTTTGAAAATGATGATCAGGTGAAAAGTGCGTTTTCAGATTTCGTTTCACTTTAAAGCTCAGAGTTTTTCAGTTCGGGGATAAAAAAGTTGGTGTCACGTTGGAAAAAATGTGTAGAAAAAGAAGGTAAATACTTCGAATAAAATTATCTTGTTTTCATATTGTATTTTTAATAAAAATCCTTTACCTTGAAAACGGACATTTCATGTGACACAATCCAATAGTTAAAAAAAAAGAAATATAAGTGCCAGTTCTCTGCGCCCAAGTTTCTCTGGTAGAGTTGGCCCGCACTGCCGGAATGTACTAATGGTCTTTCTTTGGATCCCTCGTAGGCGCTATTCATACGATGGCTACTCGATAAGTCACACTTAAAAATATATTCGTATTATGGTACATATATATACATGATATTATTTATAATATATGAAAACATATAATATTATTTATAATGTAGTACAATAGATTATATAATTGTACAGTAAGCAAAAATGGTATTCGTAAACAATAATGATAAAACTTAACTACTAATAAGACTTGTATTTATTTATTTTTTCGTCCATCTCTACCTCGCCTACCTTGGGTTCCTCGGGCCAAGGAGTGAGAATAAATTATTTAAAGATCTGGTCATCTGGTTGCTGGGCAAAGCGCGTTTATAGTTCTATTGAATAATGCGCATACAAAAAATTTATAGCATCAATAATACATTTACACACGCGAAGAACACACATACAGTAAACCCTCGTTCTAACGAACTCCAAGGGACCGAAAAATTCTCTATTTGTTATATCCGAAAAATATATTTTATGTATATTATATGTCTTACTATAAATTCATGTGGTTAAAAAGAAATGTTTTCAATACATCATTCGCTTTCAGGCACATGTTTATTTGAAAACTAAAGAAGCTGTTAAAACTATGCTCACTATATACATATATCTATCTATTTTATTTCACATTTTACATAATACTTTAAGATTAACATAAACCATCATTCAAAATACAAAACTTAAAAGTATCTTACAATGTCAAAATCACAGAAATTCATATAAAGCTGAAATAATAATTTTATTATTTTTTTTTTTTTTGCACACCCCGATGAAGACGCAACGGAGGCATCGATTTTATCTTTATTAGCGATAATCGTTGATAGAGGACATTTTGATATCCCGTATTTTTCCGCAATTTTCGATTTCGACTCAATTTTTTTATCCACTTCTTGGAGAATCGCCAACCTTGTATTTAAATCAATGGATTTTCTCTTGACCTCGTAGGAAACTCGAATGAAAGTAAGTAATAAAAACAGGGAAACTAGCTGAAACTCTAGAAACCAGAAGCTGTCACAGACTGTGAATCACAGAATAAAGTGAATAGAGGGAAGAGGTAAGGATTTGGACAGAAAGGAGCCGCTCTGTACTAGGAATTAGGACGTATCGTGATTTTTTTCGTAATAACCGAACAAATTCAATTCTGAGGTCCACAAAAATAGTTCGTCAATTCGTTATAAGAGAATATTTCGTTATAAACGAGGAGAAAGCATAGTTTTCTATTAATTTTTCAAGGGACTGCAACGAAAGTTCGTTATAAACGGGTGTTCGTTAAAAAGAGGGTTTACTGTATAATCGTATTAAATATCTTACAATTCAACGGAAGATTGAAATACAGAGAGGCGGTTTTATGGATTACAAAAGGATGAGGATCAGACGAAAAAGGCTTGTAAAAGGACGCAGTTTTATGAGATGGGTTATTAATATTACGATTATAAAATGTGAAAATTGATAATTTCAAAACAAATATAAACACAAAATAATACAGTATTAAGGTATTTCGTTTTATGCAATGAAATCGTAAAAGCACTGAATATTCCTATTTATAACACCTAACATCCAATATCCGAAGATGTAAATCGTTACTATCTAGATGAGATAGGTAAAATATTAAAGATTAAAATTGGATTTTCATAAATGGAAATTACTCTGACAGAATAGGAAATTCAAAGGACACAATAGAAAGAGGTACAAAGGAAAGGGAATAGAAAGCGAATACAGGTAGAGGGCTGATGAATACGCAGGCAATTACAACTACTCGCCCGACATCTTCATGAATACAAATTGCTGAATCCACGGATAACATCTCAGCATCTCTAACGGTTCCTTGTTCCTACTCCTTCCAATCAAATACATCAATCTATAATTAAAGAGATTAAAGTCCCAGGATATCCATCGAAGAGAAAAAATCTATCTACTAGATCATAACACCTTCATAATTGAAAATATTTATTTTCTGAAAACTTATTTTTTTTTTCAGCTTCGCAGTTAGAATAAGATAAGAGGTTTATCTTGTGGCGTAGTAGAATAAGATGGTTAATGAAAATAGTGGTTAGCGAAATTCCTATTTTGCAGTTATGTCAGGAGATCCCTCATCCAACTTCATTTCACCCTTCTACGGGTGTAGTAAGGTATGTTGATAGTGGCAATGTTTTGTATAAACGTGTAATTATGTCCGTGTAAGTTGTGGTAAAAAAGTTTGTTGATGGTCCGAATCTGTTCGTTGAATGTTGACATATGAAGATGTGTGTAGAATAATGTTGCTAACGTTATTTCTTATTTTGAGGGTTTGACATATTAACCTTCTGGAAAATCTGATCTCCTCTCATTTGGTAAGATTCGTTTTTTGTTGGAGTGAACATCAAGCAGATATATTTGAGTTTTTCTGATGAAAAATATTAATAACAGCTACAAACTCAAAGTTTATGGGCAATAAAAACTTTTTTTTCGTTCGACGTAAGATGTAGTTCTGCACACACAATATGAGGAGTCATTTATGAGACCCCCTGTGTGTTAAATATAAGCAATGAATACTTTGAATTGTATCACTTTTATAACATATCATTTTAGCTCTTCTAAATCAAATATCATCTTGATACCTTTCTGGCAACTTTTGCAGACGACACCGCCATCCTATCATCCAGTCCCAATCCTGAAACAGCATCCTTAAACCTGCAGAAACACCTATGCCTCATCAAACAATGGTGTAAAAACTGCCGTGTAAAGGTAAAAGAAGCCAAATCTAAACATATAACATTCACTCTTAGACGAAAATCCTGTCCGCCAGTTTACTTCAACTCATTACCAATTCCTCTCTCAGATACAGTCCGGTATCTTGGCTTACTGTTAGACAAAAGATTGACATGGAACCCACATAAACGACTTAAAAGACAAGGACTCAACCGACGATTCAGACAGTTATACCGACTACTCAACAGAAAATCAGAACTTACAGTTGACAACAAATTATTAATATACAAGACAATACTGAAGCCCATCTGGACCTACGGACTTGAACTGTGGGGGACAGCTAAACATTCTAACATCAAACGCATTCAATCCTTCCAATCCAAAGTCCTCTGAACAATAGTAAATGCTCCTTATTATGTTTACAACTATACCTTGCACCACGACCTTAATGTTCCATTTATTTCAGACCTAATTCCATCCAAATTTTCCAAATTCCACCAGAACCTCATTCATCATCCTAATCCTCTAGCACAATCCCTATCCAGCTCCACTCATCCATACAACCCACCTAGAAGGTTAAAACGGCAGTGGCCCCGCGACCTCTTGTAAATTGGAGCTATTGTAAATGTATATATTGTTCTAGCACTGACTAGATCCTCCACTCAACGTGATGTATGCTTGAGTATTGAGACGTTGATTTCCAAAAGGTACTAAAGGACATTTTTATTTAGGACAAAATTGATTTTTTTACATATCTGTATTGTCGTCATTTAGTTTTATCAAAATCTTCTGTTTGATTTTATCTAATGTGAACCTATGTCCTTTATAAACGCAATTTAGAAATATAATTATTTTCTAACGGAACTAATTACACATTTAATATCGTTCTAAATTATACCAAAACATTTCATTTCATAACTTTAATATGATGTTATTAATATACTAAAAAAACAATTCTGAATTTTAAAGCGAAAAGAATCAAATTAGCTAATTTAATAATATAATAATTAGTGATTTTCGCGTTTCCTGTAAAATTTCCTAAAGTGGATATAGTACCTTATGGAAATCAACGTCTCAATTGTATATAGGTATGAGTGACTTTTGTATATATTTTTCATTGATTTTACTTTGTATATATGTATATTATATTATTATTATATAAATTTATTGTTTTGTATATATCGTGTGAATGTAGTATGAATGTTGTACTTTATCACTATTATTATGTACTATATCCAAATTGGGACAGATTGTAATAATACTCAATAAAAAACTTCTGGTTGAAAAAAAAAATCAAATATAACAATTACCCTTTGATCTAGGTATTTATAAAATAATCTTTTGACCCTCTAGCTCAAACAATATTTAACCCAAACTATGCATAGCTTGATCTGATCTCATATACCTTTGAAGCTGCTGAGTTAGGTATCTGCTAAAAACAACCACAAACGGCACGTGCGCTTAAAACTATATCAGAATGATATAAATTTAACACGTGAATGTTACTTGTTTATCATATTTTTCTGTTATTAAATTATAAATATCTCTTTGATCTTGAATCTGAATACGCGAAAATTCCTCTGTTATGACTATGATTGTCGAGTTTGTCATGTATATTTAAGGTTAAACATTTTTATAAAAGATGGAAATTATAAATGTTCTTAATATTTATTTCAGAGGTAAAAAAAGTATTTGGATATTATTTTAAAGTGAACAAAGGATTAAAATTATATAATTAGAATATTCGAATTAGTATTAAGAGGAATTCATTTTATCTAATTACAAAATAATAATTATTTGTGATAATTTTTTCATTACTCTATTTTTTTTTTAAATTAAAACTATTTAAAAAAATATCCTGCCGTGACCAGGATTCGAACCTGGGTTATTGCGGCCACAACGCAATGTCCTAACCACTAGACGATCACGGCTCTACAAGAACTGGAGGAAATCTGGAGTATAAGAGATAATGGACCGCGAAGGAAGCAGAAAAAGTAGTCTTGCCGAGAATGGCATAGCCGAAGCATGGAGTCGATTCAGAACTTTCTCCAAATATTTTTAAGTTATTGAATATAAAATAGTTGACCTGGAAATGTATATGAGAGAAGTGATTGTTAGGATTGTGATAAAAGAAAATGTGAGAAAATAGTGAAAAACTATTTGATATCCTACTTTTCGTCCCACGTTGCTAAAAAAAAACAGTGTAGGTGTTGGATAACGGAGGAGGAAATAAAGAATAAAGGTCACCTAGTGACTAGCATGACAGCCTTCTATACCCAAGATCACGGCTTCAAACCTGGTAGGTGTTCCTAGAAAATTTTTAAAAGGGGTAAAAATGCTTAGTTATGCAGTAATTCGAAGGGGACGTAAAAAGGTGGTTCCGAGACTGTGCGATGTCAGGTACTCGTTAAAGATCCCTATCCTAATAAAACCTGGATAGGCAAAATTTAGGACTCCCACTGTAGCATCGTCCGATTAGCCATAGTAGCATAAAGTGACGTTAAATAAATAAACAAAACAATATCTTTTATGGAGGTAAGAAAAAAGGTCGAATTTGGCTTCATGTAAGTAAAACTGAGATTTAGAATCAATTTCACTGAGTTTTAATTTTTTTATGTTCTGTTTCGTTAATATCAAACACCTACAAAGTATTTTGTTTTTTATATGCAAAAATTACAGGAGTTCATAATTTTTAAAGTAAAGGTTATTTTAACAGCGAAGAGAATTTTATAATTCGAGAACCAGCTCAGTCTCAGACAACCAATTTATGTCACTTATAAACATCGTATAGATGTGTAACTTATGTTAGTTTCATAATTTTTCACTCAGTCTCTTGTGAAATATTTCCTTGTTCCAGCAAAACTTCGAAAAAACGTGTTTTTTGTTCACAAGATCGAAATTTTTACATCAAGTAGGGCTGTGACTAAGCTATGTATGAAATAATAATCAAAGGTGAGTCTTTTTCTTTTGTAAACTTTTAAATCGCCGAAGGTCTCATTTTTTAATTATTTTCGAGAATTTTTTAACCACTATATTCATTTTTTAAGTTATGAGTTGTTAGGAAAAAATATATAAACCATATCTTTATTTTATAATTGGTTTTTGTTTTGACTCGATATTTGCAAAAATACCAGAATTAGACTGATTTTCCCGACACGTTTTTACTCACGAAGCTGAATTATAATGGATGCAGTATTAAAAGTATTTGCCAGACACAAATATTATCTACTGGTTTTTATTCATAAAAGGGTGGATAAAACTAGTAGTAATATTATCTCATCATTGTCCTGAGTTTTCTTTCGTTTCAATATTTGTAAGACCATATAGGATTTGGTGTCAAGTCTTGACGGTCACTTGTATATAATAATAAAAAAAAATATATTTGTAAGGCCGTTTTACAAAAGAAGTTTATTGATATCTATATTTTTTTTCAAATTTCACACCTTACAACGTTTCAGCCTCTAGGATCATATCATATCAATAACTTCTTTTGTGAAACGGCCAAATATAAATATATATATATATATATATATATATATATATATATATATATATATATATATATATAAGTTTGTGTTGTTCTTAGGTTTCAGTCAATGAATAAACAATTTTATCTATGCGACGTTTCGAGAATTTATTGTTCTCATAATCATGCCTTAACAGTGGAAAAACAGAACATTAATATTATTATACAATAATTAATATATGATGTTATTGTTAGAGATATAAAGAAGAGTACATTGAACAATGAATAATCATACAGTAGGTACATAGATATTTTTTAAATTAGGATTTACATTAAATATATTATTATAAAATTACTTACAATTTTGGACAAAATAGTGTCTTAATTAGACATGTTTATCCTACAAGCTTTGAAAGAACACTGAAAAAATAAAAGCTTGTAGGCTAAACATGTCTAATTAAGACACTATTTTGTCCAAAATTGTAAGTAATTTTATAATACTATCTTTAATGTAAATCCTAATTTAAAATATCTATGTACCTAGTGTATGATTATTCATTGTTCAATGTACTCTTCTTTATATCTCTAACAATAACATCATATATTAATTATTGTATAATAATATTAATGTTCTGTTTTTTTTGTTTTTCCACTGTTAAGGCATGATTATGAGAACAATAAATTCTCGAAACGTCGCATAGATAAAATTGTTTATTCATTGACTGAAACCTAAGAACAACACAAACTTAAATTATCAACAGTCGAGAACTGATCAAACAATATATATATATATATATATATATATATACAAGTATGTTAAAAGTTAAAAAAAATATATTAAGATCTGCACAATTTCGAATGGATTGATCCATACTGATTTCCATCAATTAGCATATTGTATTATTTTTCAATAAATAATTAATTATTTTTTAGACATTATGAGCTGAAGAACATTACTTAAATGAGATGCTATTTGAGAGATCGCTCCAAAACGTGAGTTATTGTTAGAAGTGAGAGCTGTGAAAGTATTAAGAAGGATTGCTCTGTGGACGGCTAATGTCCTTTCATCACAAAAACCCCTCCTCCCTCCTTTCAGTTTTCTATTATGGATGCTCTTCCCAGATTTAAAACCGGCTGGATGTTCCCCCAGATCAAAGCCAAGTCGGAGCTTAAGATCCTCTCATCTCCTTCCGGTGCTCAAAGGATAAAAGCTTTCGAGATAAATTTTAAAAATGAAAAAAAACAAATTGGGAAGAAACATTGTTTGAAATATGGAGGACATTATAAGGGTACAAATTACAAAGAAGCACTCTACCTATCGTTATTAATATATTAGGTTGGTCCTCCAAACATTTTTAATGCTACTTAGATCGATAGTTGATTTTTACGCTAAAAAAAACCTTATGTAGGTTGTATTCTTATTGAAACAATCTGACAAAGCTTAAAAAAAGATTACTTTATAAATTCTATTTTATTTTTTATAATTTAGAATTAATTATTAAATATCCAGTTATACAGACTACTAAACTGAAAATCTCATACTCTAGTGGCGCGACAGGCCGTGTAGGCCCTGGGCCTCGCGGTGCAATGCGGCCATCAGTCCCTACACCTAATTTTGCGAGTGGCCCTTTTTGGCTGACGGGTCTCACATACCCGAGGGAGAGGCTGTGAGATTTAATTACATCCTTATAAAAGTCCGTCGGGACTGGGATTCCAACTAACCTGGCACCATCCAAATTTCATCAAAACCTTATTATTTTGTTTGTATATATATATATATATATATATATATATATTTTTTTTTTTTTTTTTTTTTTTTTAAAGGACTTTTTTTTTAGTTTTAAACAATTAATCTCTCCAGCGTACTTTCTATTAATTCGTTCCTATCTCTCTGATAGAACCTTCAAAGTTAACCATAACCTTTCTTACTCAACCGTATTCACTCAGTCAGCCGGTGTACCGCAAGGTAGTATCCTGGGTCCGATCCTTTACACGGTGTATACAGCTGATATTCCCTTCCATCCAAGCACTATCCTTACTTCCTACGCCGATGACATATGTGTGTAATCTGTGAATAATGATCCTGTTACTGTATCACAAATCCTACAGAACCATCTATCAGCCCTTGAAGAATGATGTCAAAACTGGAGAATTAAAATAAACCCTAACAAATCCCATCAAATCACCTTCACTCTACGTCGTAAACCTATGACTTCCTGCCCCACCGTATTCTTTAACAATATCCTATTTACTCCTGTTGAACAGATCCGGTACTTAGGACTCCACCTCGACAAAAGCTTAAATGGAATCCTCATACTAGACTGAAACGACAGGAAACTGCTCGTAAATACAGATTACTACATCACTTACTCGACAAACGCTCAAAACTTACTACTTACAACAAAAAACTCATTTATATAACAATTATCAGACCTATTTGGACCTATGGCATTGAGCTATGGGGTCTACTAAACCATCGTATTCCTCTTGCATTCAATCCTTGCGGTCCAAAATCCTTCGTAAAATCCCCAATGCTCCTTACTTTGTTACTAATAAAATCATCCATAAAGACCTAAATATCCCATTTGTTAAAGACTTGGTCCGTTACAGATATACCTCTTTTCATTCCTAACTCCCTGCCGGCTCAAACCCACAAGATCCGTGATCTCTCCTCCACATCTATTCCTGACAACGCACCGAGGCGCTTAAAAAGAAGATGGCCAAGAGACCTCCTAACATAAATTATACATTGAAGTGCTACCAATGGGTAGTTTCTTCACAGGACTACCATGTGTTTTAATCATATATAAAGCCTATTTACTTGTATTTATTTAATACAATTGTAAATTTCTTTGAATAAATAAAAAAACAAAAACAATTAACATACCTGATAACTAGGAGATCTAGTATAACTATCAGTCGAGGTGTACATAGCCAAGATCAATTCCTCGACAAGGAGGCAGAGAACTCCTATTGTTGTTAGACAAGACTATTGAGAAGCAGCGAAGCGAAACTAGATGATCGGTAACAATTATATTGCCAACCTCCCAAGTATCGAAGACCTTAAAGTCCTCATTGACGATAGAGACAGACACATCAGACTGACGGCTTCCAATCAGCCACTATACAATATTCTTGTATAATTAGCTAGTATTAATTATATTCTAGACCTGTTTAATTAGCTCTATACTGTTATATTGTTCCCTTGTAACAAGGTTATGGCAAGCCACAATGTTTAAGTTTAAAGGTAATTAGAGGAAAACGTTACTATGTTTCTAAAACAATCGGGCTCTAATCAACAATCTAAATCAGGTATTTTTTATATTTTAACATCTATCAACCAACAAACTAAAATATTAACCAATTACAACCAATGAGTGTCAATAAGATCAACACAGGACTCGGTGTTGCTGATCAAGACTCGGTGTTGCTGATTACGTATATATTGATGGCTCTAAGAGTTCCTTAGGTGTGGGAGCATCGGTCGTGTGTGAGGGCAGACAACATCTATTTTCCCATTCTCCACTCTGTAGCAACTATACCGCAGAACTAGTTGGAATTTATAAAAGTTTAAATGTTATTTACCCTACTAAAACAACCAGGGTTATTTGCAGAGGCTCCTTATCGGCCCTGCTCAGCTTGAAGCGCCTTTTCTCGACCGACTCTCTTATTCAAAATATTGTATTATCATTGCAGTCCACAATAGTTTCCAATAATTCAGTTTTTTTCATCTGGGTACCGAGCCACGGGGTATAGTTGGCAATGAACTCGCAGATCGTGCAGCCAAAGAAGCAATAACAGATGGCATTCCCTTTACTGGGGTGCCTGTTGGCGACTATGTTTCTATCATCAAGCAGCGGATTCGGTCGAAGTGGAGACAGATTTGGCATGACACTACTGACAACAAATTAAGGGAAATAAGAAGGGACATCTCCCATTGGCATTCGTCCCTACGACAAAAGCGAAGGGAAGAGGTTATCCTGGCGCGCCTGCGTATTGGACACACCCGACTAACTCAGAGACATCTCATGGCACGGGAACCTCCTACGGACTGCCCAACATGCGGTTGCCCAATCTCTGTTAAACACAATTTGACGGAGTGTAGGGCCTATGATAATCACAGAGCACAAATTGCAATTGACACTGACTTACCAACCGTTTTACAAGACAACATACAGACAACTGCAAAACTTTTTGACTTCCTACGACAGACCGACTTGTACAATAGACTATAATATTTAATCCCTTTGTCAAAGTGATTTAAGGCGAAAATGACCCAAGTGGATTACGCCTACGAAAAAAAAAAAATAAAAATAAAAAAAAAAGTTCAACACATTTAGACTAGAAATGAGATATTGGGTTGTGTCACATGAATGAACAAGATAATTTTATTCAAAGTATTTACCTTCATTTTCAACACATTTTTCCCAACGTGAAATCAACTTTTTTATCTCCGAACTGAAAAAAATCTGAGCTTTGAAGTAAAACAAAATCTGAAAACGCACTTTTCACATTATCATCATTTTTAAAAAGTTTTCTTTTGACGAAGTTGTCCAAATTCCTGAACAGGTAGTAATTTGTTGGAGACAAGTCGGGAGAATTTGGTGGGTGCCGGAACTTTGTAGCCCAGTTCTTTCAATTTTTACACGGTATGTTTTGAAACATGGAGTGTGCCGCTCAGTGAGATCATGAGGTACCCATGTATCGAGCTTTTTTACTTTCCCCATACACTTTAAATGTCTCGAAACGGTAGATGCACTTGCATTTATTTGTGCTGAGAGTCCTTTAACTGTTTGAAACCCAAACGCCTTGCAAATATTTCTAGCTGCCTCAGCTGCTGAATGGCCAAGTTTAAACTCGTACAAAAATATTACTCGAAAATCGCTTGTTCCCATGTTCATATTTGGAGTTATACTAAAAAGTGGGTAATTGATTGATTTATACCTTTAAATCCTGAGAATTAGAGGAAAAATTCATTCTTAATTAATTTCAAATTTTACTTTTCTCACACAAGACTGAAACGACAAGAAACTGCCTGACGTCTTCGACTACTGTAACACTTACTGAAAAAACGCTGAAACCTTCCGCTTAATTACAAAAGACACATCTACATGATCATCATTAGGCCAATATGGACTTACGGAGTAGAGCTTTGGGGCTCTACTAAACCATCAAATTCTTCCCGTCTTCAATCCTTACAATAAAAATTCCTTTAAAAAATCCTCAATGCCCCTTATTTTGTTACGAATCAACTTATCCATAAAGACCTAAACGTTCCCTATGTTGCTGACTTGGCCCAAACCAGGAACCACTCCTTTCATGACAAACTCCATTTCCACTCTAATCCACTAGTTTCAAACCTTGCCACCTCAACAATCCCTGATAATTCTCCGAGGCGTCTGAAAAGAAGATGGCCTCGAGACCTTCTGGTTTAGTATAGTTTTTAGAGATCTGCCAATGGGCAGTATCTCTACATGTGAATCATGACAGTAATGCTTGCATCACATTTACTGAATGTATTTTAAAATACAGTTGTAAATATCAATATATATATATATATATATATATATATATATATATATATATATTATATATATATAAATAAAAAATTTACTTTTAATAAAAAGTCTCGAAAACCGGTTGAATTAAAAAGAAAATTTAGGTAAGTTGTTATTATTACACACCAAATCGATCCCTCCAAATTTGAGTCAAAAAGCCGCGGGGGCAAATTTAGCATGCTAAACCGGCTATACCCTTTCTTCTTGGCTGAGAAAACAATATGAACATTATTATATCAGCTTAATGCTATTAAATAATTACACAGTTAGGAACCATACATTATCACTCCTAATTATTCTCACAATTCAAACACCTATTTTAATTTATATATAATAATTTACAATTAAACATATGTTTTCTTTAACATATAATAATCATGGATATCCTTGTCTATTGTCTACTGCTTTTCCCATTCAGAGAGGAACTGAGTTTGCGAACGGACCCATGAATTGATGAATTATCTGAGGTCAATAAATAAATAGTCTATGAACAGAAATTATTTTTAAACATCTATTTACTTTCATACAGTAATATATTCTTCAGGTTATCTGATGAGACTTTAAATCATTTATATGCGAAAAATATAACAGGCCTTTGACAGTAAAAACATATTGTTACAAAACATGAAAACTACTTGTGATATGGCATGGCTAGGACAACATTGATCTTGGCTGTTAAGTGTCCATAAACATTATTACCTTACCTAACTACTATTGGGTTGATTCACATGAAATGTCCGTTTTTATAGTTTCTGAAATACATAAAGGATTTTGTAGGTCTCTGTTGTTTTCTTCCGAATGTTTACATATTTAAAGTAAACAGTTACTAATCCCCTACCTTTGTATTATAAACATTAGCTTCCCAATCAATTACCCACTTTTTAGTATACCTCCAAATATGAACATGGAAACACGCGATTTTCGAGTAATATTTTTGTACGAGTTTAAGCTGAGGCCGCTAGAAATATTTGCAAGGCGTTTGGGGAAGGAAGTGTTAATGAACGGACCATTTGCCGTTGGCTTACTATGTTTTCAGCTGGGGATACCGACTTGAAAAACTTGCCCGAGGAACACCTCCGTCCGTAATAGACAACGATGTCCTCAAACATAGATTAGAAGGAAACCCCTACCAAACAGTCGAAGGACTCTCAGCACAAATAAATGCAAGTGCATCTACTGTTTCCAGACATTTAAAGTGTATTGGGAAAGTAAAAAAGCTCGATACATGGGTATCTCATGATATCACTGAGCGGCAGCAAGACCCCATGTTTCAAAACATACCGTGCAAAAATTGAAAGAACTGGGCTACGAAGTTCTTCCGTACCCACCATATTCTCCCGACTTGTCTCCACCAGATTACCACCTGTTAAGGAATTTAGACCACTTCGTCAAAGGAAAACTTTTTGAAAATGATGATCAAGTGAAAAGTGGGTTTTCAGATCTTGTTTCACTTCAAAGCTCAGAGTTTTTCAGTTCGGGGATAAAAAAGTTGGTGTCACGTTGGGAAAAAAATGTGTAGAAAAAGAAGGTAAATACTTCGAATAAAATTATCTTGTTTTCATATCGTATTTTTAATAAAAATCCTTTACCTTGAAAACGGACACAACCCAATATTAATAATCTATATTAAATAGATTGACATTTTTTTTATCTCGGTTCTAAATTATATAATTTACAGAAGTTGAATAAAATTCGAGACGAAGCAAACCAATTTAAGGCAGAAAATACGTATTTGTTTCCCAAACGAAAAATTAATCACTTGAATTCTACTGTCAACGAACCTGAAGGAGACAATTTACAGTAATTTTATAACAGGTCCTCTTTACAGCTTCGAAACGTGACCGTTACCTATAAGGAAAAGTGAATTCTCAATGTTTATGAAATCAAAATATTGCGTGAAATTTCGTAATTTCGTCTCAATCCTAATTAATTTATAGCAGATTTATTTATATAACCTTAGTGTCTTTGAACGTGAAAGTTTCAGACCAAAGATAGAATGATTCTTAATGGAGAGTACTGGATTAAGTTAAAATTCTGCTTTTATTAATTTCTCACATGGAAACTAAATCACCATGCATTTTGCACCTTTTTACGTAGGAGATCGCAGAAGCTGAGCGATGCTTTTCTTCCTCCGATGTAGGTGTTTTGTCTTTCCAGGGGTTGAACGTGCATACCAATATGTTGACTCCAAAGTTGGCGAAGTCTCTTCTACAATGTTCCTAACAATCCTCCACTCCAGGCCATCATATCCACAACCCAACATCGGGATGGCGAGCTTGGTGCCATGCAGTTCCAGAAGCTTTCTCCGCAGGTCGTCAAGACTCCGGCGCAGTGTGTCGTATGTCGGCTTCTGCTCTGATGAACTCTTGGTAACCAAGTAAAACAGGTGCCGGCCTTCGTGCGCTTGATGGAGAGTCTTCCCAACTCTTGGTCCCTGGCGTTCCAGCTCTTCAATTCCAACGAACTTCTTCCTGAAGACCTTCGCAATCCGCCGAGAATTCCTCAGATCTTCGGCGACGCAATGGGCGAGCGCATAGTCCAATGGTAACGAGAATATGTCTCTGTAGAATGTTTTCGTTACCCTGCGGGAGTCTGGCGCCTTAGGATGGGGAATTAGGTCCTTGTCGGTTCCTGACTTGCTGTTCCTCTGTAGGGCCATGGTTTCCCTTGTATGGGGCCAATCTGTTAAAATGGACTACCTTAGGTTTTCCTTTGGGCTGCTTTCTGATCCTATATACGACATCGTTTATCCTCTTGATGACCTCATTCGGTCCGTCCCAGGAGTTCTAAAGTTTTGGTGAGTGGCCTTGCCTTCTTCGAGGATCGTGTAGCAAGACCAAGTCTCCAGGATGGAAGCCACCTTTCTCTGCCTTGTTGTCGTAACGCTCTTTCATTCTGTCGCTTGCTCCCTGGATGTTTGTGCGAACCTTCTCGTGAATCGTGTTCATTCGCTTCCGTAGGTTCGTGACGTAGTCTTCTCCGGCGACCTCCTCATCAGGCCTGAAACCGAATTTCATATCACAAGGCAAACGTAGTTTTCTGCCGAACAAGACATTAGCGGGGGTCTGCCCTGTCGTTTCATTGACTGAACTACGATACTATAACTAGCAGGAACAGATGAAGATACTGGTCCCAGTCTCGCTGATTGTCAGAAACTACCTTGGCCAAATATCGACCCATTGTCCTGTTCATGCGCTTCACCATGCCATCGGACTGAGGGTGAAGAGGTGTCGTTCTGGTCTTCCGTATTCCTAGAGCCTCGAACACCCCGGTGAAGACTGCAGACTCAAAGTTTCTTCCTTGGTCAGCGTGAAGTTCTATGGGCACCCCAAACCGACTGACGAGCTGCTTCACGAGAACATCTGCAACCGTGGCGGCCTCCTGATTCGGAAGGGCGTAAGCTTCCACCCACTTTGAAAAATAATCCATGGCCACGAGAATATATCGGTTGCCATTATCTGTCACGGGAAAAGGGCAAGCGATGTCTACCGCTATTCTCTCGAATGGCGCTCCTACGTTCCTTAATTTTCCCCAAAACAGCTCTAATGATTTTGATTAAATTCGCTATATTGATATAAATTTCAATCCGATTTAATATCATGAAGGTTTTGTTCTGATTGAAATATTTTTTTAAT
Organism: Piezodorus guildinii; assembly: GCA_023052935.1. Lineage (NCBI taxonomy): Eukaryota > Metazoa > Arthropoda > Insecta > Hemiptera > Pentatomidae > Piezodorus > Piezodorus guildinii. The sequence continues at coordinate 167,370,024 of CM041294.1, read as the reverse complement.
GTACTTAATATATTTCAAATTTTTTATATTGATTTTAACAACGAAGGTTAGTGAAAGTCGTGTGTTGCGTGCAGCAGATTTTTTTTTGCAACAAGGAAAACTGAGTATAACCTTTTTGATATTAATTTAATCTCAAAACTAAGGTTTTTAATTTTTACTTTCACTTACTATATATAGTAAGTGAAAGTATTGCGATCGTGAAAATTTTCGAATTCCAGTTTTCAACGGAAATACACATTTTAGTGTCCCCTGAGTTCAAATAACCAAGTCCCGCAAAAAGGTGTGTGTGTGTGTGTGTGTTTTGGTAACTCCTGAGAGGAAAAGGTAAGTCTTATGAAACTGAAATTTCATATTTAAGACAATTATACTCCAGAGACGTTACAAAACCTTTTTCATCAATATGAACTTACCAGAAGAGCCACTTTATATTATGCATTTTGCACCTTTTTTCTATTTTATCAAAAACGGTTCCGACGATTTTGTTTAAACTCGCTATATCGATGTAAAATTTAATGGGCTTTAATATTACTTAGATTTCATTCGGATTAAAATGGTCTGACAGGGCTTCAATGCCAATATTTGAAATTCTCTTCTTCTTAAATACCTTTAATTTTGTTGATTCTATAAAGATAACTATATTATCTTGTTACCACTGATAAAAAAATAGGTAAATATATAAATCGAATTAATTCTACAACCAACTAAAGGAAAAAACTGAAAAAATATTTTTTTAATGCAATTTTTTGTTTTTGAACATAAGAACAGTAATATACATGCATGATATACCGTTGGAAAGCTAAAGATTTTAGAGAAAATATTATTTCATACACAAGCTTTTAAAAGTTAATAGAGAGTGATGAAATGAAGATAAAACTAACTGATTATTTTAGATAATAATATAATAGATTTTTTAATAAAACGCATGTTTCTATATGAATTCAATTTAATTAATTCTTTAATAGTTTCACGTATTTTTGTCTCTAACTGTATTTAAAAATTCTTTCATTGATTTTAAAAATGGAGGTAAGTGAAAGCCGTGTGTTGCCCGCACCAGATTTTTTCACACCTGTTTTCCCAGTAATATATTACAAGCTTCAGGTTAGCAAGACAAAATGATTATTACATTATTTATTGTAATTAAAAATTTTATGACATAACATAACAAGTAAATATGTACAATGATAAAATGACTTGAAAGAAACGTATAGAGAAATTTGACATTGATATCACTCCCATAAATTAATAAAATTAGTAAATTAAGAAATTTTATTACATAATCAATTAGAATTAGGCTTTGAAGGAACATGTAATAAAAAAAAAATTTTAGTAACAATAGCAACGAAAATATTATAACAATAATTAATATTAATATGGAAGATAATTTATCAAACTAAAAATTTATGAATAAAATATAAGATAAACGTTTTATTCTGTGTAGCCGAATTTCTTAATAATATAATAAAAATTGCTTAGTTATAGATTCAGTTAAAAGTAGTTTTTAAAAAATTCAATAATTGTTAAACGGATGAGCCATTCTATAATTAAATAGATGATATTACACGGTAAACAATATTTTTATATATAATAAAAACAGCTGATGTATAATTAAATTTTTTGATTGATTGTGAAGGCGTTATTTTTTTTTTCGGCAAAATATAATCATTATTATTATTTAGTAATTTCCGAACACATTTCAGATATCATACACTTAAATCCCGGCTTGCTAAAATTAGAAATTTAATTAATAAAATTTGAAAACTAAACAAAAAACCTAACACTTAAAATATTTTTACAACATAATTACGGTTAATAAGCACGTGTAGTGTTATTGTTAATGACTCAGCCCAAAACAACGATTTCGAATTATTTTATGTACAAACCATTTGCTCATAAAAAACGAGAACAATCTTTGGGATATCCCGTTCAGTAATCTGAAACATACACGATTTTATGTCTTAAAAAGAATAGAAAAAAAAAAAAAAAAAAAAAAATATATATATATATATATATATATATATATATATATATATATATATATATATATATATATATATATATACCAAACTATACTAAAAAGAAAATAATAAGCTATATCAATTTACCGGAAAATGTTAAAAATACTTTGTATTTTGAAATCGCACCCTGACAATCTATCAATTTCGGTATTTCATTGCCATATTAGAAATATTATCATTAAGAAACGTTTTCAATGCGTTTGTATGCCGCAAAAATACGCAAATAATTTATGAAGGAACAATGTCAAAGTAAAATATTGTAGGTTAGATATAAAATCTAGTAAATAGAAAAAAAAATGACCGTTTTGAATTTAGCAGTTTCTACGTTTTACTAAAACATAGAAACTAGGTATTATTTGATTTATTTTGACTTTAAAGTATCTATAATAAAGCATAAAGAGTAAAAAAAATTTCATAAGAAAGAATAATAGATTACGATAAACTAATTTATAAACTTATTGGAATTAAATTTATGTAAAGTATTGACATAAAAGTTTATGATATATAGCTATATTTATGTACAATATATTAATTTTAGTTGCTGTATTATTGTGTATATGGAAATACATTGTATGTGTTTATATATAGAAATATATTTTGTAGAGGAATACGTAAAAAAGGTTACTTTGATTTATAATATTTCATTTATTGTATTATTTCAAAATTGTTATTGTATTTTTAATATGGGTGAGAGCCTGTGGCTGAGTGGCTAGCGCGCTAGCTTCGCACATCAAAGGTTGTGAGTTCAAATCCCAGTCCCAGCTGGACTTTTAGAAGCATATAATTAAATTCACTCATAGCGGCCTGCCCCAGGTATGTGACATACATTTTTTCTCTATCTTCAAAAATAACTGAGTTATTGGCGTATTTATGGAAATATTTCCATTTTTTTTCCGTTTGATTCTTCATCATTAATCGTGATTTTTTGATTAGATAACTGTAATAATTTTTTTCTCTGTCTCCAAAAATAACAGAGTTATTGAATTAAATATTTTAAATATATCCAATCGGCTTATATTAACGTCTAGGTATTAGGATCATCTTTGGATATTCTGTTGAAAAAAATAATTGGTCCAGTATTTTCGGAGAAAGTACGGAAAAACAGCGCAGTAAACATACGATTTTTTTATTTTTCGTTATTCGGGTTTGACGTATCTTGAAAGGAAAGCCTTGGAATTTTAAGGAGGGTTATTTTTTCGATATCAAGTGTTTTTTATTGAAAATAGTAAACCGGATATTCTATTTATAAAAGACCTAAAAAGGGAAGATAAAAAACTTTTTTTTACAGAAATTGAAGTCCTTAAATATATTTCCCTATAAAATTATTAGGGATGGACAAATACTTACAAAAAATACGAGTACTGTACTTAAATAATCAACCCAAGTACTAAGTATACTTTTCTCTAATTGGCCTCTGTCGTGTTGAGGTCTATTAAGAATTTGTTAAGGCCATGGTTGGTTTTTTTTTGTTTTTTTGTTTTTTTTTGTTTTTTTAATATCGATTTTAAAATCGATTATTTAAAAGTATTTAGTACTGTACTCGTACTTTTTTTGTGAGTATTCGCCCATCTCAGAAAAGAATACTTACTCGGCGATGAAGCGAGAGCTGTGATTGGACTAGAACAGTCAGGGAGTTCGGAAAGGAGGATTCGTTTATTTTTCCTGATATTAACAACATTAGCTATTTCAAGAGTGCCCTTCCCCGGCAAGGCGAAAGAGCAAAATAAAATCCTTTGTTCCAGGCTCACCGCTAAATATTTAGGAGATTCTTAAATAGATATTAAAAGAAAAAAGTATGGAACGTAATGCTGTACTCCGTCAGAGTTGTTTTTTTTTTTTAAATAACTCAAGCCGTAGCTTATTTGATTTTAAGGATTGCATCATGTGAAAGAAAATCAAATGAAAATGGTTATCATCTTTAGTTTGTATACAAATCCTATATCATGGAATATTGTAATGAACAAAGAACACATTTTAACGCCTTATTCCAACCATAAAATCTGAGGTTTCCCAAACTATTTTTTTTTTCATTTTAAACATATTTATTGATATTTACAACTGTATAATAATACATCAAGTGAATGTGATGGACATATGTTAAATTGACATGAAATAAATTTAGAGACACCACCAATTGGCAGCACGCAATAGTCATGTAGATGAGCCTTTTGTTGTTAAGAGGAAGCTCTGACCGTTTGTTCAATGTGTTGAAGTAGCCGAAAACAGTTTAAATCTCGAATCAAACAATTTAAATATCGAATAAAAAAAGAGAAAAAATGGAAATCTATGTTCACTGTATGGAGTAGTTCTTCAAAATATTTTAACCCAAACGTTATAGGTCACTCTACAATTATACTAGGAGCTCAATGATAGATAACATCAGCCGCTAAGTTACAAAATGGGGGCAACTTCTATTACTCTATATGTATATTTGTGTATATGTGTTACACACATTGGGTTGTGTCACATGAAATGTCCGTTTTGAAGGTAAAGGATTTTTATTAAAAATACGATATGAAAACAACATAATTTTATTCGGAGTATTTACCTTCTTTTTCTACACGTGTTTCCCAACGTGACACTACCTTTTTACCCTCGAACGGAAAAACTCTGAGCTTTGAAGTGAAACAAAATCTGAAAACGCACTTTTCACTTGATCATCATTTTCAAAAAGTTTTCCTTTGACGAAATTGAGTAAACTCCTGAATAGGAGGTAATCCGTATTTCCCAATGCACTTTAAATGTCTGGAAACAGTAGATGCACTTGCATTTAGTTGTGCTGAGAGTCCTTTAACTGTTTGGTAGGGGTTTCCTTCTACTGTATGTTTGAGGACATCGTTGTCTATTACGGACGGAGGTCTTCCTCGGGGCAAGTTTACCAAGTCTTTATCCCCAGCTGAAAACTTAGCAAACCAACGGCGAATGTTCCGTTCATTAACACCCCTTCCCCAAACGCCTTGTAAATATTTCTAGCGGCCTCAGCTGCAGAATGGTCAAGTTTAAACTCGTACAAAAACATTACTCGAAAATCGCGTGTTTCCATGTTCATATTTGGAGGTATACTAAAAAGTGGGTAATTGATTGGGAAGCTAATGTTTATAATACAAAGGTAGAGGATTAGTAACTGTTTACTTTAAATATGTAAACATTCGGAACAAAAGACCAGAGTCCTGCAGAATCCTTTATGTATTTTAGAAACTATAAAAACGGACATTTCATGTGAAACAACCCAATAGTTTATATAGTCACCTGTGGTGTAATCTCCAGAGAAGGAATCGGAAAATCTAATCAACAAAAAGCCTTTTAATCATGATAAGAAAAAAAAAGTCTCTAGCAAACAGCCCTCAATGTTCAAGTTCTTATTATTCTAACTTAATTAATTTAGGTAAATTTCCGATCTGATCAACATTAAGAGTGATACAACGTGTCAAAAAAAACTTTAAAATGTAAGTTAAACAGGACTTTTTTAATTTAAATGTATCTCCTGGTCGGTAGGTATTAGAGATAAATATTATATAACAATAAATAGTTTTCATTTAATTTATGATTTAGTAACACCAACCGTGTTGATCGTGTTAGATCTTGGAAGATAAAAAAATCTGGTGCGTGCGACAACTAAATGGCATAATTTCCAAATGGAGAAGTTACTAATTCCTTAAACAATAGAGGATGGTAAATACATGATCTTTAGTCGAGTAGAGAAAAATAGATTTATGATAAGAGGATTTGTTGCATACCTGGCAACAGATAGCGGTACTCATCTGGCATTGCTAGCCCGTTGCTTATTAATCAGATAAAACATCAGTGTGGGAATAAGCCACAGAAATAAAAAATAAAAAGGAATAAACAATAATATAATTATTATGTAATATTAATAATATAATATTATTCAAAGTTCTAGGCTATAAGAATATGGGTGATTATGCGAAGCAAATAAAAGAGGAGCTCGATAGGTTAAAAATCAAGAAAATAGACTGCTTAGATAGAGAGCTTTTTGGGAAGAAAATAAAACAAGTTGGGGTTCTTACAGGAAAAAACAAAGAAACAGGGGAGAAAATGGGCAAAGGAAGAGCGGGAGGAACAGTCCAGGAAGATGAAAGAATATTGGAGAAAAAGGAAGATGAAAGATGTGAAGAAGACAGAATGATATTCACGTGGTCCTTGATGGCCCATTCGTGCAAAAAAAAAAAAAAATTATTAAAACATGCTTAATAATTTCTATATGGACTGTTTCCGGGCAGTCTGGCTGGACCGCTTTCTCCTACTTCCTTCGCGGTCCATTATCTCTTATACTCCAGATACCCTCCAGTTCTTGTAGAGCCGTGATCGTCTAGTGGTTAGGACATTGCGTTGTGGCCGCAATAACCCAGGTTCGAATCCTGGTCACGGCAGGATATTTTTTTATAGTAATTAAACTAAAAAAAATTCTAAAAATCTGATGAATTGTATTAATATTATCTAGATTTTAGCGTAACAAGTTTATTTTTAAAAATTAATTTATATATTTTAGTAAGTTTCCATGATCGTGTTACTAAATAAAAACAATATAATTCTAGAAAGTATTTTGTACATATTTACAAATATTATTTCAGTTAAATATTGTTGTATTTCCCAATGAAATTCGGTTCTTCTTTAATTTTTGTTTGTTTTATTGTCAACAAATATCAATTTTGTTCTTTTATCAAAACTTTATATTTATATCTGTCTGAATAATCTACACAGAACAAATTCTTGTAAGAACGGTAAAATAATTAGGATTCTCATGGAAACTAAATTAAACGTTTGAAAAAGATTTTAAAAAGTTTATTTGAATTTAAAACAGTAATAAACCCAATATGATAGGAACCTTCGTTATTTACATATTTTTAGTAAACGCAAATAGAAATCAAATTTTTTTGATGAGGCGAAATTAAATTTTCTGTTATCTCATGCTTCACTTTAAAATAAAACTCAAATAAACTGTATCAATTTTCGCTGGAAGGAATTAGTCCGTGTGGCGGTCAGTAAATGAAACAACGAAATAGTTTAAACTATTTATTGTTTTCCAACGTTTCGAGCCCTATGATGGGTCATCATCAAGGCTAAAAATATACAAAAGAAATAAAATTGCAATAACATTGAATACAATATTATATATATAAACTATTGAGCTAGAGAATTTCAATATTAAACCAAATCTGGTGCGGGCAACACACGACTTTCACTTACCTCCATTTTTAAAATCAATGAAAGAATTTTCAAAAACAGTTAGAGATAAAAATACGTGAAACTATTAAGGAATTAGTTAAATTAAATTTATATGGAAACATGTGTTTCATTAAAAAATCTATTATATTATTATCTAAAATAATCAGTTAGTTTTATGTTCTTTTTATCGCTCTCTATTAACTTTTAAGAGCTTGTGTATTAGATAATATTTTTTCTAAAATCTTTAGCTTTCCAACGGTATATCATACATGTATATTACTGCTCTTATGTTCAAAAACAAAAAAATTGCATTAAAAAAATATTTTTTCTGTTTTCTCCTTTATTTGAGTATCGAATTCATTCAATTTATATATTTACCTGTTTTTCATCAGTGGTACAAGATAATATAGTTATTTTTATAGAATCAACAAAATTAAAGGTAGTTTAGAGAAAGAAAATTTAAATATCGGCAATTAAGCCCTGTCAGGCTATTTTAATTATAATAAACTATAATATTAAAGCCTATCAAATATTACATCGATTTAGCGAGTTTGATCAAAATCCTTAGAGCGTTTTTGAGAAAATCGTAAAAAGGTGCAGAATACATGGTAAAAGTACATCTTCCGGTCAACTGATTTTGATTTAAAAGATTTTGTAACATCTTTTGCGTATATTTGTCTTAAATACGAAATTTCAGTTTCACAGGACTTTTCGTTTAGCCCGGGAGTTACCACACACACAGACCTTTTTACGGGACTTGGTTATTTGGACCAAGGAGACCCCTAAACGTGATTTTCGTTGAAAACTGGAATTCTAAAATTTTCACGATCGCAATACTTTCACTTACTGTATAAAGTAAGTGAAAGTAAGAATAGGCGTTATAAAATAAACATACTTTCTCGCAAATTGTCTTATTCGTTTCCATGAACTAAAACCCTTGACACGATAAACTCTAAATCGGACAGACAGAGCTCTCTTAATAAGAAATGATACCTCATACCCAGTACGAAGCAGGGTTACGTCCAACAGGTTTAATAATAAACTGAATATGCTAATTACAGTTTTATATGAAGCATATATTAATGTGTGTTGACATTTCCTCTGGCTATGTGGTTTATTTAATCGTTAAACACAATAATAAACTCAATTAGAAACTTCTACCAAATATTTCATTGAGCTGTTTCATATTTTCAAAGGATGTAAGATAAATGTTTACAAATGTCGATATTGTGACATTTTGTCGATATTCCTGGGTTATCAAATAAGCATACGATGCCTTTTATACACAATTATTCAAAATTAATGAAAATCCAAATGTTTTCATTGCGTTATAATATTTGAAGAAATTGTAATTTCTATCTAAAAAAAAAAAACCGTTCAAGAACGATTCGATTGCACACCGTGTGTGCAATGGATTTCCGAGGCAATAAAACAGCCTCCACACAGTTGGTACTAATAACACTAATGTGCAATTGTTAGATATTCTGAGTAAACTAGTTAGAATTTTCTGGAATTAATCAAGTCTGTAAAATACAATAAAAATTTGGCATCGGTTTTACTGAGTACCAAAAAATCTAAACATTATCTGAAGCCTTTCATACATGAAAATGGGGTCTATTGTAATGCAGTTTTTTTTCTATTCTATTCTTATTAAAAAAAAAAAAAAAACGGTATGAAATTATTACGGTATTAAAATTCGCCACAAAAATAATATTCCATGCAATGATGATTCTGACCGTATACGTTGATATCAGCTGGTTATTCTCAAAATTGCGGCCGATTAAAAGTGAATTAATTCAATTACTCAGTTATTTTGGAAGTTAGAGAAGAAATATTATTAGTGTTTTTTAACTAAAAAAAAAACGCGAATAATTAAAAAATAAATAAAAGAGAAGAAAAAATTATTATCTATAAATAAGCCTATAACTCCGTTATTTTTGAAAATAGATAAAAATATGTATAGAGATTTATAATCAAAAACATAATTCTCTTTAATTAATAAAAATAATTTTTTATTTAATAATAAAAAAAAATCAATAAAAATTAAAACAACAAACATGAATTACCGACTACGGTTTTATTTCAGTAATATAAAATATTGTAAATATATAAAGTCCATCTCAACAAGCACTCTACCCGAATAAATTTAATCTTAATACACATTTTGATCCCTCTAACTTAATTTGGACGGTCCGGAGAACCTTTCAGAAAATCAGGCAGTAAAGGGGCTGCCAAAACCTTTAAAATCGTAAAAGCGTAGAGAAGAAAAAAAATATATAAAATCACACACACATATATGTGTATGAGAAATATAAATTTACTTAATTAAATACTAAATTTCATTATAAAAGAAAAATTGAAAAAAAAAATATTTTTTAACTTTTTATATTTCAATATGTGATGAAGTAGGGAGTGATTTATAGATGTTGGAGATTGTTACTAAAGAAGTTTGAGGGTAAGATGAAACTAATGCCGCAACTAACTCCGTTAATGAAGTTTTAGCGCAACAACGTAGGAGTTTGAACTACGCTACTTGGAGTTTAATACAACCCTCAAAGTGCCATTGGTGGTTGTATCATACAATGAAGTGATAACGGCCTTCAAGAATGTCATATATATAATAAAAATCTGGTTAGTGCAACACATCACTTTCACTCACCTCCGTTATTTATATTACTTTAAGAATTTTTAAACAAATTTGAAAACAAAAATAAATTGTTAAAGAATTATTTATGTCGGATTTTAATAGAAACATGTGATTTATTTAAATTTAATAAAACGCATGTTTATATTCTATTTAATAATATATTATATTATTATATACGATAAACATTTTGTTTTTTTCAACACTCACCATTATCTTTTACAATAGTATGTATAACATAATATTTTTTCTAGGGTCTTTAGCATTCCAAAGGTATATTATACATCTATATCACTGTTATTAAATTCAAAAAACAAAAAATTCCTTAAAAAAAATAATGTTTGCATTTTTCTCCTTCAGTTAGATATCGTTCAACTTATGTATTTACCTGTTTTTTTATCGTTCATAACAAGATTATATTATTTTTTTTTTTTAGTACCTAGAAAATTAACGGTACTTTAGAAAAAAAAAAAAACGTTAGAAATATCAGCATTTAAGTCAGACTATTTCAGTCAGAATGAAACATGATATCAAAGCCCATCAGCTTTTACTTTAATCAAAATCGTTTGAGCCGTTTTGAAGAAAATCGTAAAAAAGTGCAAAATGCATGGAATAAAGTGGCTCTTCTGGTTAGCTCATTTTGATGAAAAAGTTTCTGTAAAATTTCGGGCGTATAGTTGTCTTAAATATGAAATTTCAGTTTCATAGGTCTTTTCTTCTTATCCCAGGAGTTACCACACACACACACAAAGAATTTTTATCGAGACTTAGTCATTTGGACTCTAAAACGTGAATTTCCGGTGAAAAGCGGAATTCGAAAATTTTCACGATCGAAATGATTTCCCTTACTACACGTATATATTTCATAGAAAAGTAAGTGAAAGTAATAGTATTGCTAACTTAGCATGGGGAATTGAAGTTAAAAAAAACTGGTGCGGGCAACACACCACTTTCACTTACCCCGACTTTTATAATGAATCTCCTTTAGTTGGATCTCTAATTCGTTCAATTTATAAATTCCCCTTTTTTAAGGAATGCTAATCAGATGGAATGGTCATTTTCATAAAAACTATAAAATTAAAGGTACTTTAGAGGAAGAAAATTTAAAATATCGGCATTTAAGCCCTATCAGACTAATTCAATGAGGATTAAAGCCCATTAAATTTTACATCAATATAGCGAGTTCAATCAAAATCGTTAGAGCCGTTTTTGAGAAAATCATAAAAGAGTGCAAAATTTATGACATAAAGTAGTACTTCTGGTCAAAAGGACAAAAGGTATATTATTTATTTTTTTTATTTGAACCCACCCCTGCCTTGAGACAATGAGAATTCACATCGCACAGTTCCTATAAAGCAAATGACATTAAAGTCTGTGCACAGATCATGCTATTTCAACCAATAATCAGCCTGTAGCGTCCAGTATTATTGAACCAATGTTCAATAGCCTTCTTAGATCTTCTCCCCTACCAAGGAGAAGTGGCTAGAACCAACACATCGCTTCCACACGTACACAAAGGATCTGTGGTACAGGGAGTTTTGCTTGGTTTCCAGCTGAGGAAGATCGCTATCCGTCAGAACATAGAATCCTGTATCCTTCAGAAGCTTCGTCCTCAGAAGCTTACCTCAAAAAGCGATACAAAAAAGGAGAGGTCGAACTTGTGAGAACTTTAGGGCTTTTCCCTTTCCATATAACTCTATTAGTGTTGGAGAGGAATGACATGTTTCGATTATTTTCTTCAAATGAGGCGAGATAAGGCTGTTTCCTAATTCCCTATTGAAATTCAAGCAAAAATGTGATGGAAGTTTGGAAAAGTCGTTTATTTCTAGAATAGGAAAGCCATTAAAGAATTTCAGTAATCAATGATTTCTTTACAATAACCTTTTCACACTTCAGTCATACAACTTTAGATAAAAAAATGTATATTAAAAGTTAAAGAACTTGAAAGAGTTATTGAAGGAATAAAGAGAACATAAATATTGTAGTCCGGCAGACAGGTGTGTTTATAAATTTCATCTCACCAATTGAGACGTTGATTTCCAAAAGGTACTAAAGGACATTTTTTATGAAATTGATTTTTTTACATATTTGTATTCTCATAATTTAGTTTTATCTAAATCTTAAATTTGATTGTATCTAATGAACACTCATGTCCTTTGATAAGGTGATTTAGAAATGCTATTAATTTCTTAAGATACTTATTACACATTTAGTTTCATTCTAAATCATAACAGAACATTTCATTTCATAACATTAATATGGTTTTATTAATATAGTAAAGAAATAATTCTAGATTTTAATGCGAAAAGACACAAATTAGCTAGTTTAATAATATAGTTTTTTTTCTCTTCAACAACAATTATTATTGAGTTTAATTACAATCTGTCCCAATTTGGACATCAATAGTAGTGCTGAAGAATATCATACATACTACATTCATTTGGATGGAATTATGTCTGAAATAAATGGAACATTAAGGTCGTGGTGTAAGGTATAGTTGGAGACATAATAAGGAGCATTTACTATTGTACGGAGGACTTTGGATAGAAAGGATTGAATGCGTTTGATGTTAGAACGTTTAGCTGTCCCCCACAGTTCAAGTCCGTAGGTCCAGATGGGCTTCTGTATTGTCTTGTAGATTAATAATTTGTTGTCACCTGTAAGTTCAGATTTTCTGTCGAGTAGTCGGTATAACTGTCCGAATCGTCGGTTGAGTTCTTGTCTTTTAAGTCTTGTATGTGGGTTCCAAGTCAATAATATAGTAATGAGAGATTTTCGCGCTTCCTGTAAAACTCCCCAGAATGGATATAGTACCTTTTGGAAATCAACGTCCCAATTAAAGGATAATATAGAAAGAAAAAAAAGTCAAGGAGGGTTGCCTAAATACAGCAGCAATATTAAGAGCCAAAGAGTTTAGTAGGACACTCGGTACATTACGTCCCTTTGTAGAAAAAAAAAATTAGATTTATTACAATTTGTTTCAAAATAAACAATAGTAATAATTAAATGAGACACATTCATACAATATATACAGAAAATAATGATAAAGTCAAATTACATAAAATAGAAAACAAATGAATTCCAATATATACAAAGAAAAAAAAATATTATTGAGATAAAAACAAATTGACAAACAGATAAACATGATACACACAATCCAAGAGATCCCAGCGCCTTCCTCTCAGCCTCGTCACTGGTGTGGGAACAGTACATTACAGTATAAATGTTTACAAAACGTCTCGAGGCCACTGCCGTTTCAATCTTCGTGGAGGACTCTAGAGGTGGGTGGAGCTGGATAGGGGTTGTGCTAAAGGGTTAGGATAATGAATAAGGTTCTGATGGAATTGTATACTCCACGTCCCTACTTAAAGGTTAAAAAAAGCTCTAGTATGCGGGTTCTATTTTTAAGAATACATCCAACTACTCCATGGTACGTACCTCCTGGTGGACGCAACGTCTCCCCTTTCGACCGCAAGGAGGAACTTCTTCTCGTCAAGGGTGAGTTGGGCCATCTCCTGGTGGGGCCGCACCACGTTCTCTTCCTCCATCATACCGTGGATACTGTGTCTCTGCAAAAAAAAAGGATTATTGTAAATATATTATATTTAAATATAGGTTTTGAATGTAAGATCCTAGAAGTATTTATGTTCTAAATTAAAATTTAAAATTTTCACGATCGCAATACTTCCTAATTAATATCAAATGAGTGTGAGTAAAAATAAACTTCAACTTATATTTTAAAAATTATTTAAAATATTTTTCTGTAATTTTTTTTTTTTTTTTTTTTTTTTTTTTTTTTTTTTTTTTTTTTTTTTTTTTTTTTTTTTGAGAAATATTACAGTTTGTTACATAATGAACAGTAGTAATAGAGATGTAGTACACATTCATACAATATATACAGAATAATGATGATAAAGTCAAATTACATAAAATTGGAAATAAATAAATTCAAATATATACAAGAAAATAACAATTACAAAAAACAAAAAAACAACAAACAAATCAAAACAACAACCTGTAGTTGAGATAAATACAAGTTGGGATATAAATAAAAATCATAGTTGAGATAAATACAAGTTGGGAAATAAATAAAAATCATACAAGCAAATTTAACTATATACAATCTGCTAAAGGGACCCTAAACTCCGCTGCTCCCTCCACAAGTGGGGGAGAAGCCGAATCCAAGAGATCCCAGCGCCTCTCTTACAAAACGTCGCGAGGCCACTGCCGTTTCAATCTTCGGGGAGGATTGTAGGGATGGGTGGAGCTGGAGAGCGATTGAGCAAGAGGATCAGGGTGATGAAGAAGGTTCTGATGGAATTTGGAGAATTTAGATGGTACCAGGTCTAAAATAAATGGGATATTAAGGTCGTGGTGTAGGGTACAGTTGGTAACGTAATAAGGAGCATTAACTATTGTTCGAAGGACTTTGGATTGGAAGGATTGGATACGTTTGATGTTAGAATGTTTAGTTGTCCCCCATAGTTCAAGTCCGTAGGTCCATATAGGTTTCAGTACTGTCTTATATATTAGTAATTTGTTGTCGACTGTAAGATGAGATTTTCTGTCTAGTTTTTCTGTAAATAACTTAAATTTCCTCTTAGCTTAAATAATGTTCTATATGTCTTTTTAATTAACAAAAGCCTTTAAAAAAAAGGACAAGATTAATTCTGGGTCCAACTCGGAGATTTGAATTACTCAGCAATTAAGCTGTTTGTCCAGGCAAAGCCTGCACGAGTTAAAACGTCCAAAGTAAACATGGGTCTCTGTTAAATATGAAATATTTAGCATAGTATACTCTTGTATGCTTCAGTTACTCTTCTTTGTTAAACCGATTCTCTCTTCCTTATATAATGACCATGGTAAATAGGATTTTCTAAGAGTTAGACATGCCATTTCGACTTCTGAACCAGAAAGAATCACTCTTATTTTTCTAAAGTGAGAATGGTTGACTGTGTGAGTTCCTATTTTCATTTTATTTATTCACCCTTTTTTCTCTGTTATAAAATATTATATTAAGTGTTCCCTATATTTTTTAATATTTACTTTGATTCCATTGTTATCACCAATTTTAGTTCATTATTTTCCCACCCTGGGCGCCATTATTTCTTCATTTTTGTGATGCTTTGACGGTACGTACTCATATCTAATTCAAATATCTCTCACCTCATTTTTAAAATTTTAATTTCCTATCATCATTCTATATTATATTATCTTCTATCATATTACTATCTTTTGTTTCTAATTATTTTTATATTTGTCATTAGTCATACCTGAATTTCACTTTGTTTTTATTTATTTCACTTATCATCTTAATTTTGTATTCTACATCTGGTTGTTATCTATTGTTTTCATAGTCCTGAAGAAGGCCTATAATTTAGGCCAAAACGTGAGCACCAGTTTATTAAGTTTGTATCTTAATTGTGTGTTCTTTTGACTGCACTCTGAACTAACTTCTACCACGCAAATAATTTTTATGTATTACGTCGAAATTTAAATTAAAAATAATAGATTTATTTGCGTTATTTACAGTATGCGTCGAAACATTGTGGCAAACTTTAAGGCATTTTCCTGAAGAAATACGTGACGATCTAGCTGAATAAGCATGCGAAATCTTTCTCTATGCATATTAAAACCAAATTTATATAAATTTTTCCATACCAATGGGAAACCTCCGTTTGCTTATTTTTTAACCCTTAATCACTATAGGAGAGGGGGTATTGTGGAAAAGGAAAAAAATTGGTGCCGGCACAACACGACTATCACTTACCTCGGCTGTTAAAATCAACTTAAGAACTATTAAATAAATCTTGAAGTTAATTAACTTAAATGGTTTATTTAATTTCTTTGGACACATATGATTTAGATTAAATAATATATCAATATCAATCCTATATCAATATCAGTTCCATTAGGATGGATTTGGGCAACTCTTCTGAATCTATTTTAGAGGAAGACAATTTAAGTTATCGGCAATTGAGCCCTGTTAGACGATGTTATTATAATAAAACCTACATGATATTAAAGCTCATTAAAGTTTACATTAATATAGTAAGTTTTATCAAAATCGTTAGAGCCGTTTTTGAGAAATTCAGAAAAAGGTGCAAAATGCATTGTATAAAGCGGGTTTTTTGGTTAGCTTATTTTAATGTCAAAGTTGCATTAAAATTTCAGTTTTCTACGACTTTTCGTTTTTGCGCTAGACTTATCACCCACGAATACACAGATTTTTAAAATACTTGGTTATTTCATCTCAGGGGACCTTAAAACCTGTATTTTCGTCGAAAACTGGAATTCGAATATTGTAACGATCATAATACTTTTCATTACTACATACTCCATACAGAGGTAACTGAAAGTCAAAAATCAACAAAAGAAGGATGAATTTTTTTTTCTCTCTTCAAATCTTTATTCGCACCTGTCCAACCCTGCAAGACAATTAGCAAATGTGAGGAATCGTCTATGAATATTGCAACGTGAAGCATAAGGAAGGATTAGTACCCTGCAGCACACCTTCCTTGACTTGATCAACTATTTATTAACTCAGGAGATCTCGCATCCAACTCCTTTTTAATCTCCTTCTCGAATTCATAGGTATGTCTGTGGTAACCATATATATTTTAAGCTCGTTGGTATGTCCGTAGAAGTTATTATGAAATCGTGGGTAATGAATCCTCATGTGTTCGTCCACTGTTGGTAAGTGGAAGTCAGTATGTAAAGTTTTGTCAGTAACGTGCAGAGGTGCATTTGTTGTGATGAGTAAAATTTAGGGTTGAAAAATCAAAAGCTTTTTAAAGTAAGTCTAAGCTATGACCTATATTTGTGAGGATTATGTTACTTCGGTTTGAGTAAGTGCATGTATTTAGTTTCAGTTTTAATATGAAAGATTTGTAAAAATAAGTATTGGGTTGTTTCACATGAAATGTCCGTTTTTATAGTTACTGAAATACATAAAGGATTATGCAGGTCTCTGTTGTTTTCTTCCGAATGTTTACATATTTAAAGTAAACAGTTACTAATCCTCTACCTTTCTATTATAAACATTAGCTTCCCAATCAATTACCCACTTTTTAGTATACCTACAAATATGAACATGGAAACACGGGATTTTCGAGTAATATTTTTGTACGAGTTAAAACTCGGCCATGCAGCAGCTGAGGCCGCTAGAAATATTTGCAAGGCGTTTGGGGAAAGGGGTGTTAATGAACGGACCTTTCGCCGTTGGTTAGCTAAGTTTAAATCCCAAATAATTGATGGTTACAGTATGGTCCAATTCATTATTTCTTTTTACCTAGAGGTAAAAAGAAATAGAAACACAAAATTATTAAAAAAACAACCTGGATTGGTAAGTCCGAAGAGTCCTATATTCTTACACGACAACGCTAGACCCCATAGTTCAAAACATACCGTGCAAAAATTGAAAGAACTGGGCAACGAAGTTCTTTCGCACCCACCATATTCTCCCGATTTGTCTCCACCTGTTCAGGAATTTAGACAACTTCGTCAAAGGAAAACTTTTTGAAAATGATGATCAAGTGAAAAGTGCGTTTTCAGATTTTGTTTCACTTCAAAGCTCAGAGTTTTTCAGTTCGGGGATAAAAAAGTTGGTGTCGCGAATAAAATTATCTTGTTTTCATATCGTATTTTTAATAAAAATTCTTTACCTTGAAAACGGACATTTAATGTGACACAACCCAATTGTTTAAGGCGTTTGTTGAGCGTCTTTTGTTTAATTTTTACGTGTGGACTCCCTGTCATTCTTCTGTCGAAGTTGAGTCCGAGATAAAGTACTGTGTCCGTTTAAGGAATAGGGTTGTTCTCGATGAAGACTGGAGGGCAGGTATGTCTTCGTAGAGGGAATGTTATATCTTTTGATTTGTCATGATTAAGTCGAATTTCCAACTACAACAGTCGTTTAATGTGTATATGTGATGGTGTAAGGTTAGTAAGGCCTGTGTTAGATCTTGATATTTGTAAGAATTGTGGTATTATCCGCGTGAGTAGCTATTAATGTGTCAGAGTGGATGGGTATGTCATGAGTATATACAATGTAAAGGCATCAGTATTGACCCTTGGAGTACACCTGCAAAGACTGTTCGAATTTTCTTTTAAAAATGTAATACTACATTATTATTTTCCTGACAAACGAATGATATAATAAATTATTTTATATGTTATTGATATAAATAAATTGGAAGATATCCAAATATAATAAAAGAGGTTTGATAGTTAGGTAGACTCGCGTGCTGGAGCTCCGACACGCATCGGCTAAGGAATCGACTGCACCTCATGCCCAGCCTTGTAATTTGGATTCAGGACCCAAATATTAAATGGGACTGCCATCAAGCACGAACTTGTGCAATATTGTATATTTTATCCATTCCCTTTCTCTCTCGATCAATATTCTACCTTTAAATATTTAACTTTTCACTATAAAATAGAAATAAATTGTTTTTCTTGCCTGAAAAAAATCTGGTGCGGGCAACACACGACTTTCATTTACCTAGACTTTTAAAAACAATTAAATATAATTAAATTCTAAAACTATTAAAAGTTTTTTTTTCTTCTTCTTCTTGGCATTGGAGCTCTCCATACAGCTAGTATCAGCACATCATTACTAAATATTTATAGCATGAGTAGCTATCACCATTTTTAGTTTCTTCCTATATATATTTTTTAATAGAGTTAAGAAACTGTGTCACCCTTCCATTTCCTTCAGATTTTTTAGTAGCCAGTAATTGTCCATATATATTTACTTTATTGTAGGTATTTAAAAATTCCAGAAATTTCTTTCTCTGTGTCTCATACGCTGGGCACTCAAGAATTATATGCTGCAGAGTCTCATTTCTATTGCATTTGTCACATATGGACGAGGTAAGGACCCCGATGCGGTGCAGGTACACATTGCACGCGCCGTGGTTTGTTCTGAGTCGGGAGAAAATTTTTGACAATGTCTTTCGGTAGGTTCATCTCATAAAACCAAGGCTTGTCCTGGATACTTGTTATGTAGGATTTATAAAATCTTCCTTTATTTGACTCTCCATAAAGTTCTGACCACTTCTTAATAAATCTTTCTTGACCATACGGAAATAGTCAGAGTACGGCAGTCGGATGTCTGTAATGATATCTAGGGTGTCGGTGGTTTTTGCTAACCGGTCTACCTCATCATTTTCGGGGATTCCTACATGTGCCTTGATCCAAATAAATATTATTTGTTTTTTATCTCTTATTGCTAAGAAATGCTCCTCTAGCACATTGGCTAAAATATTATTTTTAGAAATATTACTATTATTTTTAATTGATAATAGTGAGTTCAAACTATCAGTTAGTATTAAAAATGTTTTATTTTCTGAACTATTTATAAATATGAGGGCTTCTAGGATTGCATATAATTCGGCATTAAAAACGGATGTATTATGAGGTAGTATATGCTGCTCATTAGAGTTTATGCTATTAAAAGTTGATTTTAATAAAAACAAATTCATTCATTTTTGTGGAATCATATGATTTAGATTAAGTAATATAACTATATTAAAAGGGATCACTTGGCGCTGGGTGGCTAGCGTAACAGCCTCCCATGCCAAAGGTCACGGGTTCAAACCCGCTGGTGGTCCTAGGATTTTTTAATGGGAGTCAAAATTCCTTAGTTACGCCGTCCTTTGTAGGGGACGTTAAAAGGTGGTCCCGAGCCTGTGCGATGTCAGGTACTCGTTAAAGATCCCTATCCAAAATTTCGTACTCCCACTGTAGCATCGTCCGATTAGTCATAGTAGCATAAAGTGAGGCTAAATAATTAAATAACTATATTAAATTGTTAATCAGAAATAAGTTATTTCCTTTTCGTTACTTTATCTAATCTCTTACAACTTTGTAAATGAGATAATTGTTTCTAACGATGTATTATACATCTATATTACCGTTCTTATTATCAACAAAGCAAAAGTTACATAAAAAATAGTTTTTCTCTTTTACCAAATTCGTCCAACTTGTATATTTAGCCATCCTTTATCAATGACATTAAGATGATATCGTTAATATTTTGTAATGTACAAAATTAAAGGTAGTTTAGAGAAAGAAAATTAAAATATCGGCATTTAAGCCCTGTCAGACCATTTTAATCAGAATGAAACCTACATGATATTAAAGCCTATTAATTTTACACGACATAGCGAGCTTAATTAAAACCGTCAAAAGATTCAAAATGCATGTTATAAAATACCACTTCCGGTCATTTTAGAGACAAAAGTTGCTAGAACATCTCCGGCGTATAGTTGTCGAAAATATAAAATTTTATTTTCGCACTCCTTTTCGTTTTCGTGCTCGACTTACCACAAACGCGTTTGGAAACATGGGGTCTTGCTGCCGCTCAGTGAGATCATGAGGTACCCATTTATCTAGCTTTTTTACTTTCTCAATACACTTTAAATGTCTGGAAACGTTAGATGCACTTGCATTTAGTTGTGCTGAGAGTCCTTTAACGGTTTAGTAGGGGTTTCCTTCTACTGTATGTCTGAGGACATCGTTGTCTGTTTCGGACGGAGGTCTTCCTCGGCGCAAGTTTTCCAAGTAAGTATCCCCAGCTGAAAACTTAGCAAACCAACGGCGAATGGTCCGTTCATTGACACTCCTTTCTCCAAACGCCTTACAAATATTTCTAGCGGCCTCAGCTGCTGAATGGCCGAGTTTAAACTCGTACAAAAATATTACTCGAAAATCGCCTGTTCCCATTTTCATATTTGGAGGTATAATAAAAAGTGTGTAATTGATTGGGAAGCTAATGTTTATAATACAAAAGTAGAGGATTAGTAACTGTTTACTTTAAATATGTAAACATTAAAAAACAAAACAATGGAGACCTGCAAAATCGTATATATATTTCACAAACTATAAAAACGGACATTTCATGTGGAACAACCTAATAGTAAATGAACTTGTCATCAAAAGTAATAAATGTTTTTTTCTTATTGAACCGGTGTGAGAAATTTTTGAAAATCTTAGAAATATCTTCCTTTAAAGTACCTCCTATTTGTTAATTCGAAATAATAAGCCATTTTTGATGTAAATGTGAATGAATGCGATAAAGAACAGAAGAAATATTTTTAAGGCTAATTTTACATTCAGTTACAATATATAGTAAGGGAAAGTATTGTGATCATGAAAATTTTCGAATTCCAGTTTTCAACGGAAATACACGTTTTAGGGTCCCCTGAGTCCAAATAACCAATTCCCGCAAAAAGATCTGTGTGTGTGTGTGTGTGTGTGTGTGTGTGTGTGTGTGTGTGTGTGTGTGATGAAACTCCCGGGCAGAAACGGTAATTCCTATGAAACTGAAATTTCATATTTAAGACAACGCCCGAGACGTGACAAAACTTTTTTCATCAAAATGAGCTTACCAGAATAGGCACTTTATACTATACATTTTGCACTTTTTTTCGATTTTCTCGGAAACAGTTCCGACGATTTTGATTAAACTCGCTATATCGAAGTAAAATTTAATGGGCTTTAATATCATGTAGGTTTTATTCTGATTAAAATGGTCTGACAGGGCTTAAATGCCGATATTTTACATTTTTGTCCTCTTAAGTACCTTAATTATGTAGATTCAATAAAAATTACTGTATTATATTGTTAACGCTGATGAACAACAGGTAAATATATAAATTGAATAAATTCAATACCCAACTAAAGAAGAAAACCGAAAAAATATGTTTTTAATGCAATTTTTCGTTTTTGAACATAAGAGCAGTAATATACATGTATGATATCCCGCTGGAAAGCTAAAGGTTTTAGAAAAGATATTATCTCATACACAAGCTTTTAAACGTTAATAGAGAGTGATGAGATGAACATATAACTAACTGATTATTTTAGATAATAATATAATGGATTTTTTAATAAAACACATGTTTCTATATAATACAATTTAATTAATTCCTTAATAAGATCACGCATTTTTATCTCTTACTGTATTTGAAAATTCTTTCATTGATTTTAAAAACGGAGGTAAGTGAAAGTCGTGTGTTACCCGCACCAGATTTTTTTTTTCATTTTAAGATTAATAATTTAGATGTGAATTTATATCATTGAGAAGCTAAATATTTTTGACAAATATTAACTATCATACTGCAGATATAGATATTATAGACTCTGCTATACACAGTGACAGAGAGAAAGTTATTGTCACTCATAATAGTATCCATTGTATTCTTTAATCTAAATCATATTTTTCCATTGAAACTACATATATTTTTTTTTTTTCAACTTCAATTCACGATGGTAAGTGAACAACATTATTTCACATACAGACTTCCACATGACAACAGTTAACGAACAGATTGGGATCTTTAACAAGTGTATTCACGACTTACACTTACATACCTACACATTATTACGAAAAAAAGTCACTAACCAAATGCCCGTTACTGAGGAACTTTTCAAACCACAAGTCTTAAATGAAGTTGAATGAGGGATCACCTGAAATAAATGCGTATCGGGCATCGCCTCTACGTCATGTCTATCACGCCGAACATAACCTTAATTGTCATACACTTTTGGTAATTAATGAAAATATATTAAGATTAAGAAAAAAAAACTTTAATCGTTTGTTTATTTATTTAACGTCATTTTATGCTACTATGGTATACTTAAAAAGTTAGTAAACTTAGTACAGATGTGTCTGTCGGAAACATTCCATAAAGTTAGAATCGGTCATACTTACTCCGAGAAATTCGAGGTGCGATCGGGTTAAGTAATAGGACCGGTAAAGAAATAGGACTCGAAATAAATACCGATAATACGAGATATATGATTAATAGCAGAAACGGTGGCGATCTTGGTGATATTGATATATCAGGGCATACTTCTGAACACGTAGAGAAATTCAAGTACTTAAGTTCAATGATAACAAGAAAAAATGAAATCCAGGAAGAAATAAAGTCCCGGTTAAAGGTGGGAAATGCGTGTTATTATTCAGTTGCTAAGTTATTTAGTTCGCGGCTTCTATCTAAAAACATAAAGGTTAGAATTTATAAAACTATTATTATTCCGACGGTTCTTTACGGATGTGAAACGTGGCCGCTTACTTTGAAGGTTGAACAACGGCTTAAAGTTTTCGAAAATAAGGTACTGCGTAAAATATTTGATCCAAAGAGAGATGAGGGCACTGGGGAGTTTAGAAGGTTGCACAACGCGGAATTGCGGAACTTGTACCCAGTGAATATCATTGAGTTGATAGCATCGCGGAGACTCAAATGGGCGAATTGTTGGGCTCGGTGAGGATCGGATTCCGAGAAAGTTGGTATTCGCTGATCCGACAGGTAGGCGTCCGAAACGTCGATGGGAGGATTTGCGTTAAGGTTGATCTCGGAGGCTTGGGCTTGAACGATGAACATTGGACGAGTCTGTGCAGGCGGAGTTTGGTGGTATCGGCATCGAACCTTCGGGTTCGGTAAGTCTATTATTATTATTATTATTATTATACTACTATGGCTAATCCTAATATAAAAGTGAGAGTCCTAAATTTTGCCTATCCAGGTTTTATCAGGATAGGGGTCTTTAACGAGTACCTGACATCGCAAAGGCTCGGGACCACCTTTTAACGTCACCTCCGAAGAACGGCATAACTAAGGATTTTTTACTCCCATTAAAACATCCTAGGACCACCTGCGGGTTTGAACCCGTGACCATTGGCATAGGAGGCTGTTATGCTAGCCACCCAGCTAAAAGTGATCCTATCAAACCTTTAATCAAAAATTATAAAATTAATTTTTTAACTAGTGGGTAAGTGAAAGTAGTGTGTAGTGTGCAGCAGCTTATTTTCTAAGCTGTAAATAGGTGTAAGAATTTAAAAAGAAAGTATTTTTTATCCTTAAAACAATTCAGATGTTGGTAATGAATATCTCTGACCGCCCGTCATTGATAAAAGAAAAGACTGACGGTAATTAAAATTCCAAGAGATACATTAGATTGACATGTGTCGTGTGTCAAAATAATTTAAAAAATAGGTCAGTAATTTGGAGAAAAGCTGCAGCCGAACGGTTCTTATTTTCAATTGATTTTACATAAAATCAAATTTTATTTTAACTGTTGACGGTTAAAATTTATTGTGTTTGGTCACGAAGGTTTATTATTGAAAACAATATATAGAAAAAAAAACAATACAAAAAAAAAATCTGCTCTGGAGTTACTTTAAACAGAACCACTTGCTTTCTCCTACTTCCTTTGCGGTCCATTATATTATCTACTCCAAATATCCAACCAGTTCTTGTAGAGCCGTGATCGTCTAGTGGTTAGGACATTGCGTTGTGGCCGTAATAACCCAGGTTCGAATCCTGGTCACGGCAGCACATTTTTTTAAATATTTATTACATACATACATACATCCTCGGCGCTACAGCCCAGTTCGGGCCCTGGCCTCCAGAAGAAACCTTCCCCACTCTTCTCTATTCCTGGCCATCGTCCACCAGCCTAACGCTCCCAGCTGCACTGCATCCTTTCCAACCTGGTCCAACCATCTCATTCGGGGTCTCCCTCTCTTCCTTTTGCCTACCGGCGCATAGCTTATTATTCTCTTGGGGATACAATCATCTGCCATCCTTTGAACGTGGCCAGCCCAACGAAGCCTGCTTATCTTTATAAATCTCACCACTGGGACATCCTTATACTTTTCATAAAGCTCTCGATTGTGTCTTATTCTCCAAAGACCATTTTCGCATATAGGCCCATAAATCCTTCTCAGTATTCTTCGTTCGAAAACAGCAATCTTTTGTTCATCTGTTTTCCGTAACACCCAGGATTCACAGCCATAAGTCAGTATGGGCCTAATCAGGGTTTTGTAGAGCGTGGCCTTCGTTTCCTTATTAATTTCTTTAGATTTAAATATTCTTAATAGACCATAATAACCCCTCGTAGCAGCTAAAATTCTCTTCTCTATTTCTTTGGAGGAATTATTTTCGGCATCTACAAACGACCCGAGGTATACAAATCCCTGAACTGTTTCAAATTTGTATCCTTGTATCTCAATACATGGTTCTCGTACCTCAGCCCCTGCAACCATATACTTGGTCTTGGATTCATTTATGACAAGTCCCATTGTCTTAGCAGATTGCTCTAAAGCTTTAAAAGCCTCTCTTATGCCCGATTCTGATCTACTGACTATATCTATGTCATCTGCATAAGCGAGTAGCTGAACACTTTTATTAAAGATATGTCCGCCTGTTTGTATTTGAGAATCCCTTATCACTTTCTCCAGAACTATGTTGAATAGTAGGCATGCCAGGGCGTCTCCTTGCTTCAGTCCATTCCATGTTTGTATGGGGTCTGACAGGTTGGATTGGATCCTAATTAGACATTTAGTGTTGGAGATGGCTACTTTCACCATACGGACCAATTTGGGCGGTATATTCATCTCTCTCATAGCTTTATAAAGCATCTCTCTATTTATGGAGTCATACGCAGCTTCAAAGTCCACAAATAAATGGTGCGTTGTAATTCCGAATTCTAATGTCTTTTCCAGGATTAGTCTTAGCGTGAAGATCTGATCAGTGGTTGATTTACCTCGCATGAAGCCACATTGGTAGTCCTTTATAATCATTTCTGCATACGGAAGTAATCGAGTGAATATTATATTGGATAATATTTTGTATGCTGTATTGAGCAGAGAAATGCCTCTGTAGTTTTTACAGATAAACGGATCGCCTTTCTTGTGTATTAGGCAGATCATTCCATTATTCCAGTCTTCAGGCATTACCTCCTCTGTCCAAATCCGCTCCATGAGATGTGTTAATTCCTTCACAAAGTCCTGTCCTGCGCTCTTAAAAAGTTCTCCTGGAAGACCATCCGTTCCTGCGGACTTATTATTGTTCAGCTTCTCTATTGCCTCGCATACCTCGTCATAGGAAGGGAGCAGCTCTTCCCTGTCATCCGCTAGCTCTTCTGCCACCTGATCCGCTCTTCTTTCTTCCGCACTATATTCTTCATTCCTACCTATGAGTTCACTAAAGTGTTCAGTCCATCTTCTAATAACATCTTCTGTGTTATTGAGGAGCTTTCCACCTTTATCTCTACAGGCAATAGATCGAGGCTGGAATTCTCGTCTCATGTTGTTGACTTTTCTATACATGTCTCGGCTTAATTTCTTGCTTTTGAACTCCTCTATGCTTTGCAGCTGCTCTATCATATGATTTCTTTTTTTCTCTCTATGGACTTTCTTTTCATTTTTTCTAGCATTTTTATATTCTTCCAGTGCGGCCCTAGTACGTTTTCTTTGGATCATCATTTTATATGCCTTATTCTTTATATCCGTTACTTCCTTACACTCATTGTCGAACCACTCACTCCTTTGGATTTTCGTTCTCACGCCTATAGTTTCCTCTGCAGCGGCAGACAAAATACTCTTAAGACCATCCCAAAGGCTCTGCACTCCCTGTAACCCGCTATCAGACCGCTTCCATGCTACCATTTTCTGATCAGTACAATCTCCAAATTTCTTAGTCATATCCTCTTTCTTAAGCTTCTCTGTGTTGTATCTAATTGTCCGTACGCCCTTCACATTCCTACAATTAGATATTCTTGCTCTCAATTTAGCAACTAAGAGGAAATGATCACTATCAATGTTCGCACTTCTAAATACCCGAACGTCCTGTAGATCCGATCTATGGCGTCCCTCAATTAGGATATGGTCTATTTGGTTTACTGTGTTACCATCTGGAGAGGTCCATGTACCCTTGTGGATGTCTTTGTGATCAAACAATGTTCCTCCTATTACAAGGTTGTGGCCAACAGCAAAATTCAAAAGACGGAAACCGTTGTCAGAGTGATCTGAGTGTAGTCCATATTTTCCAATGTTATTGCATAGATGATCCTTACCTACTTTTGCGTTTAGATCACCTATTATTATTTTAAATATTTATTAAAATATAGTAATTAAAAAAATTCTAAAAAATTGTATTCATATTCTATCAATTTTAGAATTTAATGTTTATTTATTATAATAATTAATTTATATATTTTTAATACTTCCCTATAATTGCATTCTTGATTATTATAAATGTATAGTAATAAAAAAAAATCAGATTTTTTTCGGCTAAATAAAGTTCATATTTATTTATAATATTATTTCTTAAGAATCAAATTATCTTATACTTTTTATACTTATTACTTTTTTACTACTGATAATAATAAGAAATAATCCTATTGAAGATTTTAAAAAATAAAAATAAAACCTGTAACTCTACAAGCCATGAAGGGTGTTGGGCACAGTACATGTCGAGATTCACACTGTTTTTCGACCAAAGACCGTGCAATGAGGTGATTAGTCCCCTTTTTATAATTAACTTTTTAACTGGAAACGATTGTTCAGGTGCAAAATGCGTGGTATAAAATAGTACTCCGTTGAAAAAGTTGTGTAACATCCTTCCGACGATTCCGACGATTTTGATTAAACTCGGTATATCGATGTGAAATTTAATGGTCTTTAATATCATGTTGGTTTTCTTCTGATGAAAATGGTCTGACAGGGCTTAAATGCCGATATTTTAAATTTTCTTCCTCTAAAGTACCTTTAATTTTGTAGATTAAATAAAAATAACTATATTATCTTGTTAACGCTGATGAAAAACAGGAAAATATATAAATTGAATAAATTCGATACCCAACTAAAGGAGAAAACAGAAAAAATATTTTTTTAATGCAATTTTTGAACAAAACAGCAGTACATATATACATGTATGATATACCGTTGGAAAGCTAAATATTTTAGAAAAAATACTATCTCATACACAAGCTTTTAAAAGTTAATAGAGAGTGATGAAATGAACATAAAACTAACTGATTGTTTTAGATATTAATATAATAGATTTTTTAATAAAACTCATGTTTCTATATAAATTCAATTTAATTAATTCCTTAATAGGATCACGTATTTTTATCTCTAACTGTTTTTGAAAATTCTTTCATTGATTTTAAAAATGGAGGTAAGTGAAAGTCGTGTGTTGATTTTTTTAATTTGTATTTATAGGCGTGTCTATATAAGAATGCGGCGTGGTCTAGTTTATTGTTTGTTTATTTAACGTCACTTAATGCTGCTGTAGCTAATCGGACGAGGCTAAAGTGGGAGTCCTAACTTTTGCCAACCCAGGTTTAATTATGATAGGAATCTTTAACGAATACCTGTCACCTTTTTACGTCGTTACTGTAGGAAAGTATAAATAAGGATTTTTTACCCCCATTAAAAAATCCTAGGACTACCAACGGGTTTTAAGCCCTTACTTTTGGCATAGAAAGTCATTATGCTACAGGTGATCCCCGCGTGGTGTAGTGGATTGAGTACTAGTCTTCTGAGTGCCGGGTTCGAACCTCAGCATTGTATAATAATTTTTAGCCATGGAGCAACCGTAGATTATAGACACACTCTTGAGGCACATCTATACTCTGAAAAGTAGTATCTACCTTTTTTTTTTTTTAAATTTACTTCTTTTATTTTTATGATTTATCTATATTGATGAGTAAAAGTAAACAATGTGAACATTAGTATAAGAATATTTTAAAAAATCACAAAAGCATGTACGAAGGAATCAGGATTTATAGTAAAATAAAGACACATTGGAATACTTTTAAATCACACATGGTCTTATCAGCGAGTGTTACTGTATGCATAGCCCACCTCATTGAGCAATTACCTGCACGCCAAATCGTCGCGTGTTCTGAGCAAAGTGACGTTTTGTCATCAATTTCCCTAATATGTCATAATTCCGCTAAAACACAAACACACACGCTCAAACTCATATAAACAAACGCACACGCAAATACTGTACAGATTAAGATTTATTTATTTGTTCTTAACGTTTAACTCCAAAGAGTGAGTTTAAAGTTTTTAAATAAGGAATCTAAACTGTTTTCAAGGATTTTTTTTTCCTTACGTTAATATTTAGTCAACGGCTTTTTTCTAAAATATGGGTAGGAGTTATTTTTTTGTACACGGTTTAATTAATAATAATGTACAGTAAGAAAACGTTTATCCTCCAAGGCAAAAATTAGGCACTACTGCACAGTAGTAAGACCAAGAATATTGTAGGGTATGGGAACAGTTTGCCTTCCGAGTCTTGAGAAATTTCTTAAGATTTAGAGAAAAATTCTTAGGAGGCTTCATGGACCCAAAATAACACAAGAGGGCTACAGGCTAAAATCCAATGAAGAAATATATAGAAATCTGGATAACCTTGAAGTAGTCATCAGAACTAGGAGACTGAGGTTTTATGGCCATATGGTAAGAATGAACAATCAGAGGCTGAACAAATAGATTTTCGACAAAGTTCTAGGCTATAAGAATATGGGTGGTTATGCAAAGCAAATAAAAGAGGAGCTCGAAAGGTTAAAAATCAAGAAAATAGACTGCTTCGATAGAGAGCTTTTCGGGAAAAAAATAAAAGAAGTTGGGGTTCTTACAGGAAAAACAAAGAAACAGGGAAGAAAATGGACAAAGGAAGAGCGGGAGGAACAGTCCAGGAAGATGAAAGATGTAAAGAAGACAGAATGATATTCACGTGGTCCTTAATGGCCAATTCGTGCAGAAAAAAAAATGTAGAAATTGTTGAACTTAATATAAATCATAGGAAAGTTATCAGATTATGTCCGGAGGTGTTGGCATGAAGTTTAGATCTTCATCAGAGTACAGAATATCCGAAACGTTTCGGATATACATTATCACTTGATATATATATAATACAGAAAAATATATTTAAAAAAATCGGTTATGCGCAATATACAACTTTCACTTACCACCGTAGTTAAAATCAATTTAAGAATACTGAGCTTTTGATCGAGTTTGGCATCCAGTTCTGCTATACAAACTCCGCCAATTCCTCTCTCCAGTGTACTTCCTTTTAATTCGTTCCGCCATGACCTTTCTTACTCGTCCTTATTTGCTACAGTCCGCCGGTGTACCTCAAGGTAGTATCCTGGGTCCCATCCTTTATACGGTATATACAGCTGATACCCCCATCATTCCTAGCACTGTCCTCACTACGTATGCTGATGACACGTATGTGTTATCAGCAAGCAATGACCCAACTGTCGCATCACAAAAACTTCAGTCACACATCGACTCCATTGAAGAGTGGTGTCAGAAATGGAGAATTAAAATCAATCCTAACAAATCCCATCAATCACATTTACCCTTCGTCGCAAACCTATGACCTCCTGTCCCACTGTATCCTTTAGTAAAATCTCACTAATTCCTATTCAGTTCTGCGCAAGCGCTAGTTTTATTAACCACATGATATCTCGTCTCTCTAAAACGTCATTATTTCTTTGTGATATAGTTATCTTTCAAGTTATGAACTTAGTGTAATCAAATTAATTCACATGTATTCTCATTTGAACCTCCAATCTGTGAGTAATCACTTGATTATTAAGTTGTATTAAACAGTATAATAATAGTGTGTGAGTATTAGGCGGACTTCTCCACCTTTCTACACTATGTTAGTTCATATGAAATGAGAAATTTTCATATGGTGATGTCGAGTAAAGCGACTAGCAATAAACGAATTAGGAGCTTAGGGACAACTCCTACTAATGCTCCTCCAAAAAAATAAGTCGAGAAAATCGAATCGTAAGAGTGTTAACACTGTAACACCCGGCAGCTCAGTCGAAAATATGGAGACCCGACATGGCACCTTAATTTTAATTAAAATTAGAAAACTAATTAGGATTCTTCGGAAATCGGAGGGACAGGAGATGATTGAACAGGCTAGATTTGAATGTCGGAAGAGTATTGAAGTCACGGATATAAGAAGGAATAGAGTTCCATAAGGATGAAGATTGAATTAGGAAAGATCTGTCGAAAGCTGCAGTTCGATGGGGCGTTATATATATGTCTGAAGGCCGTGACCAAGTGTGGCGAGAGTGGACTGAGGATTTGAAAAGGAACATATCTGATATGTAAGACAGACGGCGGGATTGGAAACTTGGAAGAGAAAGGAAGCCATGAAGTACTTACAACGGCAGGAAGGGTAAAGCCACTTCAACTCTTCGTAGAATCGAGTGACAGAGGTGTCCCTAGATATCCCAAAGATGAAGCGGATAAAGCAGTTGAATAATCGTTTTAGATTTGTCATGAGATCTCCAGAGACACACCCATACACCGCACAGCAGTAGTCAAAGTGGGGGAATATTAAGGAACTAACCAAAAGCCTACGAGTTTCAAATGGAAGAAGATGACGAAGGTAATTTAGATGAGGAAGATGGTTGGGGGTGCGGTCATAAATTAAAAACACACAATTAAAAATAAGCGTTATTTTAATTATGTGCCGACGTTTCGGCCTACAATGTGGGCCTTCATCAGGGGTGACGACGTGCAAGCGTTGCCTACAGAAGTCGGTTAGGTGTTTTAGGTGTTTTAAGGTGGAAAATGTGCGACGAGAGATTTCGGAGATATGGTTTTTCCAGGATAAGGTTTGATCGAGGGTGAGTCCTAGGTTTTTAACGGTTTGGTGAAACTTTATTGGATTATCATTGAGGAACAGTGTTGGGATTGGTGGGAGGTTTTTAATGTCAGGATGGGATCCTTTCACGATAGCTTTAGTTTTCTCTACATTTAGTTTTAGCTTATATTAGTTTAGATACAGATCTAGATATAAATACAAATCTACTAATGATTGACTTGTTCAACGAAAGCTAAATGGCATAGGGATTAAAGCATTTGTATCTTCTGGGGAGTCCGTCATTGTGTGATTAGCATTCTAGTCTACCAAGCCATAGTTCGAATCCCAGTTCTGGAAGGACTTTTTAAAGTAGGTAGTTGAATTAGATTTCATTCACAATCTTCCCTGTGTGTATGTGAGACCCGTCAGTCATACCACGTGATTCACAAGTCACAGCATTATCTTGCTTCTAACATAAAATCATAGACCCCACCTTTTTCCCACATCCAAAAAAATAACATTGGATCCGGCTCAAATCGACCCACATTGCGATATATAAACCTTACACCTCTCGACCAGGTGGAAGACTTAGTCCCACAACATAAACATAGACTCATGCAGCCGCATTGGACCTAGCTGTGGCTCGCAGAACTTGCTGAATGATTTTAACCTATTGGATCTATATCACTGTACAATTTAACAATGATTGAATAGTGTTAAAGGAAAGAGCAAATGACAGAGATAAAGTATCATTCTTCATGAAATAAAGTTGGTGTGGTATTGTTTCCAAAAAGGAGCACGTGGCTGTATAGTCTACCACCCCAAAGGTTTGAATCCCAGAATCGAGAGGACATTTTCATGCATTTAATTAAATTAACTCTCAGCCTCCCCCCGGGTATCTGAGACCCTTCAGTCAACTGGATTATCATCGAAAATCGCGGAGTGGGACTAAGGAAACCATACCATCTGTCGAAGGCTCTCCAAAGCATTTCGCGCCAACACAGAAAATTGTCATGTTTCCAACACATAATCACATTTCTGACCTTGATATAACATTTAATTTTTAAAAATACCTTTGGATCCTGCTCAAACGACTCATATTGCGGTGTATACACATTTCACTCCTCGACCACGTGTAAGACCTAGATCCATAACATAAACACCGACTCACGCAGCCGCATTGGACCTAGCTGGAAACGCCAGTGGCTCGCGAAGATCGCTTAGGAAAGGGACCTATAGGATCTAGATCTATATACAATTTTAAGAATGACTAACTTTTTGAATGAAAGCTCAATTGAATGGTCTACCATCCCAAAGGTTGTTATTTCGAATCCCAGAATCGAAAGGACATTTTTATGCATTTTATTAAATTATATTTAACTCACACCCTCTCCTCTCCGCGTATGTGAGACCCGTCAGTCAACTGGATCATCATCGAAAATCGTAGAGTGGAATTCAAGAAACCATAAAACGCCCCGTCACGCCAACACAGAAAAAAAAAATCGCCTTGTTTCCAACTTAAATCACATTCTGACCTTGATCTAATATTTACTTTTAAAAAATACCTTCGGATCCTGCTCAAATCGACCCATATTGCGGTGTATACACATTGCAACCCTCGACACGTGGAAGACCTAGATCCATAACATAAACACCGGGCTCACGCAGCCGCATCGAACCTTGCTTTCAACGCCAGTGGCTCGCAGAGCTCGCCGAGGAAGGTCCCTATTGGATGATAGAAGAGGGTACTCACGGAACGGCATGTTCTCCCTGCCCAGCTCTCGACGCAGCTCCGTGTTCCCGGCGACTAAACTTATAAATAGGTAGAATTAGGAAGTGGTGCCGAGGGCCGAGGTAATTGAGATAATATCGGGAGTCCTGGAGGGGGTAGCGTGAGCTGGAGCACGGAACGATAAACAAACCTCCCTTCGCCGGTTCCTACGCTATGCTGCTGTATACTGCATAATAGTTATTATATTATATATATATATATATATATATATATATATATATATATATATATATATATATATGAATAGAATGGAATAAAAATATTCTGGGTCCCTTAAGAATAACATGTGCGCACACTAAAATATAAAATAATATAATATATATGGCGATCAGAAAAAATTAACATAATTAGTTATTATTGAAAATAATGAGATAAGAAAGAATGTGGGTACCCAATATTGGAGGGAAAAGTCGTGATCGAGCGTGATCTTGGCCTAATCAGTTAATTACACAACCAGAAACAGTACGTCCATAAGTACGAGGCATGTTTTTTAAGTAAGTACCGTTTTGGAATAAAAAAAAGACGTGCAAATATATCGCAATAATTTTATTTTTACATGAAAGCCTGTACCTTAATCTACTTTTCTACATAATTTCCATGAATTTTAGGTACTTCTCATAACGTACCAGTTTTTTAATACCCTCCTCAAAAAATTCTGCCGGCTGACTTGTTAACCACTGCATCACAAATGTTTTGACTTCGTTATCGTCTTGAAAACGTCGACCGCCCAGGTGTTTCTTCAAGTGCAGGAACAAATGGTAGTCGCTGGGCGCCAGATCAGGGCTGTATGGAGGATGATCTAGAGTTTCCCATTTAAATGATTTGATGAAATCTTTGGTCTGATTAGCCACATGTGGACGGGCATTGTCATGCAGCAAAACGATACTCATACTCAACTTGCCACGTCTTTTGTTCTGGATTGCACAACGCAGATTCTAATGCACAAGTCAGGCGGCAGAATTTTTTGAGGAGGGTATTCGAAAACTAGTGCCGCGTCATGACAAGTGCCTCAAAATTCATGGAAATTATGTAGAAAAGTAGATTAAGGTACAGGCTTTCATGTAAAAATAAAATGATTGCGATTTCTTTGCACATATTTTTTAAAATTCTAATACGGTACTTACTTAAAAACATGCCTCATACTGAACCCTAAGCCTTAATTGGTTGTAGACAGGTATGTTTTATTCTTTACAACAGTATATAAAAAAATCTCAGGAACACACGACTTTCACTTACCTCTGCTGTTAAAATCAATTTAAGAATATTTAAATACATATTAAGATAAAAATAAATTGTTAAAGAATTTATTAAATTGAATTTGAAAATAAACATGTTTTTTATTAAATAATCTATTATATTTTTATCTACAACAATCAGTTAGTGTTTGGGGTAATCACCTCCAACTCAATGTCAAGATGATCACACTAGAGGTCGTTCTGCTTCTTTGAAAGGCCGCCAGGTGGCAGCACGGTCAACATGAATTTCCCTTTTCAGGAACCAGAAATAGTTAGTTTCATCGGCTTTTCATCACTCTCTAATAACCTTTACTACTCCGTGTATTAGGTAATATAGTTTGTAAAATCTTTAGCTTTCCAACGGTATATTATACATCTATATTACTATTCTTTTCTTCAAAAACACAAAAATTGCATCAAAAAATAAATTTGCATTTTTCTTCTGTAGTTGTTTACTATATTAACTTTGATATTTAGCCGTCCTTCATCAGTGCCGTTAAGACCACATAGTTTAACCTTTTGAAATGTAAAAAAGTAAGGGTAGTTTAGAGGAAGAAAATTTAAAATATCGGCATTTAAGCCCTCTCAAACTATTTCAATCAGAATTAAACTTACATGATACTAAAGCCCATTAAATTTAACATCGATAAAGCGAGTTTAGTCAAAACCGTTAGAGCCGTTTTGAGGTGCAAAATGTATAGTATAAAGCCGATTTTGATGAAAAAGTTGCTGTAACATCTCGGCGTATTAGATTTCGTACATACAGTACTTTAACCTTTGCCATCGTTTCCGAGTCAGGCTCTTCCTGAGGATCAGCCCAATCGACTATAATGTCACAGCCCCACACCTTTATTCGGCCGGTGCCAAGCCGTCGTTTTGCCAAGGAGGCAGCTTTATGTGACTCATATTCGAGAAAACAAAAGCCACGGTTCTTCTTCTTGTCATCGGGTGAACTGTATATGATCACCTCGGTGAGACCAGCTGTTAATTTACCAAACTCGTCCAAGATCTCCTCTTTGCCTTTAGACTTTGGTATGTTCCCAACAAAAAGTCGCAGATTCGGTACACTAATGTTTACTTTCAGGTGCTTGTCGGGTTTGATTTCATGATTATCGAGATCTTTTGTCGCTTGCTGCGCTTCATCTTTTGTTGTGTAAGTTATGAAAGCATAACCTCTATTGGTTCCAGTCATTGGGTCCATCATTAACCTTAGATCCCATATTTTACCACTTTTTTCAAATAATAGTATTAATTCGTCTTCAAACATATCTTTAGGAATTTTACCACAAAATACTTCACATCCAGGTCCGGGAGGAGGTCCTTCCCAGTTTGGTGGAGGCCCACCATACTTTCGTTGTCCTGTTGTTACATCTAAAGTATAACCAGTTCTTTCTAAGATAGCTTTTATTTTATCCTCATCTGGACCTTTCGCTGGAGGGGCTGCTTGTGTTAAGGTAGGAGCTGTGGGGCCAGACCTCGACTTTTGTCGATACGTCTTCATCACTCCACAAAGATAAGCGGATTTGTTTGAAACGTGTTCCAAGTTAGACTCCAGGAACTGTGATAACACATTAACAGCCCCTTCAACAGGAAACTCTTTAAGAGCGTCCAAGGCTCTCTTATCGAGATCAGCATGAGCTAGCTTACCTGATCTATAAATTTCATCTAATTTGGATGCTACTTTGACATCTAATCCATATTCCAAAAGCTTAGGATAATCTTCGGTTTTTTCCACATTTTCATCTTCTGAGGCCGAAACATCATTTTTAACAGTGACTTCCCCGTTTCCTTCTGCCATGGATGTGCTAACAATAGGCCATAAACTGTACCAAAATAATAGAAGATTATCGGTAATTTATAATTAATTTGAGAAAATGAAATAAGTTAAAGCGAAATGGCGGCCGGATTCCTTTATTATTGAAATATATGGGGGCAGGGTAGCTGGGCGGGTTAGCGCGCGTTGCTTTAAACGCGCGTTGCCTAGCAACACAGAGGACCGAATTATTGAAGCCCAAAAAATTACGAGTTCGAGACTCGGTGCTGTGGGGGACTTTTATTTCAGCATTTATCCTCCGCCCTCACCCCCTGGCCCGAGAAACCCGTATAGCCTTCAAAGGCGAGGTAGGGGAGAACAAAAAAAAAGAAAAGAAAAAAAAAAAAAAAAAAAAAAAAAGTTGTATTAAATATGAAATTTCAGTTTCGTACGACTTGATTCTGAAAGTTACCTCGTTAATAAATATTGTGTAAAACTTGACCTAATGACATTTATTACCTTTAAATTTTCATGAAAAGGTTAACTCGTAAAGAAACCTTCATTATTTGCGATTTAGTATAATCCGTATTTGATAAACAAAAACTGTTAGCGAAGCTGTGAGATGTGAAAACAATTGAGTATGGAAATCAGGCTGTTAGATTCAGGTTAGCAGGCAACCATTTATCTTTACTTCTTCAGCAAGGTATCTCTCAGAGTTACAGTGGTTTCTTAAATATATATTTAGTATTGGTTACAATAACTAAGACAATACACAATATAGATAACAATAAATTGATATTAAGTTTTGAGTTCAAATCATGTTTGAAGAAAGCAAGTAAATTTTATTCTGGGACTTTCTGTACACTAAGTGGTATCAGTGGTGTACAAATTGTTGTGTCTAGCAGAAAAAATAAAACTCATTAAAAACTAAACATAATGTTATACTTGCATGGCTTGATAATAAAAGTACGATATATTATTATTTAAAAAAATATGGTGCACGCAACACACCACTTACACTTATCTCCGTTGATAAAGTAAATTTAAATACTTAAATTAAATATGAATGACGATTTTAAAAATTACATTGAGTTTCAATACAAAGGTATGTTTTGAACAGTTTTTAATAATCTATTATATTGTCAACATCAATCAGCTAGTTTTATCCGTTTTTTTCTCACTCACCATTGATAATAATA
The DNA here is from genome assembly GCA_023052935.1 of Piezodorus guildinii. NCBI lineage: Eukaryota > Metazoa > Arthropoda > Insecta > Hemiptera > Pentatomidae > Piezodorus > Piezodorus guildinii. The sequence continues at coordinate 167,332,780 of CM041294.1, read as the reverse complement.
ATAGGCTTACCGAACCCTTAGGTTCGATGCCGAACCACCAAACTCTGTCCACATAGACTCGTCCAATGATCACCGTTCAAGCACAAGCCCTGAGATCAGCCTTAACGCAATCCTCCCATCTCCGCTTCGGCCTACCTTTCGGACGTCTACCAGTCGGATCAGCGAAAACCAACTTTCTCGGAATCCGCTCGTCATCGAGCCAACAACTTTACTCGCCATTTGAGTCTCCGCGATGCAATCAGCTCAATTATATTCACAGGATGCAAGTTCCGCAATTCCGCGTTATGCAACCTTCTAAACTCCCCAGTGGCCTCATCTCTCTTTGGACCAAATATTTTAACGCAATACCTTATTTTCGAAAACCTTAAGCCGTTGTTCATCCTTTAAAGTAAGCGGCCACGTTTCACATCCGTAAAGAACCGTTGAAGAATAATAGTTTTATAAAATTCTAATCTTTAAGTTTTTAGATAGAAGCCGCGAACTAAGTAACTTAGCAACTGAATAATAACACGCAGACCTACACTCTCCTAAAATATGGAATTTCAGATTTTGACAACTCACACTCCTGGACCGGTGAATCACTGTTCATCGGTGAAACTCACACTTAGGGAATCTATCTAATACAATTGATAGGAATTGATCTAATACAATTCATCAGTCTTCCCAGTCTTATCTCATGCCGACCACTCAATGGCTTTAGTCAAACATCACACCAAGATTTCTGACAGATATTAGATCTATAAGGTAAAATAAAGACCTTTAGTTTTTCCCCGAACATTTTATAATATATTGACAATCAAGAAATGAATAATATTTAGTATTCGAGAAAAAGCATACAAAAACATCAAAGTTCGTTTCTTTTGAGAATCAATAAAAAACGAAAAGGAATTTGTAGAGTGAGCTGAGAATTCGTTAGCTGCCCCTGCGTGTTTATAGTTCTCGCTGAGAAGAGGCCGTATTTCTAATCTCTGCTATGTTAGTCCCTCGTCCATCTTAGCTGGAGGAAGCATAACCATCACAATTTTGTTGTTCTGTTTGTTTTTTATCGTCGGTTCGGCCCACATTAGGGGTTACTAATGGCGGATAACTCTAAGATCAAAAGGCTCCTAGGGAGATCTTAATTTACTATGAGGAAATATAAATCAGAAGATCCAATTGAGGAGTAGAGTTTGATAAATTTTTTATTTTATTTTTATTTTTCGAAATAAGGGATAGAAATGAAGATATTAAGTTTACCGAAATAAATAGGTTTATCTATAACATAAATACTAAACTATGTAAAAGCCATAAATTATATAAAAACTAAAGTGTGAACATTTTTCAAACATATAGTTTAAACGTCATTCCAAAAAATCTGGTGCTTTACAGACGACTCATAAATAAAAACATCAAAATCACATAACTAAACAATTTGTTTAATCACAAAATAAAATTTATGAATTATAAATACTAATAATATATACAATAGATTAACGTAAATTTTTAAAAAACGATAAACCAAATCAAAACATGAAAACAAAAAATAAATCAAACAATTCAATAAAAAAGGAAAAACCGTAAATGGAACTAGTTGATGTACTATGTTCATCAATGTTAAATTCCCATTAAAAAGAATAAAACTTTATTTTATAAATACTTATAAATATAAATATTATAATATATATTATAATAATTATAATTCAATAATATATATTAAATACATTTATAATTAAAGCCCTGTCAAAATATTTTAATCAAAATAAAACCTACATCATATTAAAGCCTAATAATATTATTTAGCCTAATATTAAATTTTATATCGATATATCAAGTTTAATCAAAATCGTCGGAACCGTTTTCCAGAAAATCGAAAACAGGTGCAAAATGTACCGTATAAAGTGGCTCTTCTGGCTAGCTGATTTTGATTAAAAAAAGTTTTTATAACATCTTGGGCGTATAGTTTTACCACACACGGGCACACAGACACAGACACACTCACACAGACCTTTTTGCGAGACTTGGTTATTTGGGCTCAAGGGACCCTAAAACGCGTATTTCCGTTGAAAACTGGAATTCGAAAATTTTCACTATCGCAATACTTTTCCTTACTATATATAGGAAGTGAAAGTAAAAATAGGGGGTTAGGAACAACTCATTATAATTTGTAATCATAAACTTAAAGGACGTAATGAACAAAATAAAGAAACGACATAATGAAAATATCGAAGAAAGTTTCGCTCCTGAACAGATATTTATTCCTAATTTAAATTTAGGGCATTTAATTTATTTGAAATACTGCTTAATGTTTTAATGCTAATATAATAATCACTTATTTAACTAATTAGTATCACTATAGTTTTACAATGCATATACTTAAGTAATCACTTATCAGTCGCTATGCCGCTAAAAATTAAATAAAAATTTACATGATATGGAGTATGGTACTCTGTGTAGTGTTAGTGAGTTTTTCATAAACCCATTCTAATTTAAAAGGCAATTACCGAACCATAGCAGCAATTAATTACTCTAAGTGAGATCAAATATTTGTCGGTTAGTTATAAACTGAGCAGCGACGTAATATTATACCAGTCTCACCACGCAACATGCTGTACCTAATTACACGGCTTATTGGAAAAAGAAATTTATTGTGCCTGCAGGCATTGTAAAATTAAAGCTAATAAAGATCCCTTTAGGCCGGAAAAATTAGTGAATAAAAGTTTCTCCTACAACAATAGAGTAGATTTTTTTTAATCAAATTTACAATAGACAGAATAAAACAGAAAATTGTTCAGTCATTAATTTTTTCAAACGTACAAACTTAAATTTGTTTGGCTAGCACAACAGCCTTCTATGTCAAAGGTCACGGGTTCATGCCCGTAGTTGGCCCTAGGATTTTATAATTTTTTTTAATACATTTTATTGATATTTAGAACTGTACTATATATAATATATACAACAAATAAATGGGCTAATTTACACTTATGGGCGTGATAATGTCTTGTGAAGAAACTACCCAGAGGTAGCACTTCAATGTCTATTTAATTAAAGTAGGTCTCGAGGCCATCGTCTTTTTAATCGCCTCGGAGGTTTGTCAGGAACAGATGGGAATGATAAGTTGCGTACAAGAGGATTCGTGTGGGTCGGGAGTTTGGAATTAAAAGAGGCATATCTGTTTCGGGCTAGTTCTGTGACAAATGGGATATTTAGGTCATTATGGATGATTTTATTCGTAACACAATAAGGAGTATTTAGGATTTTGCGAAGGATTTTAAGGATTGAATGCGAGAGGAATTACATGGTTTAGTAGAGCCCCACAACTCGATTCTCTATGTCCAGATGGGTCTTAAGACGGTAACATAAATAGATTTTTGTAATAAATTGGATGTTTCGAACGTTTGTCAAGTAAGTGTTGTAGTAATCGGTATCTACGGGCAGTTTCTTGTCGTTTAAGTCTCGTATAGGGATTCCATGTAAGACGTTTGTCAATATGGAGTCCTAGGTATCGGATTTGTTTGACAAGGTATGAGCGGGAATTATTAAAGGATACAGTGGGGCAGGAAGCCATCGGTTTGCGACGAAGGGCAAAGATAATTTGGTGGGATTTGTTAAGATTTGTTTTAATCCTCCAGTTCTGACAATATTCCTTAATATTTTTTAATTTAAATTGAAAAAAAAACTTAGCTATGCCGTTCTTCCGAGGGATAGTTATACCTGTGCGTTATCATGAACTAATTAAAGATGCCTATATTATTAAACTTGGATTAACAAAATTTAGGACTCCCACTGTAGCATCGTCCGATTAGCCACAGCAGCATAAAGTGACGTTAAATAAATAATAACAAATATGATATAAATTAAATTAAACGAAAAATAAATTCCCGATAATCCTCCGAGGCCTCTGAAAATAAGATGGCCTCGAGATCTTCTAATTTAGAATATTTATTAGGTGTTGCCGATAGGCAGCTTCTCTAGATGTCTTATTCACGACTATTTTCTTTTAGCCTATTTACTAGATGTGTTGTACAATACAGTTGTAAATATCAATTAATTAAAAATAAAATAAAAATAAAGTTCCGGAACTTCACTGTTGAAAACTAAATAAGAATAACGTAAAAAAAAAAAAAAAAAAAGAGAATAATAACAAACTTAAAGTAGTAGGTGTTTAAATATTAATATATTTTAGTAATGGAGTTGTTGGTGGTATATCCATAACGGTCGGCATTTTAAAACAAAATGACTGATGGTAATTAAAGTTTTGAAGGATATATTGTATTAAATTGTTATATCTGATAATGAAATGGGATAAAAAATAAAAAAATAGGTGAAAAGCTGCAGCCCGGTACTTTATTTTATTTTAATTCTACATAACCTCGAATTTCGGGAAGAGATAATCTATTTTGATTGATTACAAAGGTTTATTATTAAAAATTAAGCTATAAAAACAGGCAGCTTTGGAGTTGCTTTGAGCGGAACCACTTGCTTTCTCCTACTTCCTTCACGGTCGATTATATTATCTACTCCAAATATCCAACCAGTTCTTGTAGAGCCGTGATCGTCTAGTGGTTAGGACATTGCGTTGTGGCCGCAATAACCTAGGTTCGAATCCTGGTCACGGCAGGCACTTTTTTATAATATAAATTAAAACAAAGTAATTAGAAAAAAATCAAATAAAATGTGTTTATTTTCTATCGATTTCAGAATTTAGTGTTTATCGATTATCAGTTAATTTATATATATTTCCAATATGTCCCTATAATTCTTTTCTTAATTCTTTAAAAATATATTGTATGTATGTTATATGTATTATATTGTATGTATGTTATATGTATTATATTGTATGTATGTCATATGTATTATATTGTATGTATGTTATATGTATTATATTGTATGTATGTTATATGTATTATATTGTATGTATGTTATATGTCTTGGGTATAAATTCAGTTGGTTAAAAAGAAATATTTTCAATACAACATTCGCTTTCAGGCACATATTTATTTAGAAACTAAAAAAAACAGTTAAAACTATGCACTAGGTATATATATATATCTTGTTTCACATTTTACATAATACTTTGAGATTAACATAAACCATCATTCAAAATACAAAACTTATTATTATAACAATTTACATTTCGGGGCTTATACGCCTTTTCATCAGAATTTTCAGTCATCCTATTATAATAACAATTTCATATTATATTAATTTCAACATTTAACAATAATAAAAATCACAATTAAATAATTCACAATCACACTGTAATAAATTAATTTAGCGTTATATTGGGTTGTGTCACATGAAATGTCCTTTTTCAAGGTAAAGGATTTTTATTGAAAATGCGATATAAAAACAAGATAATTTTATTCAAAGTATTTACTTTCTTTTTCTACAAATTTTTTCCAACGTGACACCAACTTTTTTATCCCCAAACTAAAAAACTCTGAGCTTTGAAGTGAAACAAAATCTGAATACGCACTTTTCACTTGATCATCATTTTCAAAAAGTTTTCCTTTGACGAAGTTGTCTGAATTCTTGAACAGGTGGTAATCTGTTGGAGACAAGTCGGGAGAATATGGTAGGTGCGGAAGAACTTCGTAGCCCAGTTCTTTCAATTTATGCACGGTATGTTTTGAAACATGGGGTATTGCTGCCGCTTAGTGAATCATGAGGTACCCATGTATCGAGCTTTTTTACTTTCCCAATACACTTTAAATGTCTGGAAACGGTAGATGCACTTGCATTTAGTTGTGCTGAGACACCTTTAACTGTATGGTAGGGGTTTCCTTCTACTGTATGTTTGAGGACATCCTTGTCTATTACGGACGGGGCAAGTTTTTCAAGTCGGTGACCCCAGCTGAAAACTTAGCAAACCAACGTAGAATGGTCCGTTCATTAACACTCTCTTCTTCAAACGCCTTGCAAATATTTTTAGCGGCCTCGTATGCTGAATAGCCGAGTTTAAACTCGTACAAAAATATTACTTGAAAATCGCGTGTTTCCATGTTCATATTTGGAGGTATACTAAAAAGTGGGTAATTGATTGGGAAGCTAATATTTATAATACAAAGGTAGAGGATTAGTAACTGTTTACTTTAAGTATGTAAACATTCGGAAGAAAACAACAGAGACCTGCAAAATCCTTTGTGTATTTCAGAAACTATATAAATGGACATTTCGTGTGAAACAACCCAATATCTCTACTTCCATATCTCTACTAACACATCTTTTAATATTGTCAAAATTTTAAAAATTCTAATTCAATTCAATAATGGTCATTTTTTTTCTTTTTCTTTTTGAATTCCAGTTTTCGGAAATACACATATTAGGGTCCCTTGAGTCCAAATGACCAAGTCCCGCAAAAAGGAGAGTGGACTAAAACGAAAAGTCGTACGATACTGAAATTTCATATTTTAGAAGCTAGGGTCGTCCTACGTCTTTGATGATGACGAAATTTAAAACACAAAGATGGAAACACGTAATTGATCTAAATGGGTCATATATAATCGATTAAATTTATTTAAAAGAATCTGAAGTTTTTATTGAAATCAACAGTAAAAGAAAACGCAAGGAATGTATTTTACAGCACAACATATTACTTTAAAATTAGTAAATGGCGTCAAAAACCACGGAGTTCAACGCCTAATCGTCAACCCTAACCATAATCATATTGGTTCAAATGAATAAAGTCACATTTTGCTAAATGTATTAATTGATACTGCTTTATTGACAAAAAAATCTGAGTTGAAATGAAATGAAATAACTTCTTTATTATCCCGGGACTAAAGTCCCTTAAGAATAAAATAAAATACATAATTGATGACCGGAACAGTGTGGTCATGATTTAGAATAACAAAATACTAAACTAAAAAATAATTAAGGTAGTAATATAGCTGGTTCATCAATGATAATTTGAGTAATACAAACACACAAAAAAATAATAATAATAATAATAATTGGTATTTATAGCATCTGCAGTTTGAAGTTATTGTCTGTTTGACTGGGTAAGGAGAAGGTGGTTGAAAAGTAGCGATTTGAAGGAGGAAGCAGTACTTGCATGACGGATCTCAGGAGGAATAGAATTCCAAAGAGTGGTTGCTTTGGCTAGAAAGGACTTGTCAAAGGCAGCAGTACGGTGAGGAGGAGGGTAGAGGTCAGAAAGACGGGATCTAGTAGAACGGGACTGAATTGATGATTTAAATTGAAGGGATTGGAAGATGTAGCTGGGACGATGAGTTCTGATAACCTGGTAGAGGAAGGAGGCTAGGAAATACTGGCATCAGTAACGAGGATAAAGCCACCTTAACTCGGTGTAATACTGGGTTATATGCGTGTCTCTGGTGATTCCGAATACAAACCGTATTGCACAGTTCATAATACGCTTAAGTTTTGCTTCGAGCTCACCTAAAAGTCCGCTGTACACCTCGCATCCGTAGTCAAAGTGGGGAAAGACAAGGGAAGAAACAAGGAGTTTACGAATATTGAATGGTAGGAGGTGATGGAGGCAACGGAATTGCTTTAGGGTTGTTATGGTTCGGCGAGATATTTGGGAGATGTGCGGTTTCCAAGAGAGAGTTTGATCAAGAGTAATACCTAAGTTCTTGACAGATGAATGAAAAGAGATAGGAGTATTGTTTAGGAAAAGGTTGGGGGAACTGGGAAAGGATTTAAGGAGAGCAGGTGATGCTATCAGGATGGCTTTTGTTTTTTCAGCGCTTAGCAGGAGTGTGTTGCTGTTTGACCAAGCACTTATATTATTTATGTCCTCCTGAAGTTTAGAGATAGCATCAGGAAATTCATTTGGGGTAAAGGAAATATAAATCTGAATATCGTCGGCATAGTAGTGGTATTGGGAGTGCTTGATGGAGAGCGGAAGATCATTTATGAATATGGAGAAAAGGGTAGGAGATAACGAGGAACCTTGGGGTACACCTTTTGTTAGTGGCAGTGAGTCGGAGCGGGGTTTATTGGGAACTACAACATACTGGGAACGGCCGGTAAGGAATGATTGAAACCATTGAAGAGCGCCTGTGGATACTGGGAGTCTATGGAGTTTGGTTAAGAGGATATTATGGTCCACAGAATCGAAGGCTTTGGAAAAATCAAGCAAAACAAGGATAGTTATTTTGTGCTGATCTATGGCCTTGTGAAGATCTTGGGAAATGTGGGAGAGAGCAGAGTGAGTAGAATAGCCAGGCCGAAAACCAGACTGGAGGGGGTTCAAAAGGTTATTTTGCTCGAGGTAGAGGGATAACTGAGATTGGACCAGACGCTCTAAAGGTTTAGAAAGGTTTGAAAGGAGAGAAATTGGGCGAAAGTCATTAGGAGATACCGGATTTGAGTTTTTCATCAGTGGACGGACCAGAGCGGTTTTCCAGGAAGTTGGGAAGGTTGCACTGTCTAGAGAAAAGTTATAGATATGATATAATATTGGAAGGATGGAAGGAAGCGAGGCTTTGATTAGTTTTACTGGGATATTGTCAGGTCCGTAGTCATTGGTTCGGGATTTACGAATAGAATTAAAGAGGTCCTCAGGGGTGATATGGGAAAAAAAGAATGAATCCGGATTGAAATGGTGCATAGGAGCAGGCATCGGCGTCTGACATGATAAATGAGAGGAGCAGGAAGCAAAGTGGGTGTTTTCGCATTGAAGTTATCTCAGAATATAACATTTAAAAATGTAACTAGGACCTATTTTTGTAGATCATAATCTATACTAATATTATAAAGCTGAAGAGTTTGTTTGTTTGTATGTTTGAACGCGCTAATCTCAGAAACTACTGGTTCGAATTGAAAAAATTCTTTTTGCGTTGGATAGTCCATTTATCGAGGAAGGTTATAGGCTATATAGGCGACCAATAGGAGCGAAGAATCAGTTGAAAATGTGGAAAAAAACGGATGAAATTAACCTCGCATTCCAATAATTCCAAATGATTTACATTTTAATTTTAAATTAATTCAATTTCACGTTAAGTTATTTTTCGTCGTAACAATTAATAAATCACAGGGGCCAACATATAAACACGTAGTAATCGATTTACGTCAAAATCAGGTTGCGTAGAAAATCAGCATGTTCTTCTGCCACAAGAAAATAAAACTAAAAATATCATTTAAGAATTACTGTAAAATATTGGTTGCCCGAAATTTTCGAAGAGATTTTTAAAATAAAAATTACCTTTTGTTTTTTTCTACTAAAAATTAATCACAAAAGTGAAAAAAAAAACCCTCCTCAAAATTCAAGATGCCAAATAATGAATAAAAAAAAATCCGTTTGTCCGCCGTTGGCGGCTTTTCTTCGAAACTACTTGACTGATGTTTTTGATACTCGGAAAAAAAAATACTAGCGTATCCATCAATGATCCTGATAGTACGTGAGCCAGCAGCGAATAGTGCAACCCATTTTACCAAAATTTTTACTGTTTTATGCATAACATCTATCATGGTAATGCAAAAATTACACGCCTGCCAAGATAAATTCTACTCTTCAGAAGATGACATCAAAACGTACCTTTTATTGTTCTTCAGGAGTAAGAAAAATAATTTTTAGAAAGAAGGGATAATGGACCTTTCAAGTCATAGGGAAGGGTAATCGCTAACGGTTGTAACTATTTTGTAGATTAAATAAATAAATTTTAAGCTGTTCATCAATTTTAATTTTTGTCTAAATTTCTCTACCAACTTTCCGGACAACCCAATATATTCTTTTAAAACCGTCTTAATAGCGATAACAGAAATAACAGAAATTGATGCAGACGAAGCCGCGAGCAACAGCTAGTATAAAATATTTTAGCACATCTCTAATATCTTAGCACTATATTTGTATTTTAAAGAAACATATCTGATTCTTTAACCCTTTTTCAAGGCTTAGTTTATTTAAAAGATCCTACATTGATTTTAGTAACGTAGGTAACTAACTGAGTTTCGTGTGTTGAGCACTAGAGTTTGTTCTATTTTAACCTTACAAAAAAAAAAATTCGAAATACTGGATCCAACGTATTACTTCTGCAGTTTGGAGTGAGATTTAGAGTAGGGTCGTGTTACGGGGACATAACTCATCAGCGAGCTGGTCGGCTTTGTTTATTCCCGACTGAACAGCTGTTGAGGTTCTTCTGTTTTCAGAACAACCTCTTCTATATTTACGTCGAGGCATTGTTCTTCGCCGCAATTCTTCGGCTATTTCTGTTCTTAACAGAAGATAAAGACGGATTCACAAAGCGAGCAGTGCATTTAAAAAAGTCGATTAAACAACAGTTGGAGATAAAAAAAAAATGTTAAATGTATTTTAATAAATAATCTATTATATCATTATCTATTGGGTTGTTTCACATGAAATGTCCGTTTTTATAGTTTCTGAAATACATAAAGGATTTTGCCGGTCTCTGTTGTTTTCTTCCGAATATTTACATATTTAAAGTAAACAGTTACTAATCCTCTAGTAACTCTCAGTTTGTATTATAAACATTAGCTTCCCAATCAATTACCCACTTTTTAGTATACCTCCAAATAAGAACATAGAAACACGCGATTTTTGAGTAATATTTTTGTACGAATTTAAACTCGGCCAATCAGCAGCTGAGGCTGTTAGAAATATTTGCTAGGCGTTTAGGGAAGGGAGTGTTAATGAATGGAACATTCGACGTTGGTTTGCTAAGTTTTCAGCTGGGGATACCGACTTGGAAAACTTGCCCCGAGGAAGACCTCCGTCCGTAATAGACAACGATTTCCACAAACATACAGTAGTAGGAAACCCCTACCAAACAGTTAAAGGACTCTTAGCACAACTAAATGCAAGTGCATCTACCGTTTCCAGACATTTACAATGTATTGGGAAGTAAAAAAGCTCGATACATGGGTACCTCATGATCTCACAAGACCCCATGTTTCAAAACATACCGTGCAAAAATTGAAAGAACTGGGCTACGAAGTTCTTCCGCACCCACCATATTCTCCCGCCTTGTCTCCAACATATTACCACCTGTTCAGAAATTTAGACAACTTCGTCAAAGGAAAACTTTTTGAAAATGATGATCAAGTGAAAAGTGCGTTTTCAGATTTTGTTTCACTTCAAAGCTCAGAGTTTTTCAGTTCGGGGATAATAAAGTTGGTGTCACGTTGGGAAAAATGTGTAGAAAAGATAGTAAATAATTCGAATAAAATTATCTTGTTTTCATTTCGTATTTTTAATAAAAATCCTTTACCTTGAAAACGGACATTTCATATGACACAACCCAATATTTTTTACATTTTATTTGTTGTATTTTATACGTTTCTCCAATGTTTTCTATCCGTTCTTTTCTTTTGCTTTTTGTAAATTGTGTGTTAATGAAGTATATCATCACTATTATCATTGTTCCTTATTGGATAAAATTATATTGGAATAAAATGGCTCTTCTGGTTTGCTGATTCGGATAAAATAAGTGAAAGTAAAAAAGACTGCCATGTTTCTATTTCATCATTTTCATTCTTATTATAAATAAATATAAAAGAACAAATGTAAATATAATATTGTAAAATATAATGGAGGAAGCGAGTTGAGAATCAATGAAGAAGGGAGGGGATGCAAATAGGATTCCGAGCACGCGAGAACAGCACGCTTCCAAACCCTCACAAAAACCTCTTCCAGCATTGATCCCCAGTTTCCAGTCTGACTATATCCTTTTGTTCTTATATTATATATAGGTCTTTGAGGATTTGAAACTATTGTTTAATAATATATAGGCATAAGTATGTATAAATTAAATGCATATGCCATAAAAGAACAAAATATAACAATACAACTACTAAAATAATAGAAAGATTTCGATATTTTTTGGACAAACCTGCTGTGTCTTATAAATACATTTTTTTTTATAATATATATTTTTTTTACAACTTTATATACAAATACTATAAGTAAAAAGGCTGAATGACAATAACAGGCATGAATTTCAGAATAACTTTTATTTATTTAGAAATAATACAATATGCCACAATTTTGGGCAATGAGTATTAGTGATATTAGAATTCATTCATTCCTTATGTACACAAAATAAAGAAATAAAAAAAAATGAATACAAAATAAATAGAAATAAATAAAATATAAAGAAGAATACATAACCCTAAATAAAGATAAAAATAAATAAATAATAATAATCTTGGTCACATTCATACATATAGATACAATATTTACATACTGCCCCTGGGAACTCCGAATTAAACCCCGACGCCCACAAGTGGGCGTTGGGACCCGAGGCTAGGAGATCCCAGCGTCTCTAAGTCAGTCGCGTCACCGGTCTAATATGCCAGTGGAGGCTGAAAGAGGGTGCTAGAGCCACAGATTCTCAGGCGTGAGTGGAGAAGCTGGCCATTGCCAACACTCAGCATTGCTTAGTTATAAGAGGTCTCTAGGCCACTGCCGTTTCAACCTACGAGGAGAGTTATAGGGATGGCTGGAGCTAGATAGGGATTGGGATAAAGGATTAGGAAGGTGAGTAAGCCTCTGGTGGAAGTTTAGGAATTTAGATGGGATTAGATCGAGGACAAATGGGATATTCAGATCATTGTGTAAGGTCTTGTTTGTAACATAATAGGGAGCATTGACTATTGTACTAAGGACTTTGGACTGAAAGGATTGGATACGCCTGATGTTCGAAAATTTAGTTGTCCCCCACAGTTCGAGTCCGTAGGTCCATATCGGTTTTAGAATCGTCTTGTAAATTAATAGTTTATTAGCAACAGAAAGTTTTGATGTTCTGTTTAGTAGTATATATAGTTGGCCGTATCGTCTGTTGAGTTCTTGTCGTTTAAGTCGAGTGTGTGGGTTCCACGTTAGTCTTTTGTCTAGTAAGAATCCCAGATACCGGACTGTGTCAGAGCAGGGAAGGGAGGCATGAATAGACATGTAAAGAATCTACCCAGTGGTAGTACTTCAAAGTTTATTTCATTAGCTGGTCTCGAGGACACCGTCTTTTCAGGCGCCTCGGAGGATTACCGGGAATAGATGTAGATGAGAGGTTACGGACAAGCGGATTTGAGTGGGCAGGTAGTTTGGAATTAAAGGAGGTGTATCTATCGCGGGCCAAGTCTGCAACCAGTGGGATATTTAGGTCTCTATGGATGAGTTTATTAGTTACAAAGTAAGGAGGATTGAGGATTTTTCGTAGGATTTTGGATTGCATGGATTGGATGCGGGAGGAGTTTGATAGTTTATTGGACCCCCATAGCTCAATGCCATAGGTCCAAATAGGTCGGATAATCGTGATGTAAATGAGTCTTTTGTAGTAAATAGAGAGTTTTGAACGTTTGTCTAGTAAGTGTTGTAGTAAGCGGTATCTGCAGGCAGTTTCTGGTCGTTTCAGTCTAGTGTGAGGATTCCAAGTAAGGCGCTTGTCTAGATGGAGTCCAAGGTAGCGGATCTGTTCAACGGGGATTAATGGAATGTTGCCAATGGATACAGTAGGGCAGGTATTGATAGGCTTGAGCGAAGGGTAAAGGTAATTTCATGGGATTTATTGGGATTGATTTTAATTCTCCAGTTACGACATCATTCCTCAATGGATTGGATGTGAGACTGTAGGAATTGTGATGCAACCGTTGGGTCACTACTTACGGATAACACACATGTGTCATCAACGTAAGTAGTCAGAACAGTGCTGGGATGCATAGGAATGTCAGCTGTATAAACGGAATAAAGGATTGGGCCTAAGATGCTACCCTGAGGTACACCTGCGGACTGAGAAAATATGGATGAGTATGAAAGGTTATAGTTGACTTTGAAAGTTCTATCTGAGAGGTAAGAATGAATAATTAGGAAGTATGTAGGAGAGAGGAATTTCCGGAGTTTGTATAGCAGATAAATACATTTAATTACTATTTTTACATTCACTTACCTCTATATGCAATATATAGAAAGGGAAAGTATTGCGATCGTGAAAACTTTCGAATTCCAGTTTTCAACGGAAATACACGTTTTAGGGTCCCCCGAGTCAAAATGACCAAGTCGCGCAAAAATGTCTGTGAGTGTGTGTGTGGTAACACCCGGGCGAAAACGAAAATTCCTATGAAACTGATATTTCATAATAAATATAAATATAAGCCCTAGACGTTACAAAACCTTTTTAATCAAAATCAAGTTACCAGAAGTTTGCTTGATTTTCTCGAAAACGGCTCACACGATTTTGATTAAACTCGCTATATCGATGTAAAATTTAATGGGCTTTAACATTATGTAGGTTTCATTTGGATTAAATTAGTTTGATCAGGCTTAAATTGTCTTCACCTAAACTACCTTTGATTTTGTAGATTACATAAAAATAACCATATTATCTTTTTACTATTGATAAAAAACAGGTAAATATATAACTTGAACGAATTCGATATCTAAAGGAAAAAATTATTTTTTTATAGCGATTTTTTGTTTTGAGCATAAGCACAGTAATATACATGTATAATATACCGTTGGAAAGCTACAGATTTTAGAAAAAATATTATCTAATACACAAGCTTGTAAAAGTTAAGAAAAAATGAGGTAAATCCAATAAAACTAACTGATTATATTAGATAATAATATAATAGATTTTTTAATAAAACACATATTTATAGCGAAATTCAATTTAATTAATTGTTTAAAATTTTCACTCATTTTTATCTCTAACTGTATTTGAAAAATTTCTAATCGATTTTAAAAAGTGAGGTATGTGTAAGTCGTGCTCGCTCCAGATTTTTTTTTTTATACCTTTCCACCAAATTGTATTCAAGCAACACCCTCAGACCAACTATGTACATTACCTTGGACTAACACTAGACCAAAGGATGACTTGGGGCCCACACGTCAAGATGAAAAGACAGATTCTCAACCACCGACTGGAAGTACTGTTCTCCCTTCTATCTAAAAACTAAAAATTAGACAGAAACTGAATACATAATCATACCTACTTAAACCTATATGGACTTACGCTTCACAGATTTATGGTTCAGTAAAAAAGACTCAGATACAAAAACTGAAATGATTTTAAAAGAACATTTTTATAACTCATAACGACAGCTCCTTGTTACTTCAATAACAAAATTCTACATCCGGAAATACAACAACTAAGATTTGATATACGAATATGAACTCTCTATTTTTTTCGTTTTCATAGCTAAATGTACAGACACGAAAACGCCAATAGCTGAAATGCCTGTTTGAAGAAGTGTGAAAAGAAGCTGGATGAGAGACCTTTGCTTAATTGAAGGCTAGGAAGGGGTGCTGCCAGTAACTTTACTTTCCCGTGCCTACTATGTCTGCTTCTGAAGTTTTTATAGCACATTTTTTTAAATTTTAATATAGCTTCTGACAGGTTCAAATAGATAATGAATTATTACAAATCACTATTGTATTTTTTTTTTCTCGTATTACTTACTATACATAGTTTCCCTTTGTACTGTCCTATCACTTCCTATAGATATCTTTTCTTTATATATATTTATAAAATATGTTTTTATCTTTTATTTTTCATAACTCTAAAATTAGAGCCGTATTCAGGTTGGCACAATAAATTAAGTTTAGTTAATTGAAGTGAATCATTTTTATCCTTAATACTTAAGTAAAGCATATCATGTTTCTTTGTTTTGTCTAGTTGAGGTGTCTAATTAAAACTGTCGGAGTTGTTTCGTAGAAAATGACATAAAATCAGAAACGTAAAATCTTATTTCCAATTTAAAAAAAAATATTGAAAACATTGATGTATGATCTTTAGGACATACCTATCTCATACAATTACAGTTTTGCAAAAAGTTTTCATTTTTATTTATACTAAAATAAAGAAATATACCAGCTATTTTTCGAAACACGGTTATTTAGACTAAAAGAACCTTTATTCCCAAGATTTTTATTGAAACCCGAGTTTAATTTTGTTTTTATCTCAATAATTCTTTCTAATATAAAGTTCGAATATATCTATATAAGTGAAATTATAAATAAAAAACAAAAACGTCAACTAAAAAATGTCAATATGTACTTAAAATTGTAGATTTTCATGAGTCGCAGTCTGGGCGGAAAACTTCTTTATAATAGAGTCCAAAGGTGCGCCCGACCGTGCTCCACCATTGACCCTCTAAACCCTCGCAGCCTATATCTGTTGCCGGTACTGTATAACTAACCCCGTGTCATATCAATAGTAATTTTACTAGAGGAGGTCATAAACAAATTATGTTGTTTGTTGTTATTCATTTACCGTCATTTCAAGATACTGTGGCTAATCGGACGATGCTATATTCGGAGTCCTAAATTTTACTTATCGATGTTTAATTAGGGTAGGAATAGAATAACAATATCTTGACTTTGTTAACATTCAGGACCACAGTTTTACGTCCCCTTCGAAGGGTTACAAAAGCGCTGTTTTTTTTAAAGGAAAGTAGTTTCCTTCTGCAGATGACTTCTTATGCGACTTTTATGAATGGTTAAAATATTGGTGCACCATACAGTCCATAAATTTAGAACTTATAAAAATAAATAATTGTATATTATTTTTAACAAGAGCAGCGTGTTCTAGTAGATAAAACACTAGCTACTGATTTCCGGGTCCTCGGAGGCAGAATAGTATTTATTCTCTAAATTCGGTTAGGGAGAGGGGAGACCCTAGGGTATGGAGACCTTCCTAGGGCAGACCCGTCCTCCTTAAAGTGGGTACTCTAAATTGAGGAAAAAATCCTCAAAAAATCAAGGCCTAATCACCTCATTGCAGAGCACTGTTGAACTAGAAACAGTACGAATCTCTATATGTACTGAGTCCAAGATCCTTCATGGGTTATAGTTTTACAGTCATTATTAATAAATTTATATCTGAATTTCGGATGTTACAATCAAGCCGGAGTAGATAGTGAAAGGAGTTCTGAAAAATGTATTTTTGCAAAGTTGTGGTGATTCCGCATTAATACAGACGTTGCCAAAAAGCAATTAGAGGAAACAATGCATAAGGGGTGAGGTGGCAGATGATAGTGCCAAAGCCAGCCAACAGATAGCGCTGCAAATGAATATTGTTTCGTTTTATTTTTTCCCACTTTCGGGATGTTTTCGATAACAGCGCTATCTACCTCGCCTCACGGTCCAATAAAAACTAACAATTCTTTCCGAAACGCATAATTTCTGTTATCATTTCACTTTTTTTTGTTTTTGTTTTTGCTAGTAGTAGAGATATTATTGTTGAGTTAGCTTTGGGAATGTGTTAAAAACATTTTTCATCAGAGTAATTCAGTTTTTAAAGATTTTACATTTTAAAAACAACTCAAAAATCATTGTTAGTTTGGACTCCGGCCGTGAAGGATCTCCCAGTACAAGCTAAGTTTAGCATTAAGTTTTTTATCTACATACTACTTTCTCATATTTTATATTTTTTTCGCATTTTATTTAGAATTAGAAGACTTTAGTTCCTTTATTTTTTGCATATAAATTTCCTTATTTATTTATCTTCTTTATTATTCGATTTGTTATTTTATTTTTATTTTTTAAATCTATTTTATTACCTTTTGTTTTCTGGTTTCCTACATAATGGACGACCCTGACGAATCTAACAGCCCTTTGGCTAAAAGAAAAAGACCTCGGGGTAGAATAAAAAATCCTCCCGACAAATTTTGTTTGACAGAAAAAATTGATTTAACCCCCACATTTCTCATAGTTAGACGTACAGATGAGGAAGATTTTAAAAAAGTATCCCCATTCTTTATTAATAAGTTTATTACAGGTATCATTGGTGAAGCTAAAAACATTAAAAAACTTCGAGAAGGTTCTCTCCTCGTGGAAACTTTTAAGGGCACACAATCAAATACCCTTTTAAAAATTACAGACTTTGGGGGTCAATTTCCCGTCGAAGTAACGCCACATAACACGCTGAACTACAGCAAAGGAATTATAAAAGTATATGATTTTCAATACTTGGACATAGAGGAAATTAAGAGGGAATTGACGAATGTCATAAAAGATATAGTTAGAATAAAAATTAAAAAAAACGGAGTCGAAATAGCAACTCATAGCTATATAGTTACGTTCCCAACTCCAATAGCGCCTAAAACTATTAAAGTGGGATATGAAACTGTACCCGTATTTTCATACACGCCAAACCCTTTACGTTGTTTTAATTGCCTAGATTTTTACCACCCCACGGCACAGTGTAAGAAACAAGCAATCTGCATACAATGCGGCAAAAATAAACACGGTGAAAATTCGAGGTGCGAAAATGCTCCTAGCTGCGTAAACTGCAGTGGACCCCATCATGCACTTGACCGGTCCTGTCCAGTATTTAAAATGCAAAAAGAAATTAAATCGATACAGGTAAATAATAAGATATCGCTAATAGACGCTAGAAAAATATATAAACAACGTCACCCTACAACCTTTTTCAAATCTTTCGCGGATATCACGAAAGAAAATACAAATATATTTAGTAAAAGAGAAATCGGCACGCAAGTCGAAATACCATATTTACTTGGAGAAATTAACAATAATAACGTCATATCTACAGATAATACCGAAAATAACAATCCTAAGGCTAGCGATAATAATGTAACAGTAGGTATTAATACAAGCAGCGCAGTAAACAATAACATCAACACGCTGCTCCCCACTACGCCGCCTCCGCTCCCCACTCCGCCGCCTCCGCCCCCACTCCCGCTCCTCCACTAAGCCAGAGAGAATACCGCCTCCGTCGTGGCAGGTCCGCCTCATGCCATCGCCCTGTTCCCTCAAACTCCTGTCCCATCCCCTCCACCTCCGCCCAACCAGTCCCCACCACTATCCCCCCTCCCTCGAGCAACTTCATTTCTAGTCCTCTCGTCGAAGCTGAAACATCTACGGATGGCTCCTTAGGTGATCCCATCCTTGACGATGGGTGCCGGTCAGCTGATGAGGACGGTTTTATTAAAGTTAAAGGCAACAGAAAGACCAAAAAGAAAAATGAATCTAATAATAGCTAATATTGATAAACGCCCTCTTTGAATATTGATGTCTATAAGTATAATGATTATACATGACATGTATATCTGTTTGTACATGTATATATGTGATAATGGGTGTACCACCTATTTGTGTGTATGTAAATATGTGCGTATGTATGTGTTTATCTCTGTATATATTTGTATATCTAAGTATGAAGTATGCTATTATTTATTTATTTATTTTTTTTTTTTTAATTACTCGTCATATTTTGTTTTATTATTTTTTTCTCTTCCACTTATCATTATGGTCATATTGCCTCCTGACTTTTTAACTGTTAGTTGCCTATCAACAATTCTTTCCGACCGGAAGTGCATCCGTTCCGATGAGTCTGACCAGTCTATCAAATTATCTTTTAAAAGTAACTATATTCCAGCACAAAATACAATTATTACACATCTTCTTTTATCTTTTCTAATTTATTTTTTAGTCCCCTTATTAACATATGAAGATATATTTTTAATTTCCTCTCTCATGTGTTGCTTTCATTTCCATATATTTAAATTTACCATTACCACCGCTACTTTTTTGTTTAATTCTACTTTCTCTTATCTGTTTATTTATCTAATTCTAATTACTATAAATAATTCTTTTTTTAGTTACCCGTCGTATTTTGTTTTATTTCATTCTTCTTTTGCACTTCTCTTTATGTTTATATTGCCTCCTGACCTTTTAATCTCTTTCGATCATATCCCTCAAAATGGCGATACTTCAATGGAACTGCAATGGCTTAAGATCTCATTTCAATGACTTAAAAATTTTAATTCACGATAGTGAGGCAACTGTCATTGCTCTTCAAGAGACAATGCTCAAAACAACGGACCCCTTTTCTCTAGAAAATTTCGAAATATACCGAAAAGACGGACCAAATCAGAACCATGGTCACCACGGTGTCCTCATAGCAGTGCACAAATCCGTTTACTCCGAATCGATCCCTCTCAACTCCCGGCTACAAACCGTAGCCGTTAGAGTACATCGAGACTTTCCGTTAACCATATGTACTATATACCTCCCACAGGATCCTACAATAGACACCAATCAACTCTTGGATATTTATACCCAATTACCTCGTCCTGTTCTTTTTGTTGGAGACATGAACGGACACAATCCTCTTTGGGGTTCTCCAAATATAAATATCCGGGGTAAAATAGTAGAAAACTTTCTAGACACTTCCAATCTCCTACTTCTCAACTCCGGTGACCCTACCTTCCTAAGTTCCAGCTATGGGACATATTCAGCTCTTGATCTGTCCCTCTGTTCCCCTTCCCTATATAACGACGTAGACTGGACCGTCTTGCCCGATCTACATGGTAGTGACCATTTTCCCTTGCTGATTAAAATGAAACATGTTAAACCTACTCGTATAACTCCGAAATGGATGCTCCATAGAGCGGACTGGGATCTCTTTGCTTCCTTAGCTTCGGCACCTCGAACCCCTCCTCATGAATTGACCATTGATGAGGGTTGTTCAACTATCACTAATACGATCATTCGTGCAGCTAAAGAATCGATACCAATGTCTTCTGACTCACCAAGAAGACCACCCGTACCTTGGTTTAACGATGCTTGCAGGGAAGCGATCAGAGATCGTCGAAAAGCGTACAAAAAATTCCAAAAATGTATGACCTCAGAAAATCTAGTAGAATATAAGAGGCAGAGAGCTCTTTGCCGAAGAATTATCAATCTGAGCAAAAGCGAATCATGGAAAAAATATATAAGCTCCATAAATTCGTCAACGACGTCAACTCAAATCTGGAAAAAAATTCGTAAGATCACTAAATCCTCTTCTTCAACACGCTACACCATCCTCATCAATGGACAACTCTCCGACGATCCTAAAACCGTCGCAGATGCTTTTGGTAATTTCTTTTCTGAAATCTACACCTCTGGCTCAAGCAATAACGATTGTGAAGTCATAGATTGTGTAACTAGAGGTGTACATGATAACTCCACCGATTATAATATCCCGTTCTCAAAGTGGGAACTAAAAAATACTTTGTCCTCCGTTAAAGGATCCACTCCTGGTCCCGATTTGGTCCATTATGACATGATTAAACATCTACCTAGCAATACGCTTACATGGCTGCTTAATTATTATAATCATGTTTGGTCCACGGGACAATTTCCGAATTTCTGGCGTCACTCATTTGTCATCCCTATTCCAAAAAATGAAAAAGATAAGCGTTTACTCAACAGCTATCGCCCCATATTCCTCACTAGTTTTTTGAGCAAAATTATGGAGCGTATGGTAAACAAAAGACTGATGTGGACGATAGAAAACAACAATTTGCTTCAACCATTTCAATCGGGATTCCGCAAAGGCCGCTGCACAGTTGATCACCTAGTCACACTAGAAACCGAAATCCAATACGCCTTTTTCAATTCCCAGCAACTAATAGCCATATTCTTTGACATGACAAAAGCTTTTGATAACATTAACCATTCAGCGATCCTCAGCAAACTCTCGTCCAATGGGATACACGGTCATCTATTCCATTACATACAGGAATTCCTTCAACATCGTTTCTTTAGAATTAGGATAGGGTGCGAACTATCTGCGAACCAAGAACAGATGAACGGAGTCCCACAAGGCTGTGTGCTTAGTCCGACTTTGTTTTGCCTCGCTATCAACGAACTGGGGCTCAACCTACCTCGAGGTGTCAAACCGATGCTGTTCGCAGATGATTTCGCCATTGCCTGCCGTTCTGGAAACGTTACTACTATACAGCACAAGCTACAAGACGCTATTAATCGCATCAACAACTGGTCACATTCCATTGATCTCGAATTCTCCTCCGAAAAAACCAGAGCTCTACATTTCAGCAGGAAAAGAAATACTCCCGCCTCCCCTACACTTTACCTCGGAAATGCTCCCATTCTTTATACAAATAGTCATAAATTTTTGGGGTTGACGTTCGATAAAAGACTATCATGGGAATCACATGTTTCAGCACTTAAATCGGCTACAACAAAAAAACTTACTATATTAAGATACCTTAGCAATACTTCCTGGGGATCCGATCGCTCTACGATGTTTATGATCTACCAACATTTAGTCTGTTCCAAATTAGATCATGCATGCTTTGTTTATGGATCGGCTCGTTTTCGTACTCTAAATAAGCTAGATACAGTGCATCATATGGGCATCAGAAACGCAACCGGGGCCTTCCGAACAAGCCCAGTTCTTAGTTTATGCGCCGAAGCAGGTATACCTCCGCTTTTATTTAGAAGAAAAAAACTAGCTGTGAACTATATATCGAAATTAATTCTCCAACCTGATCATCCTACCCATAGCTCCATATTTAAACCAAAATTCACAAATGTTTTTAGAAACAAACCTAATTCAACCCTCCCTTTAACAGAAAGAATGTCTTCCGCCATCGATTTCCTTAAAAGCTTACCTATCTGCAAACCAGAACCTCTAAACCCTCCGTGGCTTCACAAACCCCCCAATATTATGCTTGACTTGTCACGATTACTCAAAACCAATACCTCCCATTCCGAATACAAAAATGAATTTACCACTCTGCTCCATACTCTTCCGGATACCTTTTTAATCTATACAGATGGATCAAAATCAGAAGAATCTACAGCCTGCTCATTCGTTACACACAACTCGACACACAAAATAAAATTACATAAACTATGTAACATTTATACTGCAGAGCTTCAAGCAATAGTTTCAGCTTTACACTACGCTATGTCAGTTCCTTCACACTCAATCACCATAGTTACCGACTCACTGAGTGCCTTAAAAGGTTTAAATAGGATGTACTCTTCCCAACCTCTCGTCCTAAAGATACACCGATATATCCATATGCTCCAAGAATTGGAAAAGACAGTATGCTTCATTTGGATCCCAAGCCATGTGGGGATAGTTGGTAATGAGCTGGCGGATAGGGCCGCCAAACAGGCGCTCACCCTTCCGGGTCAAGGCGTAGCTATCCTAACACCGCGAGATATGTCTCAGCCGCTCCGAAAGGAAATATCGGCTGCCTGGCAGTCCATGTGGGACGAGAGTCCTGCTAGCAAACTGAAAGTCGTCAAAACAAATGTGGGGCCTTGGTCCTCATCATGTCGCTCAAGCCGCAGAGAAGAAGTTGTCCTGGCCAGATTGAGGATTGGTCACACTAACATGACCCATCTTCATCTCATTACCAAGGAACCACTTCCTAAGTGCCCACATTGTAACAGTATCCTGACTATCAGCCACATTTTAGAAGAATGCCTTTCTTATAGGACAGGTTTAAACAAATTTGGGCTTATACCTAATATATCCTTCATACTTTCCGATAGTGAAAACAACATCTCGGCGCTGTTCAGGTTTCTTAAGAGTCACCTACTATTTCATAAAATATAGTCTTTTAATTTAACTTATCTTTATTTAATTTATTTTTTAAATTATTTATTTATTTATTTTTACTATTTTATCTAATTATTATACACCTAGTTTATTAGTTTTGACTTATTTATTTATTTATACTTAAAGAGAACTATAGGCGTTGATGACCCCAGGGTTTTACGCCTCAAAACCCCAAACAACAACAACAACAACTCAAAAATATTATGACCTCTTTTATTTTTTAATATACCGTAATACATTCAGTCACACTATTTAACAATCATGAATGTGGTAAAGGGCTTCAAGCACACAATATTTACAGAAAAAAAGATTTAGGAAAAATATTCTATAACAAATTCTTCATGGTACGTCAGCAACATTATTCTACATGCAGACATATGTCAACAGTCAAGGAACAGATTCAGGACACTATCTACAAACGTTTTCACGACAACTTACACGGACATAGTAACACATTATTACTAACCATGGTCACTAACAAGCCGCCTTACAACACACGTAGAAGGCTGAAAAGAAGTTAGATGTGGGATCTCTTGGGATAAATGTGGAATAAAAATCACGCCAGAGGTGCCGCTGGACTATTACCCTATCACGCCAAAAGATCAAACACATTCACTGATTGTCAACTTCATGAAAGGTGTGTATAGAAAAATATAAAGATAAAAAGAAAACAAAACAGTTGATATAATAACCATAAAAAATATATCACCGGAATTGACTGCAATGGGACCTTTCTTGATGTAGATACAAGCATTTGATCGACTCTGGCACCAGGGACTGCTTTACAAACTCCGTCCATTCCTTTCCCCAATATATTTCCTATTAATACGTTCCTATCATCCTGGCATAAAAGGTAGACCATAACTTTTCCAACTCATCTATACTTCCTTAGTATGATGGAGTGCCTCAAGGTAGCATCCTAGCCCCTATTCTATAGTCTCTTTATATACCTGACATACTATTCCATTCCTGTGTAGCGAATACTTCACATGCTCGCTTACAGGTAGTGCTAGCGACGGCTACTAGGGTCACCGTCCGAATAAGAGAAAACGTAGTATTTAATAGTATTTTATATTTTAACTTGTTGATACGATGGTAAATATCATTGTTCATGTAACTGTTTTAAGATAATAAATACACCTTACGAAGACCCTAGTCTAGTAGAGAAACTCTCGCAATTAACAAAATACATTGTTTTATAAGTATAGCCATAAGTAGCTCAGCTTTTCAAATCACCAACCTGCTTCTACCAGGTAGTATCTCCCTAGGTCAGAGTGTCTCTGCCTTTGTAACAGAATGTGGTCTATCTCTATTTAACATCCTTCATCTGCCTTCTTTCCTACTTTCCTACCCTCGTAGGATGGGATGCAAAGCTTTTACCCATATGCACCCATGAGGTATCCTTTCCGCTGCTGTTGTGCTTCTACCATACGTAGCATTTCCTTCCTGCCAGTCCACTCTGCTAATTGGTAGGTGCGGGTTCTGCTTCTACCTGGTAAAATAACCTCTTTCCTGCTGCTGCGGTATGTGCTTCTACCAAGGCGAGAACCACCTCAAATCTTACTCTATTCCTTTCATAAACACGCAATTGTCGAGGCCTACTGAGACCCTTTCTTATCTATAATAATAACCATATCTCGACACCTGCACTGACCTCAATATTTGCGCTGATGACACGTGTGCCTTATCCGTCCATAATGATCCAACTACTGCATCCCAACCCCTTCAGTCCCACATCACAGCAATTGGAGAATGTCGTCAAAATCAGATGATTAATTAAATCCTAACAAATCCCACCGAATCACCTTTACCATTCATCGAAAAATATATGACTTCCATGCCCCCGGAATCCAATAATAACATCACACTTACTCCTGTAGAACAAATCCGATGCCTAGGACTCCAATTTGACAAGCGTCTTCTTTGGAAACCTAACACAAAACTGAAACGACAAGAAACTGCTCGAAGATACCAACTACTACATCACTTACTTGACAAACGTTTAAAACTTCAAGTCTATTACAAAAAACCTATTTACGTCACTATTATCAGACCTATGTGGAAATATAGGATCGACATTTGGGGTTCTATTAAATCATCTTTAAATTCTTCTCGCATCCAACCCTTACCATCCAAAATTCTTTGCAAAATACCGAGAATGCCTCTCATTTTGTCTAAAATCAACTCCTCCATACTGACCTTAACATGCCATTTGTCGCAGACCTAGCCAGTGATAGATATACCTCTTTTCATTCCAAGCTCCCTGCCCAAAAAAATCCACTTGTCCACAATCTATTTCCCTTACATATTTCCGTGAACCCGCAGAGACGATTGAAAAGAAGGTGGCTTCGGGACCTACTGCCTTAAAATTGTTAGTGAGAAGCTACCATTGGGTAGTTTTTTCTTTTGATATTTTCACGATTTTTCTTCTCACTACTCATTTACTTATTGTTTTGTATAATACAGTTGTAAATTACTATAAATCTAATAATAATAATCTACTATAACGGCTTGACCGATTTTTATGAAATTTTATTTGCATATTCAATACCTCTGAGAATTGGCTACTATCTATTTGTCATATCCCGAAGTGATAAGGGTTGTCAAAGCGATTAAGAAAGAGGTAAAACCTTGGAAAACCTCAAGTCGCACCGACCGTAGAGAAGAGGTGGTCCTGGCCCGCCTGAGAATCGGACACACACGGCTAACGCATGGGCACATAATATCAAAAGAATTGCCCCCAAGATGCCAGCATTGTAGGGAAACCTTGACCATAGCTCATATTTTTGAAGAATGTTCCTTCTACATCAGGCAGCTGAACAAAAATAGAATACCAAGCAACGTCGCAGATGCTTTGAGAAACAATGGAAAAAGGATTGGTGAATTAATGTGTCTCATATCTCAAATTGATTTTTACAAGCAGATTTGAACTAATATTGTTATCCTCTTGACTTAATTTATTTTTTATTTATTTACTTTATTTTATTTTTTTTTACTATTTTTTATTTACCTTTATTATTATTTCCTTTTTTTCCCCTTGAATATTATCTTACACTCATTTATCTCAAAAAAACTTATACATATATTATTATATCTTTTAATATTGCAACTAATACTATTTATATTAAATTAATCTTCTAAAATGAATATATCTGGCACCGATGACCGCGATGTTTTGTGCCATTAAAAAATTAAAAACCAACCAACCATCATAATCATTCTGACTATCTTTATAAAAATGTTTACCATAGCAGTAGAAAAGAAGATAATATTCACAGTGAGGAGATAAAGGTAGGTTGGTAACACAAGAAGGATAAAGGACACTTTCCAAACGATAAATAACAGAGGACAACCGTCGAGAAAGGAGTCGAATAATTCCTGCATGTTTGCCCAAGTTCCGGCAAGCTGGAGTTTGCACATAGCAATCCCTGGAGTTTCTAATGTATGCCTTTACATCCAGCAAATATATCTCTTTATTATTCAGTCTCTACGGTAGTGAAGTCCGCGTCTTTGGCTACGTTCACTGAAAGGAAACTATGTTTTTTAAAAATAAATACTCAGTATGGAAAAGTAAATATATAAGTTGAAGGACTATGTCCGGTATTGCTCCGTGGACAGGGCACTAGATAACTGGTTACCAAGGCACGGGTTTGAAACCAGCTGCGGCAGTACAAATATTTGATCTTTTATTTTAGACGTGGGGTGACTGGGGTTTACAAATTTATTTGGTATTCGATTTTAATATGTGGATATTTAATATTTCAATTTAATTCCCTCTGTGTTTATAAAATCATGTTTACTCGGTCAATAATGTTTACATATTCTAAAAATCTGGTGCGAGCAGCACACGACTTTCACTTACCTTCATTTTTAAAATAAATTAAAGAATTTTCAAACACAGTTAGATATAAAATTGAGTGAAATCATTACAGAATTAATTCAATGGAATTTCTATAAAAAACATGTGTTTTATTAAAAAATCGATTACCTTATTATCTAAAATAATCACTTGTATCAATTGATTTTGTATGAGATAATATTTTTTCTAAAATCTCAAGCTTTCTAACGGTATGTCATACATGTATATTACTGTTCTTATGTTCAAAAACAAATAATTGCATACAAAATATATTTTTTCTGTTTTCTCCTTTAGTTGGGTATCGAATTTATTCAATTTATATATTTACCTGTTTTTCATCAGCGTTAACAAGATAATCTAGTTATTATTATTGAATCTACAAAATTAAAGGTACTTTAGGGGAAGACAATTTAAAATATCGGCATTTGAGCCCTGTCACACCATTTTAATCAGAATGAAAACTACATGATATTTTAGCTTATCAAATTTTACATTGTAACAGCGAGTTTAATCAAAATCGGCGGAACCGTTTTCGAGAAAATCGAAAAAAGGTACAAAATGCATGGTATAAAGTGGCTCTTCTGGTAAGCTCATTTTGATGAAAACAATTTTGTCACGTCTCGGGCGTATAGTTGTCTTAAATATGAAATTTCAGTTTCATAGGACTTACCGTTTCCGACCGGGAGTTACCACACACACACACACAGACCTTTTTGCGGGACTTGGTTATTTGGACTCAGGGGACCCTAAAACGTGTATTTCCGTTGAAAACTGGAATTCGAAAATTTTCACGATCGCAATACTTCCCCTTACTATACATAGTTAGTGAGAGTAAAAAAGGATTAGTTAAGGTCCTTTTATGCATCAGTTTCAACCGAGAGTCCTTATCTTTAAATGGTATTTTTCTTGCTAAAAATCCATTTTCGTTATCTAACAATTTTCGATTTTCGAAAAGGAAAATCGGCTGCATAGGCAGTAAAAAAATTTACAGTGTGTGTGTTGCATGCAGAACCGGGAAATTGAACCTGTTATCTTGATCACAGATAGTCACTGTACTACAAGTGAGACCATTTGAATGTATAGAAGTTGTGTTAGGATTTTAAACATTTAAATGGTATTTACAACTGTATTAACAAAAAAAATACATCAAGTAAATGTGATAGTTATATAATACAATGACATGATATACATGTAGAGAAGCTTCCCATTGGAAGCACTAAAAATATTCTAAACTAGAAGGTCCCGGGGCCATTTCTTTCTTAGACGGCTCGGTGGATTATCCGGGATTATAGATGAAGAAAGATTGAAACTAGTGGATTAGAGTGAGAATGGAGTTTGTCATAAAAAAATTGATACCTGGTCCGAGCCAAATCAGTAACATGGGGAACATTGGTCTTTATGGATGAGCTTATCCGTGACAAAGTAAGGAGCGTTGAGCATGTTACGAGGGATTTTGGATTGTAAGGATTGCATGTGGGAAGAATTCGATGGTTTTGTAGAGCCCCCAAACACCACTCCGTCAAGTCCAGATTGGTCTGATAATGGTCATGTAGATGAGCCTTTTTCAGTTCAGAGGAAGGTTTGACCGTTTGTCTAGTAAGTGTTGAAGTAGCCTAAAACGGCAAGTGTTAGGATTTAAGACCACAATTTAAAATTGATCAATTTGAGTCTTACTCAACTGAGTCTACTTAATACTCGATCAGCTAGTTTTTGGCTATTTATTATTTTAAAACTCGTTGATTGCAAACACTTTTTTTTTTTTTAAATAATGTTTTTTATTTGCACTTGTCAAAAGCAATACGTTACAATGACCAAATGAGTTTTAAAAACATAAGCAGTAGACATGGTAGGCATAGAAAAAGAAGGTAGCACCCTTTTCTAGGCTTTGATTTAGCAAAGGAGGTCTCTCGTCCGGCTTCTTTTCAGCCTTCTTATGAATGGAATTTTAGTTATTGACATGTCGCTATAAGTCAATTGACATGTATGTGCAGTTTGCTATTAAACGCAAATAGTTTGTAGAGTTAGAATTGTTTATTGTAATGATTGCAGTTTTTGTATGTGAGTCTTTTTTGCTGAACCATAAATCTGTGAGGCGTAAGTCCATATGGGCTTAAGTAGGTATGTATAAGTATTTAATTTCTGTATAATTTTTACTTTTGATGATTTGGATAAAAGAGAGTATCCTTTAAAAAAATATTTTGTTGTGAAATTTTTATTTTATTTTTTCTTCATATGGACTCTTTTCCTCCCGGATACTAAAGTTAAGAAGAAGAAGAAGAAAATACTTTATTCTGGGACTAATTCCCCTATGAATATCATTAAATTTAACATGGCAAAATATTCACATCTGGCCTAGATACAAAATTAATGAGAAAAAAAAATAGATTTGACATAAGTAAAAATAAAATAATGATATGAAATTAATACATTTGGTGATAATATAATTAACTAATATTATAATCCTTTTTATAAGACTAAAAGAAAATGCACAAAAAAAAACTTACAAAAAAGGACAACAAATGAACACTTATTTCAACTTACTTAAACACTTTTAAAAAGCTAAAAGTATTTACTATCATCTAACAGTACAATTATTATTGTTAGCTAGTGTCATTATAGGAAGTGAAAAGATACTGGAACAAAAAGTATTTGAAAGTGGAGAGAGAGGCTGCTCGACGGATGTTTGTTGGGAGAAAATTCCAAAAACTAGTGAAGCGGTTTAGAAAGAAATGTTAGCATACTTGAATTCTAACTGATCAATCAGCTAAAAACAATTTCAACTTATTCTCCAAAGCCGGAACAGAATATACATGTTGCCCCCTGAGGTTTAGTTCCCATGTGGCTCACTCTGACCCCACCCACTGAGCCAAAGCTATTGATAATCCACGATGATCCGGGGATAATCCGAGATGAGGTTAGGACCAAGCTTAGGCTGTCTGCACGACAAACATACCCTCTGCTTTTCGCTCGCCCAATATTTAGCGTTTCCTGATTAAATGGGTCAGCTTAGTCGATGGAGCACGGGGTTCTGTAAATCTATGAATCAGGTTTTTGTCAGAAAAGTTATTTTCTGTTAGATATCCCGTTAATCGAAAAAGGATGAAAACACCTTTGGCACTCAGCCACTATAAGGCAAAATAGTAATGAGGTGTCGATTCTTCTAGGTGAAGGTCAAATACAGTGAATAAAATTGTAGATTTATACTTCACCACTCTTTTATTAAAAATCTGGTGCCGCCAACACACGACTTTTACATAACTCCATTTTTAAAATCAATGTTATATTATTATCTAAAATAATCAGTTTTTCATCACTCTTTATTAACAAGATAATATTTATTCTAAAAGCTTTATCTTTCCAACGGTATATCATACGTGTATATCAATGCTTTTATGTTCAAAATAAAAAAAATGCATTACACATTTTTTTTTTTCAGTTTTCTCCTTTAGTTAGATATCGATTTCGTTCAACTTAAATATTTATGCGTTTTTTATCGGTGGTAACTAGATAATATATTTATTTTTATAAAATCAACAAATTTAAACGTACTTTACAGGAAAAAAATGTAAAATATCGGCATTTGAGCCCTGTCACACCATTTTAATCAGAATGAAAACTAAATGATATTTTAGCTTATCAAATTTTACATTGTAACAGCGAGTTTAATCAAAATCGGCGGAACCGTTTTCGAGAAAATCGAAAAAAGGTGCAAAATGCATGGTATAAAGTGGCTCTTCTGGTAAGCTCATTTTGATGAAAACAATTTTGTCACGTCTCGGGCGTATAGTTGTCTTAAATATGAAATTTCAGTTTCATAGGACTTACCGTTACTATGTATAGTAAGTGCAAGTAAAAATTAATGCACGACGTTTCGGCTAAAATGCCATCTTCAGGTGCAAAGGAACGAATTTATCTGCAAGTACAAAATATCGTCACAATAAAAAAGAATCCATCTAACAATTTTATTATGAAAATTATATATCGATGCAAAAATATATAATAACAAAATAAAATATATACAGTTAAAATTTATAATCTATATTTATAAAAAAAAAGTGTTTTACTTGATTTTCTTGTCATCGCAGTTTCTCAAAAACGACTATGGTTGTGAATATGAAATTTCTCCTGGAGGTTCCTCTTACCGTCTAGATGTGCAATGGGTTTGGGAGAATTCGTCCCTAGTGATTTTAAAAAATATTTTTCTAAAACGTAAAACAGAATTGGTTATCGAATAACTCAGAAACTATACGCATCCTCAAAATCTATAAGTAATCATTTGAATGACAAGCATATATCTAACCACCTGGGAGTAAAATCGTCTTGCGCGACAGGCCGTGTGGTATAATCTTCTGGGAGAATATACTCACCACGTTTCTCAATGAAATTTTATAGGGTAGTGTCATCACTCCTACGCATATTTTTGTGAGTGGCCACCAGTAGGCTGACGGCTCACACATACCCAGGGATTAAACTCGCTATATCGATGTAAAATTTAATCGGCTTTAATATTATGTAAGTTTCATTATGACTGAAACAGTCTGATGGGGCTTAAATGCAGATATTTTAAATTGTCTTCCCCTAAAAAACCTTTAATTTTGTAGATTCAATAATAATAACTAGATTATCTTGTTAACGCTGATGAAAAACTGGTAAATATATAAATTGAATAAATTCGATACCCAACTAAAGGAGAAAACACAAACAATATTTTTTTAATGCAAATTATCGTTAAAGGTACTTTACATTTTGTATATTCTATAAAAATAACCATATCATATTATCGCCATTGATAAAAAAAAAATAAATATATAAGTTGAACGAATTCCATATCCAACTAAAGGCGTAACTGAAAAAATATTTTTTAACGTAATTGTTGGCTTACTGATGATTAGAACAGTAACATAGACGTATAATATACCGTTGGAAAGAGAAAGATTTTAGAAAAAGATATAATCTGATACACAACGTGGTAGAAGGTAATATAAAGTGACGAATAGGGAATAAAATTATTACTGATTAACAATTTAATATAGTTACATTATTTAATCTAAATCATATGTAGGAGCCTGGCAACACTCTGAGAGGTAACCTGACGATTGGAAGAACCTTCGAGTCAACGCAGTGAGTGAAGCATTAGTGTCGGTCATTGTTCTGATGTATATTCTTTCTATTTTATACTCTGCATTAATAAATCAGTATATCCAAATGACTAAAGACTTATTACTTTAACTTACTATACATAGTAAGGGAAAGTATTGCGATCGTGAAAATTTTCGAATTCCCGTTTTCAACGGAAATATACGTTTTAGCGTCCCCTGAGTCCAAATAACCAAGTTCCGCAAAAAGGTCTGTGTGTGTGTGTCGTAACTCCCGGGCGGAAACGGTCCTATGAAACTGAAATTTTATATTTAAGACAACTATACGCCCGAGACGTTACAAAACCTTTCCAACAAAGTGAGCTTACCAGAAGAGGCACTTTATACCATGTATTTTGCACCTTTTTTCTATTTTCTCAAAAACAGTTCCGACGATTTTG
The DNA here is from genome assembly GCA_023052935.1 of Piezodorus guildinii. Classification (NCBI taxonomy): domain Eukaryota; kingdom Metazoa; phylum Arthropoda; class Insecta; order Hemiptera; family Pentatomidae; genus Piezodorus; species Piezodorus guildinii. The sequence continues at coordinate 167,300,100 of CM041294.1, read as the reverse complement.
GTTAAACTTGCTATATCGATGTAAAATTTAATGGCCTTTAATGTCATGTGGGTTTCATTCTATTAAAAATGGTCTGACAGGGCTTAAATGCCGATATTTTTCTTTCTCTAAAGTACCTTTAATTTTGTTTTTTTTTTATAAAAATAACTATATTATCTTGTTGCCACTGATAAAAAACAGGTAAATATATAAAAATTGAATGAATTCGATACCCAACTAAAGGAGAAAACAGAAAACATATTTTTTTAATGCAATTTTTCGTTTTTGAACATATGAACAGTAATATACATGTATGATATACCGTTGGAAAGTAAAGATTTTAGAAAAATTAATACCTAATGCACAAGCTTTTAAAGGTTAATAAAGAGTGATAAAATACTGATTATTTTAGATAATAATATAATAGATTTTTTAATAACAACACATGTTTCTATAGAAATTCAATTTAATTAATTCTTTAACAGTTTCACGTATTTTTATCTTTAACTGTATTTGAAAATTGTATTTTAATTACCAACAAATCTACACATATGTTTCCAACGAAAATGAATACACGTTTTATTAAAATCAACTTTAAATATTATTTAAATTGAATCATAGTTAATAATTTTTAAATTAATTTTTAAAAGTCGTGGTAAGTGAAAGAAGTAGTGTGTTGCACGCACTAGATTTTTTTTATTTTAATCCAAAATTTTAAGACTCATGATGACAGCTCCTTGTTACGTAAACAACATAACACTACCTACGGACTTACAACAACTAACATTTACGAATACTATATTCTCGTTTTCACAGTAAACTTAACGGACACGACAATAGACTGATTAACGACATGTCACAAGAAGGTTGAAGAGAAGCTGGATGAGAGACCGTCCCTACCAAAGCCTAGGAAGGGGTGCTGCTGGGCTCTATTACTTCCCCATGCCTACCTTGTCTGATCTCAATTCGTACAGCAAATTTGCTGAGTTTATATGTTTTAAAAATTTTAAACTTTATATGTCCAGACTTATGTAATACTAATACATGAAATCAGAGGGTCTCTCCGATTAGCAATACGAAAAAACCTGCAATGCTAAAATGTTAGAAAAAATACGTTGGCACTAATTAATCTTACAGACAATCTATAGAAGGTCTCATATCCAACATCATATCGGTGTTTTCCTTGGCCATACTAGTCATTGGTATTTTAAAAATTGTTTGTATGGAAATAGAAAGGGATATTTTTATAGAATCTACAAAATTATAGGTACTTGAGAGGATGAAAATTTAAAATATCGGCATTCAAGCCCTGTAAGATATAAAATCCTATTAAACTTTACATCGATATTACAAGTATAATCAAAATTTTGGAGCCGTTTTTGAAAATTCGTAAAACGGTGCAAAATGTAATGACTAAAGTGGACTTTTATAAACAAAAAAACTGATGTATCATCTAGGGCTCATAGTTGTATTAAATATGAACTTTTAGTCCGATGTTATAATATTCGTGCTAGATATACCATATACCCACATAACTTTTCGTTCGGCTTGGTTATTGGGGTACTTAGAGGCCTCTAAAACGTGTATTTTCGTTGAAAACTATAATTCGTAAACTTTCACTGTCACAATATTTTGCCTTACTAAATATTTCATATATAAGTAAGTGAAAGATATTAAAAAAAAATCTGGTGCGGACAACACACGACTTCCACTTACCTCCGTTTTTAAAATCGTTTAAAGAATTTTCAATACAGTTAGAGATAATAATGAGTGAAACATTAAACAATTAATTAAATGGAAATTTCTATAGAAACATGTGTTTTATTAAAAAATCTATTATATTATTATCTAAAATAATCAGTTAGTATTATCGGCTTTTCATCACTCCTTGCTAACTTTTAAAAGCTTGTGTATAAGATAATATTTTTTCTAAAATCTCTAAACTATCCAACGGTATATCATACATGTATATTACGTTTCTTATGTTAAAAAACCAAAAATTGCATAAAAAATATTTTTTTTCAGTTTTCTCCGTTAGTTAGGCATCGAATTCATTCAATTTATATTTTACCAGTTTTTCATCAGCGTTAACAAGATAATATAGTTATTTTTATAGAATCAACAAAATTAAAGGTGCTTTAGAGAAAGAAAATTTAAAATATCGGCATTTAAGCCCTGTCATACCATTTTAATCAGAATAAAACCTATATGATATTAAAGCTCATTAAATTTTACATCGATATAGCGAATTTAATCAAAATCGTCCGAACCGTTTTCGAGAAAATCGAAAAAAGGTACAAAATGCATAGTATAAAGTGGCTCTTCTGATTTCTGAAGCTCATTTTGATGAAATAGGTTTTGTAACGTCTCGGGTGTATATTTGTCTTAAATAGAAAATTTCAGTTTCATAGAACTTTTCGTTTTCGCCCGAGAGTTACCACACACACACACACACACAGACCTTTTTGCGGGACTTGGTTATTTAGACTCAGAGGACCCTAAAACGTGTATTTCCGTTGAAAACTGGAATTCGAAAATTTTCACGATCGCAATACGTTCTCTTACTATATATAGTAAGTGAAAGTAAAAAAAACAAAAACATTTCTGATATATTTACTGCGTTACTATATACTTCATTGGAAGTTTGAGTTCTAGGCTTCCTTGCTGCGAACATAGAGCTATCGGAAATTGTCGTGGGAGTTTGATTTGTAGCTTTATCAGGCAATGGACGTTCATTGCCTGCGTATTCAGGACACAATCTGTAATGAGACAGATATTAGGACAGTGTTGGGTAATTCTGACCAATGGTTTCACACTTTCACCCTCTGTCAGGCCAGGAATGTAGAGGCACTTTCACTTTCACTGATCTTAATATGAAATATATGTGACCTAAATATAGAGTTCGTGTTCTCAACGGAAATACACCGTTTAATTCCACCTGGGTCTAATGTAGCAAGATTCGAAAAATGGTCAGTAGATGAGTACATAGTAAGTAAAGCACAAAATTGAAAAGTAGTTTGAATCTGTAATTATGAATTTCTTAAATGTATATTTATGGAATGTTACAGCAACTTTTACATTAAAATGGCTTTTTTTTGTAATTCACCCGACTAATTTAAATTATTTTTCTTTCTTCAGAATTTCTGTCCTTATAGGAAGATTATATTCGATTAGATTATTTATTTACTATAATAAATGTATTTTATTATTCTATAAATAACTATTTAAAATTAAGGTCGTTCATTATCAATAAAAAAAATAACTTATTAATATTCATAATTATGAGCAGTTAATTAGTTAAAAGTAAACATTCTTAAATACAAAATAAACATAAGCCCCTAAGAAAAAGATTCTGGTGCGGGCAACACACGACTTTCACTTACCTCCGTTTTTAGAATCGATTGAAGAATTTTCAAAAACATTAAGAGATAAACATGGGTAAAACCATTAAAGAATTAGTTAAATGGAATTTCTATAGAAACATGTGTTTTATATAAAAAATATATGATATTATCTAAAACAATCACTTAGTTTTATCGGCTTTTTATCACTCTCTATTAAATCTTACAAGCTCTTGTGTATTAGATAATTTTTTTTTTTCTAAAATCTTTAGCTTTGCAACGGTATATTACACATGTATATTACTGTTCTTATGTTCAAAAACGAAAAATTGCATTAAAAAAAATATTTTTTTCAGTTTTCTCCTTTAGTTGCTTTTCAAATTTGCTCAACTTGCATATTTATCTGTTCTTTGTCAATGCTTACTAGATAATATAGTTATTTTTATATAATCAACAAAATTAAAGGTACTTTAGAGGAAGGAAATATCGGCATTTAAGCCCTGTCAGACCATTTTAATCAGAATGAAACCTACATGATATTAAAGCCCATACAATTTTACATCGATATAGAGAGTTTAATCAAAATCGTCGGAACCGTTTTCGAAAAGAGGTGCAAAATGCATGTTATAAAGTGTCTCTTCTGGTAAGCTCATTTTGATGAAAAATGCGAATGAAAAATAATCGGGCGTATATTTATCTTAAATATAAAATTTCAGTTTCATAGGACTTACCGTTTCCGCCCGGGAGTTACCACACACACACACAGACTTTTTTGTGGAACTTGGTTATTTGGACTTAGGGGACGCTAAAACGTGTATTTCCGTTGAAAACTGGAATTCGAAAATTTTCAAAATCGCAATACTTTCCCTTACTATTTATATTAAGTGAAAGTAATAGTAATTTGCAAATACTATAGTAGGTATTATATCCCAATGACTGTTTTGAATCATACGAATCTGTTATAAATTCACACAGATCTTTTTGTTTTACCTAAAATAAAAATCAAGCTTTGTAACTTGTAAAATTATATTAATGAAATGAAACGCTAATTAATATTTATTCTAGTTACCAGTCTAGCTGAACTTAATCACTTTTCTGCTAAATTTGAAAAAAACATAACATATTTCTGACCTACACATGTTCCGGATGTAACAACAAATATTTCATCAAAAAACGGAAGAACTGAAGTGTTATTATATACCATGCATATATGACCTTTTTAACACATATTTTTTCAACATTCGCTAGAACGATTTTTATAACACTCAATATATCGGCGATAAATTAAATTGTCCTTATTTAATCGTTCCCAAATTACTGTGTAATTTTTAAATTGTATAAACTGAAATGACATATTATATATATATATATATATATATATATATATATATATATAAATATATAATATATATATATATTGATTGGTTCTAGTCAGTGTGTTTCGTTTAATAAAAGGGTTGAAACTAAACTCAAATACACAAGAATCGAAAATATTCTTGTTTATTTCCAGTAACCTAAATCTGTTTACAAACAAAGGCCAAGAACCCGAGTTAACAACCTCGAGAAATTAATAAAACCGTTTTCTGAAAATGTTTGTTTTGTTGACCTTTTCTGCCGACGTCTACGAAACAAGCCATCACCAGGCCTTTCTACATAACATGATGAATAGAAAATACCTCCAAGAATAATATTGATTTTTTTAATATATACAGTTATTTGCCTTTTAATAGTTATTTGGAAATAATAAAACATTGTGTAATAATTTGCAGCGTGTTTACTTTCACTTACCTATATATGAAATATTAAGTAAGGGAAAGTACTGAAATCGTGAAAATTTTCGAATTCTGTGTATGCTATAAGAATAACTATATCATCTTTTTAGCTCTGTTAAAAAACGGATTAATATATAGTTTGAACGAATACGATCTCTTATTAAAGGAGAAAAGAGTAAATATATTTTTTAATGCAATTTTTAGATTTTTACTTTCACTTACTATATATAGTAAGAGAAAGTATTGCGATCGCGAAAATTTTCGAATTCCAGTTTTCAACGGAAATACACATTTTAGGTTCCCCTGAGTCCAAATAACCAAGTCTCGCAAAAAGGCCTGTGTGTGGTAGCTCCCGGTCAGAAACGGTAAGTCCTATCAAACTGAAATTTCATAATTCAGACAACTATACGCCCGAGACGCTACAAAACCTTTTTCATCAAAATGAGCTTCAGAAATCAGAAGAACCACTTTATACCATGCATTTTGCACCTTTTTTCGATTTTCTCGAAAACGGTTCCGACGATTTTGATTAAACTAGCTATATCGATGTAAAATTTAATGGGCTTTGATATAATGCAGGTTTTATTCTAATTAAAATGGTATGACAGGGCTTAAATGCCGATATTTTAAATTTTCTTTCTCTAAAGCACCTTTAATTTTGTTGATTCTATAAAAATAACTATATTATCTTGTTAACGCTGATGAAAAACTGGTAAAGATATAAATTGAATGAATTCGATGCCTAACTAACGGAGAAAACTGAAAAAAAATATTTTTTATGCAATTTTTGGTTTTTTAACATAAGAAACGTAATATACATGTATGATATACCGTTGGATAGTTTGAGATTTTAGAAAAAATATTATCTTATACACAAGCTTTTAAAAGTTAGCAAGGAGTGATGAAAAGCCGATAATACTAACTGATTATTTTAGATAATAATATAATAGATTTTTTAATAAAACACATGTTTCTATAGAAATTCCATTTAATTAATTGTTTAATGGTTTCACTCATTATTATCTCTAACTGTATTGAAAATTCTTTAAACGATTTTAAAAACGGAGGTAAGTGGAAGTCGTGTGTTGTCCGCACCAGATTGTTTATTATAATAACAATAATAGAGACAGTGTGATATACCGTTAGAAAGCTAAAGATTTTAGAAATGTGATTATTTTATACACAAAATTGTAAAATTTAATGGGGAGATGATTGCCGTAGATAATAATCCAACAGATTATTTAATAAAACACTTGTTTCTATTGAAAGACACTGTAATTAACTCTTTAAAAATTTATTTATTTTTATCTCTGTCTTTACAAATTCTTACAAACAACTTAAATTGATTTTAACAACGGAGGTAAATTAAAGTCGTGTATTGCGCGCCCGATTTTTCTAAACTCTCATTATGAATAATAATCCTAGAAAATACAGATGATTTATTGAAAAGGTTTTTCAGAATAAGAAAAGACTATTTAGAATAAGCGAGGTGATATTTTGCAAGTGGAAGAGGGAATGTTTTCTTTTTTTTTTGCTCGCGGCAACGAATAAATGACGGCTTTAAAGCGCCCTGACAAATGGCCCAATTAAACTCGGAATTATGAAACTGTGAGGGAATTATTGCGGGGTTTGCCAACTTATACACATCCTCCGGATTAACATTTTTAAACTGTCGACGTTCGACGGGCATTTTGTATTGTTTTTTTTTTGTTTTTTAATGATTTCATTTAGCTTAGGTATTAATGTGCCGATTAAGTAAAACACAAACAATATGTATGAATAGATGAGTTATTTTATTTATTTAATTATTCGTCACGCTTGTAACTTGACATCCAGTGAGCTCTCAGACGATTTTCTCAAACCCGGCTAAAACGATTTTGATTAAACTCACTATATTGAAAACAAAATTAACGAATTAATATTATGTACATTCTGATTGATATTATTATATATTAAATACAACAGATGTTCGAATTGTAAAAATCTGGTGCGGGCAACACACGACTTTCACTTACCTCCATTTTTAAAATCAATGAAAGAATTTTCAAAAACAGTTAGAGATAAAAATACTTGAAACTATTAAGGAATTAATTAAATAACCAACTATTATTACATACATTATTATTAAATAACTAACTATAATTTAAAAAAAAACTATTATATTATTATCTAAAATAAGCAGTTAGTTTATGTTCATTTCATCACTCTCTATTAACATTTAAAAGTTTATGTATGAGATAATATTTTTTCTAAAATATTTAGCTTTCCAACGCTATATCATACATGTATATTACTGCTCTTATGTTCAAAAACGAAAAATTGCATTAAAAAAATATTTTTATGTTATCTCCTTTAGTTGGGTATCGAATTTATTCAATTTACATATTTACTTGTTTTTATCAGCGTTAACAAGATAATATAGTTATTTTTATTGAATCTACAAAATTAAAGGTACTTTATGGGAAGACAATTTAAAATATCGGCATTTAAGCACTGTCAGACCATTTTAATCAGAATAAAACCTACATGATTTTTATGCCCATTAAATTTCACATCGATATAGCGAGTTTAATCAAAATTGTCGGAACCGTTTTGCATAGTATAAAGTGCCTCTTCTGGTAAGCTCATTTTGATGAAAAAAGTTTTGTCTCGTCTCGGGCGTATATTTGTCTTAAATATGAAATTTCAGTTTCATAGGACTTACCGTTTCCGCCCGAGAGTTACCCCACACACACACACACACACAGAACTTTTTGCGGGACTTGGTTATTTGGACTCAGGGGACCCTAAAATGTGTATTTCAGTTGAAAACTTTTCACGATCGCAATACTTCCCCTTACTATATATAGTAAGTGAAAGTAAAAATAATAAAGAGTGATAATGGACGGTCCCAATTGTGTAATAATCAAATAGCATTAAGCCAATATAAGAGGAATGGTCGGACAGGATTTAAATGCTGACATCTATTCCTCTAAAAGTACCCTGAATTTTATTGATTCCATAAAAACAACTATATCGTCTTGTTAACATTGTTAAAAAAACGGCTGAATAACAAAATTAAATGACTTTTATAACCAACGAAAAACAGGAAAAATAAAAAATAGTAAAGTAAATTTTATAAAAATAGTAATATAGATGTATAATGTTGGAAAGCTAAACATTTGAGAAAATAATGTTATATACGAGTTGTGGACGATAATGTGAAGTGACGAATAGGGCTTAAAGTTAAATGTTATTGAACACAATTTTATATTGTTCTACTATTTAATTTAAAACATATACTTATTTCCAACAAAATAAAATATAATTCTTTTAACTTTTTTTCCCGGTTTTAGGGTATGCCGATGATTTGGTACTGCTAATTGAAGACACGGAAACCATACAGGTAAATAGAAGTGTGTTATTAAAAACCGGTAAAGAAATAGGACTCGAATTAAATACCGATAAGACGAAATATATAATTGGTAGCAGAATCGGTGGCGATCTTGGTGATATTAATATATCAGGGCATACTTTTGAACACGTAGAGAAATTCAAGTATTTAGGTTCAATGATAACAAGAAAAAATGAAATCCAGGAAGAAATAAAGTCCCGGTTAAAGATGGGAAATGCTTGTTATTATTCAGTTGCTAAGTTACTTAGTTCGCGGCTTCTATCTAAAAACTAAAAGGTTAGAATTTATAAGTTCTGCGTATGCGCATGAGTATAGCGGTCATTTTTCAAGTCGGCTCTTGGATTTCTTGCTTTTTCAGTTGGATATCACTTCAGAACAGTCTTGAAAACATCACCAGGCTTCAGGATAACAACAACAGTAAATATTGGAGCAAACAATGGTAAGTTGGGTTACAATTTACACCGTAAAGTGAATGCTGAGTCACCTCTTCATATCAGCTGATTGCCAATAGCTAGGCAAGGCTGGTCTTGCTTAACTTTTCTTAAGTTATTATTTTTCCTCCCACATCTGGTTATTATTTAATTATTTTCCTTACATGAAATGCGATATTATCATCAAGTAGTGTCCTCCAAAGCTTCAACTAAAAGATCTAGATCTAGTGGTTCAATCCCGTCTCCTACGAAACAAAGACCTCGCCGTGATACTAATAAAAGATTACAAGCAACCCGTTCGGGTACTAATTCAGAATCTGAACCACAACCTGGCACATCGTCACAAGGGATGACTGACGAATCACCGTTTTTCACCCCAAATCCTTTTCAGATTTTACATAACGAAAAAGAAAACATGGAATCTGCTCCTATACCTAGTGAACCACGACCTCCTCCAATATTTGTCAAAAATATTAAAAATTTCCAGTTGTTGTGTACACAATTGAACAAAATTACCGATTCTACCAGCTACTACTGTATGAGTAGAATTAATGACACCAAAATATCTCCTACTACTGCCGAGACATATAGAAAAATAGTGAAATATCTAACTGATACCAAAGCGGATTTCCATACCTACCAGCTACGCCAAGAGAGAGCTTTAAGGGTTGTAATCAGAAACTTACACCCCTCGACACCAGTTGAAGCTATTAAAGAAGAACTAACGGAGATAGGCTATAAAGTGCGGCAAGTCACTAATGTCCTAAAGGACAAAATTCCACTACCTCTCTTTTTCGTGGACTTAGAGCCATCGGAAGGAGTTGAACAAATCTATGACCTCAATAGATTGTACTATACCAGCGTAAGAGTGGAAAAACCTTACATAAAGAAGGAGATAGTTCAGTGTCATAACTGTCAAGCATATGGTCATACTAAAAGTTATTGTCATCACATACCTCGATGCGTGAAATGCGGTGAACAGCACAAGTCTGTGGAATGTACGAAACCAAAATCTACACCCGCTGTATGTGCTCACTGCCTCAAGGACCACCCGGCCAACTATAAAGGATGCCAAATCTATAAGGAACTCAGGACCAGGTTTCAAAAACCTCAAGTACTGGATGAAACAGCAAGACAAGTAAGAAACAGAAGAGAACCCTCAAAACTTATTGATGCGAATGTATCATTTGCCCACCTACTTGGAGGTGGGAATCAAAGTACTGAAGCCGTGGCCCTGCCGGAAGTACAGAATGTACCTCAATCCATTCCACATATACCTCTTCCTCAAAATGTAACCAATCTTAAAAATCCTAATCAACCACAAATCTCTCATATCCCTCCTCCTTCAAATGCCACAGACCTTAACAGTTTGATGACATCCTTTATCTCCGAAATGAAATCCCTTGTTATGCCCCTAATATCACTCCTAACGAATCTCGTTTCAAATCTCATTCCTGCCTTTAAAAAACCATAAATGACTACATCTAATTCCTTATCCATTCTCCTTTGGAATGCGAATGGTGTTAGAACTCACACTGACGAACTTACAGCCGTACTGCAAGACAAAAACATTGATGTTGCACTCATTACTGAAACTAGACTAACCACAAAACAGTACTTTAAAATACCAGGATACACGACATACCGGACAGACCATCCAGACGGCAAAGCCCACGCCGGTACTGCTGTCATAGTCCGCCGATCCCTCACCCATCACTTACACCCAATTTCCGCCCACGATTACCTACAAGCAACTTCCATAGTTATCAAAACCTTTTCCTTTCCGCTTATCATCGCATCAGCATACTGCCCTCCTAAACATCCCATTTCCTCTGCCCAATTTGAATCCTTCCTCAACTCCTTGGGTAATCACTTCATTTTGGGTGCAGACTTAAACGCTAAGAACCAACAGTGGGGTTCTAGAACCACCAATTCTCGTGGACGGACATTGCAGTCTGCACTCAACTCCCGACGCTTTCATCTCCTACCTCCCGATTCTCCTACATACTGGCCAACAGATCCTAACCGTAATCCTGACATCCTCGACTTCTTCATCCACAGCGGATTAGGCTCTCTTAATTTTTCCATAGCTCGCCTTGATGAACTATCCTCTGATCATAGTCCATTGATTCTAAATGTATCCATAACACCTATTCCTAAACCTATCCCACCGTCATTCATTAGAGGCCCTGTCAACTGGAACCTCTTCCGCGAAATCCTCACTAATGATATTGACTACAGAGTGATTCTCAAAACCCCAAATGACGTTGACGACGCCGTATATTCCTTTACAACCGCTATTCAACAAGCCGCCTGGACTGCCTCCTCTCCCAAGTACTCCCAAATAATTCCTTATAAAAGCCATTTACCACAACACCTGACAGACCTCATTAACAACAAACACCGAGCCAGAACATTATGGCAACGCACCCGCCACCCAGAGGATCGCCGCTCCTATAACTTTTTTTGTAGAAAATTAAAGCGGGAGTTGGCGATCTTCCGATCCCAATCCTACAATACCTACCTCTCCTCTCTCTCGACTCGTGACAATTCCCTGTGGAATGTCACGAAGAGAATCCTAAAATCCCACACCATTTCCCATCCTCTCCGGCGCTGTGATAGTTCCTGGGCTGCTTCTGACAAGGATAAGGCCGAGGAATTCGCACAGCACCTTTCCAAAATTTTTACTCCTCATCCAGAGCTTAATCCTACCCATACGGCAGCAGTTGAAGAGTTCCTTATATTACCAATACCGCTTTCCTTACCACCTAAAGCAATTAATCCCTCTGAGGTCAGATATCTTCTTAAAAAGCTTCCTCTCCGTAAATCCCCTGGATACGATCTCCTTACTCCTCAAATCTTAAGACAACTTCCACCTAAAGCCATTACATTCCTTACATATCTCTATAACTGTATCCTACGCACTACCTATTTTCCTCTCTTATGGAAACATTCAACTATCATCCTTTTCCTAAAACCAGGCAAACCTTCTAACAACACGTCATCTTACAGACCTATCAGTCTACTTCCGATCCTCTCAAAAATTTTCGAAAAGCTCCTACTAAAACGAATCCTAGCCAAATTTTAAAATTTTCCTTCACATCAGTTCGGATTTCGTCCTCAACATTCCACGGTTCAGCAAGGACTCCGAGTTGTGGACCACATTTCCTCCGCCCTTGAGTGCAAGGAGTATTGTTCGGGTGCCTTTCTGGACATATCTCAAGATTTCGACCGGGTGTGGCACCCGGGATTGCTCTTTAAGCTCAAAACCTATTTACCCCAATCCTTATACCTAGTCCTCCGATCCTATCTATCAAACCGCTCCTTCCGAGTTCGCTGAGGCTCAGAATTTTCCAAACATTATATTGTTGAGGCTGGTGTTCCTCAAGGCAGCGTCTTGGGACCCGTCCTCTACATCCTCTATACCGCCGATATCCCTACCGATCCCGATACCTTTCTGGCAACATTTGCTGATGATACCGCCATTTTGTCATCCAATTCCGATCCTGAAGCAGCATCGCTTAATTTACAAAATCACCTTTCCCTTGTCGAGGACTGGTGTAACGCTTGGCGTATTAAGGTGAACGAAAACAAGTGCTCACACGTCACATTCACTCTTCGACGCAAATCCTGTCCAACGGTTTATTTCAATTCCCTACCGCTTCCTTCCTCTGACACAGTCCGGTATCTTGGCTTTTTACTAGACAAAAGACTGACGTGGAACCCACACACAAGACTTAAAAGAAAAGAACTTAACCGCAGATTCGGCCAGTTATACAGACTACTAAACAGAAAATCTCATCTTACAGTTGACAACAAATGACTAATATACAAGACAGTACTTAAACCAATATGGACCTACGGACTTGAACTGTGGGGGACAGCTAAACATTCTAACATCAAACGCATCCAATTCTTCCAATCCAAAGTCCTCCGAACAATAGTTAATGCTCCTTATTACGTTACCAACTCTACCCTACACTACGACCTTAAAATTCCGTTTATTTTAGACCTGGTACCATCCAAATTTTCCAAATTTCATCAGAACCTTACTCATCATCCTAACCCTCTAGCACAATCCCTATCCAGTACCACCCATCCCTACAATCCTCCTCGAAGATTGAAACGGCAGTGACCGCGAGACGTATTGTAAACGTTTAAATTGGAGTTCTGACACTGGTCAGATCCTCCACTCATGTAATGTATGTTTGTGGCTATCGCGTCCTAGTTCGGCCTCCACTGATTCACACCAGTGGCGCGGCTGAGAGAGAGGGTCTAGGATCTTTTGGATTCCGCTTTTTCCTCCACAAGTGGAGGGAAAAGCCCAGTCTGGGGTCCCTCTATAGCACTTGTATATTTTGTATATAGTTATGTTTGTTTGAATGATGTTTGTTTATTTGCAAATTTATTTATCTCAATTATAGGTTAATGTTTTGTTTTGTTTTGTTTTTATATTTATTATTATTTAATTCTATATATATATAAATATATCATTTATTTGTATTTATCTCAGTTATAGGTTGTTGTTTGTTTTCTCATTTTGTATATATATTATATTTTATTTATTTGACTTTATCATTGTATATATTGTGTGAAAGGGTTCATATATCACTATTACTAATGTTCATATAGAAACAAATTGTAATATATCTCAATAAAAAAAAAAAAAAAAAAAAAAAAAAAGAATTTATAAAACTATTATTCTTCCGACAGTTATTTACGGATGTGAAACGTGGCCGCTTACTTTGAAGGACGAATAACGGTTTAAGGTTTTCGAAAATAAGGTACTGCGTAAAATATTTGATCCAAAGAGAGATGAGGCCACTGGGGAGTTTAATAGGTTGCACAACACGGAATTGCGGAACTTGTATCCTGTGAATATAATTGAGTTGATAGCATCGCGGAGACTCAAATGGTGATCCGACTAGTAGACGTCCGAAAGGTAGGCCGAAGCGTCGATGGGAGGATTGCGTTAAGGCTGATCTCGGGGGCTTGGGCTTGACCGGCGAACATTGGACGAGTCTTTGTAGACAGAATTTGATGGTATCGGCATCGAACCTTCGGGTTCGGTAAGCCTATTATTATTATTTAACTGTTTTTAGCTCTTGATTTCATAGATCATTAATTGACTTTAACAACCGAGGTGATTGAAAGTCGTATGTTATCCACACCTTATTTTTTCTTTTGCTAAATTGTCCCTTTTAAAGCTTGCTGTTGGTTTTATTTTCATATTCTTTAAAGTCCTATTTATTTTCTTTGGAATGTATGTTATTTTTGTATTGTATTGTATTGTATATTGTATAAATTTTTTCTACTCTTTATTTATTTTGCATAAATTGAATAAATGAAAAGGAATAAACGGGGCCTCTTACAGCCTTAATACTTATTGCCCTTAAATCTACCCTACACAATATATAATTTATTTTTTCCAAAAAAAAAAAATCATGTTATACGTATTTTATCCATTGTATCCTGCAAATATTCCGGTATGTAATAAATAAAAACAACAAATTCTGTAAAAGTTGTAGTGTTTCAGGGCTAACACCCGTGTTAGGAGGTGATTAGACTCTGATCATCACACTCTCATCCGCCATGTTTTACTAAATATTGGGTACCATTGGGTATTATAGAGGTTGTGTGCCCTAGAAGGGCCGATCCACGGTTGAAATAACATAATAAATAATTACGCCTCATCCAGGATTGGAACCCAGGACTCCAAGAACAGAAGACTAGTATTCGATCCATACCACGCTGCTCATAAATAATTACTGAAACAATATTTTACTAGATAACATAGTATATATACTTATTATTTAGCTTAGCGGGGCTTTTGACGAGAAACTTAAAAATTAGAATTTACACCCTCACTTAGCTTCCGCTTTTTCTAAACCCGCCGAGAGAGAGGCGTAGGGATCTCTAGGGCTTTGATCGTCTCTCTAAGCGTGGTTTTCCGGCTCGGGTTGTAAATATTCTACATAGGTATGTGTGTTTGTTGTTGAGTATGTTCAATTACATTTATTTTATTTTTCTTCTGTGTTTTTCATTCGTTTCTCCATTTTATTTCTCTTGTTTTGTGCTTTGTAAATTTTGTGTGAATGAAGTAATTTATCACCATTACTATATTAGGATATAATATAATATTAAAGTTTTTAAATAAAAGAACTTACAAACCTACACGTCGTAGTCAATATTTAAGGACAAACAATGGCTTGAGCATGTCGAGATTAAGCTTCCGAGTCAAAAAATAAATGAAGCCATTAGGAAAGTAAGAAAGCTAGTCTACGACTAGTAAACCGAGACGTCGGTGGGAGGATGATGTTGAGTCTGATGCCATAGGCTTGGGCTTGAACAGTGGTCATTCGATGGATTTTTTTAAGTAAAACTTGGTGTTATTGGTCTCGCTGAGCATTTTACTATTATTTATCCGGAATATTTATAAAAATCAAATAAATATATATCTTAGATGACTTAACAGTAACTAAGGTCCATAATATGGTCTGTGGAATTTTTCGAGAAAATTAATTGTGAAAAATAGGCCTCGAACTGAAAAAAAAAAGTAAGTTTTTCTCTCTTCGAGCACCGAAAACAAAAAGTAGTAGCTGATTAGATTGGAATGAGTGTCGAGTGGGCAACTTGCCCTGACATCTCGTCGTTATCTCAGGTCTCTATACTTGTCACCAGCAGGGCATAGCTTCTCTCCACTTTGTCAATATATCGAGACATATATGAAAGAAGTGTATTTTCAGTTATATATCATTAGTTCGAAATTTATAATTTTTTTTCATTCACTAACTATTGGGTTGTGTGAAATGAAATGTCCGTTTTCAAAGTAAAGGATTTTTATTAAAAATACGATATGAAAACAAGATAATTTTATTTTTTCTACACATTTTTCCCAACATGATACCAAAATTTTCATCTCCGAACTGAAAAACTCTGAGGTTTGAAGTGAAAAAAAATCTTAAAACGCACTTTCAATTTTCGCACGATTTCTTTTGAAACATGCCGCTCAGTGAGGTCATGAGGTACCCATGTATCGAGCTTTTTTACTTTCCCAATACACTTAAATGTCTGTAAACGGTAGAAGCACTTGCATTTAGTTGTGCTGAGAATCCTTTAACTGTTTGGTAGGGGTTTTCTTCTACTGTATGTTTGAGGACATCGTTGTCTATTACGGATGGGAGGTCTTCCTCGGGACAAGTTTTCCAATCCCCAGCTGAAAACTTAGTAAACCAACGGCGAATAATTCGTTCATTAATACTCCCTTCCCCAAACGCCTTGCAAATATTTCTAACGGCCTCAGCTGCTGAATGGCCGAGTTTAAACTCGTACAAAAATATTACTCGGAAATCGCGTGTTTCCACGTTCATATTTGGAGGCATACTAAAAAGTGAGTAATTGATTGGGAAGCTAATGTTTATAATACAAAGGTAGAGGATTAGTAACTGTTTACTTTAAATATATAAATATTCGGAAGAAAACAACAGAGACATGCAAAATCCTTTATGTATTTCAGAAACTATAAAAACGGACATTTCATGTGAAAAAACCCAAATATTTATTCCCAGCATCCTTCCTACAGCCACAGGAAGATAAATTTCTTGAAAAATTTCTCAGAAGATAAAATTTAAAAGATATATATATATATATATATATATATATATATATATATATATACATATTTATATGTATATATATTTATAAAAAGATGTCATATATATGGTAATATGGTAAAATGTCATATTTGAGAGATGTTACAGTAACTTTTCAGCAAAATCAGCCGACCAATTAGAGATAGGCTTTCGTTTTTATCGTGTGCTGTTCAGTGACATCTGGCCTGTGTGCTCATTTGTAATGACCAAATAGTGCTAGTTAATACTATTCATTTTGCATCTTTTTACAATTTAATCGAAATCGACAAACGATTTTGATTAAGCCCGCTAAATAGATGTAAAATTTAATTGCCTTTAATATCATGTAGGTTTTAATGTGATCGAAATAGTCTGACAGGGCATAAATGCTGATATTTTAAATTTTTCTTGTCTAAAGTAATTTTAGGTTTGTCGATTCTAAAAAAAAATATCTATAGCATGTTCATAGCATTCATAAAAAGTGGCTTAATATAAAATTTTAAAGAATTTGATAAATAACGAAAACTAACGAAAGAAAAGAGCAAAAATATTAGTTTATGAAAACAGTAAAATAATATACCGTTGGAAAGCTAAAGATTTTAGAAAAAATACTGTCTTATACACAAAAATTGTAAAAGTTAACGTTACTATCCGTTAAGAAAGTCCATAACACTAAGAGATTTTCTTAGTTGATAAAATAATATATTATTTAATAAAACTAATATTTCAATTAAAACTCAATGTACTTAATTCTTTAACAGTATATTTTCATCTCTAAATGTATAAAAAACTTCTTAAATTGATTTTACTGCCCGTCGCTTTCGCTTACTACAACACTTACTGGACAGACGCTCCAACCTTCCACTTAACTACAAAAGGCTCATCTATATCACCATCATAAGGCCTATCTGGACTTACGGAGTAGAGCTTTGGGGCTCTACAAAACCATCAAATTCTTCCCGTGTTCAATCCTTACAATCCAAAATCCTTAATGCTCCTTACTTTGTCACAAATAAACTCATACATAAAGACCTTAATATCCCATATGCTGCTGATTTGGCCCGAACCAGGTATCAATCCTTCCATGAAAAACTCCACTCCCACTCTAATCCTCTAGTTTCAATCCTTGCTTCCTCTTTAATTCCTGACAATCCTCTGAGGCGCCTGAAAATAAGATGGCCTCGAGACCTTCTAGTTTAGTTACCTAGTGGAGTGATGCCAATGGGCATTTTATCTTCATGTTTTTTTTCATGTATTTTATCATTACCCACATATTTACTTGTTGTATTACAAAATACAGTTGTAAATCTCAATAAAAATATAATAAAAAATAAATAATTTTTACAACGGAGGTATGTGAAAGTCTTTTTTGTGCGCGTCTTATTTTTTTGTTAATAATCAGAACAGTAATTTAAATGTAAAATATATATAATGCAAGGACACCTAAAGATTTAATAAAAAATATTTTTTAATATAAAAAGTTATGAAAAGTATATTATTTTCTTCCAGTGGCGCGACAGGCCGTGTAGGCCCTGGGCCTCGTGGTGTAAACTCCTGCGAGTTTACACTCACGTTTCACGATGCAATTTTTAGTGTAGGGTCATCACCTCCCTACGACTAATTTTGTGAGTGGCCACCATATGGCTGACGGGTCTCACATACCCGGGGGAGAGACTGTGAGTGAATCCTCATTTTTTTACCATCCTTATAATAAAAGCCCCGCCGGGACTGGGATTCGAACTCAGCACCTGTAGCATGAGAGATTAGCGCGCTAGCAACTCAGCCACGGGCTCCCCACTAGTAAAAAGTATATTACATAAACTAATTACTGTTATATTGTTATATTTTCTAATCTAAATCATATTTTTCCATGAAAATAAATAAACTTCTTATTTAAACTAGATGAACCAGGGCTTAAGGTTTTCGAGAATAAGGTACTGCGTAAAATATTTGGTCCGAAGAGAGATGAGGACACTGGGGAGTTTAGAAGGTTGCACAACGCGGAATTGCTGAGTTTGTACTCTGTGAATATAATTGAGTTGATAGCATCGCGGAGACTCAAATGGGCGCGTAAAGTTATTGGGCTTAGTGAGGAACGGATTCCCAGAAAGTTGGTATTCGCTGAACCGACTGGTAGGCATCCGAAAGGTAGGCCGAAGCGTCGATGGGAGGATTGCATTAAGGCTGATCTCGGGGGCTTGGGCTTGACTGGTGAACATTGGACGAGTCTGTGCAGGCGAAGTTCGGTGGCATCGAACCTTCGGGTTCGGTAAGCCTATTATTATTATTATTTTTTCGCACTTCCTCAGTTTTCGCTGGGAATTTTCACCTACCCGGACTCAATGCGTCAAGGGTTAGGCTCTAATTATGTTATATTTAAAAAATTTCTAAAAGTGGCTGCTGTCCCTAGAAGGACTGCTCGCTGAACCTCCGCTAGAATTCTTACAGGTAGCTCTAGCTGTTGGATTGATTCTAGCGTACTCTCTGGGATCAGGCCATTGCAAGATAGTATAATTGGGCAAATCCCACAGCTCTCCAATCCGTAGAGCTGCTTTAGCTCCTCTGCCAGCTCCTGGTATTTCCTTTTCTTTACAGAAACCGTTTTTTGAAGATTGTCATCCGATGGGACGCCTATTTCAACAATCTGTGCCAATTTTCTATTTTTATCAATAACTAAAATGTCTGGCCGATTATTTAAAACTGTGTGGTCCGTAATGATAGGATGGTCCCAGTAAATTTTAGTTTTGTGACTGGTAGTTATTGGTAATGGGTTATATTTGTAATAGGGAGATTCGCTACTTAGGAGATTCATCTTTAATGCAATGGCTTGATGAACAATTTTTGCTTCATTGTTGTGTTTATTATTATTATTATTTAAACTATCTTAAAATGTTTTACGACTTTTATAAAAAAAAACATATTTATTGGTATTTACAACTGTACACTAAAATACATATAGTAAATTTAATATGTTGAGATAATTAACATGTAGGGATACTACCCATTGGTAGCTCTCCAAAAACTATGCTAAACCAGAAGGTCTCGGGGCCATCTTCTTTTCAGGCGCCTCAGGGATCAGGGATTTTAGAGGAATCAAAGATTGAAACTAGTTGGTTGGACTGAGAATAGAGTTTGTCATGAAAGGAGTGGTAACTGTTTCGCGCCATGTCAGCAACATATGGAACATTTATAATGATGGAGTTTTGTTGACCGTAGAGAAATTAGATGAGGAAGATGGTTGGGGGTGCGGTCATAATGCGGTCCACCCCCGCCTACATTTTACAGCTGAATCCGAAACCAACAATTCCCTTCCATTTCTTGACCTCCTCATCATTAGAAACCCTAATAACACAATATCCACTGACTGGTACACAAAACCGACTTACTCTGGCAGACTATTAAACTTTTATTCCCAACATCCCCATCATCAAAAAATTAACGTTGCTAAAAATCTTATACACCGAAGCCTTTTCCTTTCCGATCCCCGTTTTCACGACATCAACATTAACCGCATAAAGACAATTCTCCTGGCCAATAACTTCCCTACCGTCATCATAAACAAACTTATAAATAACTACAGAAATCAGTCTCAACCTCAATTAACCTCTCTTTCTACTCCATCATCATCACCAACTCCATTATATAGATCCGTACCTTACATTCCCTCTCTTCAGAAAAAATTAAAAAATCATTAAAATCCTTCTATCCAAACCTCAGACTTACTTTCAAATCCTACTACAAACTCTCCAATATTTACAGCCGACTTAAAGACAGTATACCAACAGACCACCGTTCAAAAATTGTTTATAGAGTCCCTTGCGGAACTCCTAATTGCAACTCTGCCTATATTGGAGAAACCAAAAACCTTCTCAAAGATCGCATCACCCGACACAAATATACAATTTCCTCCAAAAATTCTACCGCTTCAAAACTTTCAGAACATTCCTTAACCCTTAACCATTCCTTTGATTTTGATAAAACATCCATTCTTGCCACTGTTCCCAACCATGACAAACGACTCATTACAGAATGCATTTACATACAACTAGAACCCCTTCCTGTTAATCAAAAGACTGACAAACATAACTTGTCACTAGCTTATTCTCAAATATTAAATTTAATAAAGCATCCCTAGCTCATTTTTTAAACAACCATCTGATCATCTCTTCATAATTTTTATTTATTTATTATCAAATTTTTTTATTTATATATTTATTTAATTTTCGTACTCTCCTTCTTTATTTATTTATTTGTTTACCTACTAGATTACTGTTTATTTATCATTTCCTTCGACAGCTCCTTATCGTCATTCGTTATTACCTTATCATCATTCATCATTTATCATCGTCATCCGTTATTACTTAAAATCTTTTAATCTTTACCTCGTCACTATTTCTTACAATTTTATCAAATACTCATAAGTAATAACTCTAGTACTCTCAAGTAATAACTTTTGGCTATTTTTTAACAATCGAATCAGTAAACATAACTTAGCTTCTTGGAATTTTCCTAACGGACATTTTAGTTCTCATATTTTCCGTTCCACGCAATGAGCGTTTTTTTAAACTGAGACACATCACTTCTGTAGTTAAAGCTTCCACGTTGTCACGTAAGTGTTTCTTTCTTATTGATAAGGGTCTTTTTTCATCGCCCATTTCTTTCTCCCCCTTTCCATACTCATATCTTTCTCCGTTACCTATCCTGACATATAATTATTAGTTTTAATATTACATTATTTTAAAATTTAAATTATTTTTTATTCATACTGTTTCTCTTTTGTAATGACTATATTTTTTATATATTACCTATACTCTTAGCTATGTTTTTAATATATTGCCGTCATATATCAACTCAAAATTGTTAATATTTAAAATTTTAATTGTTCACATATTTTTCCTTTATCATTTTTTTTCATTTACTTAGTCTCTATTTATATATTCTCATTACAATATTATCATCTCAATTATGTTTACTTCCATACTTTATAACTATCATCTTAATTTTGTTATTTCCATACTTTATAACTGTCACCTTATTTCCATACTTTATAATTGTCATCTTATTATCATTTCACATTTAATATTATTTATGTTCCCATAATTTATTACTGTCATATTATTATTATATACCTAACGCATTATTAAGTCTATAATTACATTGGTTGTTATCTTGTTTCTTTTTAGCCCTGATGAAGGCCCACATTGTAGGCCGAAACGTCGGCACATAATTAAAATAACGCTTATGGAACATTTAGGTCTTTATGGATGAGTTGAATCGTGACAAAGTAGGAATTGAGTTTTTTCGAAGGATTTCTTATTGTAAGTATTGGAGACAAGAAGAATTTGATGTTTTAGTTGAGTCCCAAATCTCTACTCCGTAAGTCCATATCGTTCTTATGGTAGTAAAGTAGATAAGTCATTTGTACTTAAGTGGAAGGTTTGAGCGTTTGTCTAGTAAGTGTTGAAGTAGTCGAAAACGCCGGGCAGTTTCTTCTTCAACTTTAAGTTTATTTAATAGTTATTAAATTGATTTTTACAGGCGAGTTAAGTGAAAGTCGTGTGTTGTCCACAACATAATTTTAATTAATCTTTTCCTATTCTTTCGCCAACAGTGTGAGATTCCTTTCTGTAAAGCCTAATCCATGAATTCCTCCCTCTTCGGTATCAATCATTTTTTTTTTCTTCCCCATTCCAAATCTCATATTTTTAAGACGTTGAATGTAAAAAAAAATAACATTAAAAACAATAAAATAAATTTTTACAACCATTAATTAGAGATATTCTGTGTAATAAAAAATATTATTTTTAGGTAACATATAAAATATGCGCAGTTAGTTGTTGGAGAAGACAGTAGATATACAATAGAGTAGAGACGGTCGTACTGAGAAGACACTGATCACAAACACATTACGGGCCTTCACTAATTAATAGTCCCTAACTGAAGGGCGGCCCTATAGGTAGCGCGGCGATCGATGGCCCATTGTGCACGATTACAAGGCACTGTTATCGCCTGCAATATAGCCTCCTCTCCAGTTGATATATTGCATATTCAAGGAGTGGATAGTGTTTTAGTAAAGGTCTTGTTTTAGGGTGAGGGAAAGTATTTTAATCGACTTCAAACTAAGCCAAATAGGGAGCATTATCAAACATACAAACTTGTAAAACGTAATGAGATGTGATGAAAGGCCGAACAAACTAACTAATTGTTTTAGATAATAATATTGGGGTTTTTCACATGAAATGTCCGTTTTTCATAGTTTCTGAAATACATAAAGGATTTTGCAGGTCTCTGTTGTTTTCTTCCGGATTACATATTTAAATAAACAGTTACTAATACTCTACTTTTGTATTATAAACATTAGCTTCCCGATCAATTACACACTTTTTAATATACCTCCAAATATGAACATGGAAACACGCGATTTTCGAGTAATATTTTTGTACGAGTTTAAACTCTGCCATTCAGCAGCTGAGGTCGCTAGAAATATTTGTAAGGCGTTTGGGGAAGGGAGTGTTAATGAACGGACCATTCGCCGTTGGTTTTCTAAGTTTTTAGCTGGGGATACCGACTTGGAAACCTTGCCCCGAGGAAGACCTCCGTCCGTAATAGACAACGATGTCCTCAAACATACAGTAGAAGGAAATCCCTATCAAACAGTTAAAGGACTCTCAGCACAATTAAATGCAAGTGCATCTACCGTTTCCAGACATTTAAAGTGTATTGGGAAAGTAAAAAAGCTCGATACATGGGTACCTCATGACCTCACTGAGCGGCATGTTTCAAAACATACCGCGCAAAAATTGAAAGTACCGGGCTAGGAAGTTCTTCCGCATCCGCACCTGTTCAGGAATTTAGACAACTTCGTCAAAGGAAAACTTTTTGAAAATTAATTATTATTATCATTTATCACTGAAGTCCTGCCATGAAGTGGCGGGCTTAAAAATTATCTTCGATAAGACCGAGTACATGATCATTGGCGATAATGACACTGGTGCGCTTTTAGTAGAGAGCGAAACTTGTAAAAAGGTGGACGTTTGTCAAATAATCTTGGTTCTTATTTGGATGCTGTCGGGTCGTCTGAGCATGACGTGAGAAAGAAGGTGGAACAGGCCCGTAAGGCTACCCGAATGTTACATCCAGTCCGTTGGAATACGTAGATATCTTTCGAGAACAAACGCCGAATTTTCTCAGTCATAGTTGAGTCTATCCTGACATACGCTTCAGAAACATGGACAATCAACTGCCGTTTGTATTCGAGGGTGCAAGCGGTGGAGATGGATTTCTGGAGAAGGTGTATACGGGTCACCAGGCTGGACAATGTTAGGAATGAAGTTGTTCGCCAGAGGATGGAGGTGGGTACATCAGTGAATGAAAGGATCGGGGCACGCCGCCTAAGATGGTATGGACATGTTAAAAGAATGAATGAGGAATTTTGGCCCAATAGAATCCTGGATTGGGTTCCGGCAGGAAGGAGAGGGCGTGGACGACCCAGAAGCAGGTGGATTGAAGGAGCCCAAGAAGAAATGGCCGAGGCCTGCAAGAACGTGATTGGTTGGACCGAAGCGCTTAGAGCTCTGCGCTGACTGGGTGAGGCAACCCTTGATGGAACGCTTATAAAGTAAATGTATTATCATATATTATGATAAATGAAATTCATATTAATAAAAATATGAAAAGAAATCACGGAGAGCTAAATAAAATTCTTAAAGAAGAGTAATCAAGTGAAATTAACCGATAAGAGGCCTTTGAGGGGTGATGTTGAAAGTTATAAACTATTTAATAAATAAACGCTTATGCTTGTTAATTCCTACAACATATAATGTTGTAAAATAATAAAATAAACTTATTTTTATAAGCTATTGACTCACATGTGATGCAAATAGCTCTACAGGATATTTAATGCGTGACCCACCGGTGGGTCACCCCGCTCCACGGAACAATCAAGAGTTATCAATTGTTAACGAACATACTCTTCTTTCCAACTTTCCCTATGACTGCCTGAATTGTATTTTTTTTTTTTTTTTTTAAACTTAGTTATATATTTCAGACACTTATTTAATCAAAGCCCTGTTATATATTAACTGCGAAGAAGACAATATAGAGTGTACATATAAGAAGCGATTAGGACAGAGCGCTATCTATAGCGAGGCCTTGGAACTATCGGTGATGGGAGGCAGCATGGCCCATTAGCGGCTCACAAAGGAACTTACAGAAACAAAACATCCTGTTCCTTTAGATGCTCACTGTCAGCGCCTCTATTTTAGCTAGTTCTTTGTGAATCAGCGTATTTAGATATTATTTTATTTTTTTCTTGTATTGACACAAAACATATCTTTTGTGAAGAGAGAATGCGAGAGTTATTCTGGAATGTTTCAAATATTTTCTATGAAGCCTTTCCTGTGTGGGTGTCAGGGATGACTGGCAGGATGACGTCTAAGAGAATCAAAACCCATCCCGAAACAGACAATTCAGAACATCGTGGATTGAATAATAATAGTTGTATAAAAGAAAATATTTTAATAAATCTGGTGCGGGCAACACACGATTTTCACTTACCTCCGTTTTTAAAATCGATTAAAGATTTTAAAAATACAGTTTGAGATAAAAATAAGTGAAACTATAAAAGAATTAATTAGATTGAATTTCTATGAAAACATTTGTTTTATTTAAAAAAATCTATGTTTGTTTGTTTATTCGTTTAACGTCACTTTATGCTGCTGTGGCTAATCGGACGATGCTAAAGTGGGAGTCCTAAATTTTGCCTATCCAGGTTTTATTAGGATAGGGATCTTTAACGATCGCACAGGCTCGGGACCACCTTTTAACGTCCCCTCCGAAGGACGGCATAACTGAGGATTTTTTACTCCCATTAAAAAATCCTAGAGCCACCCGCAGGTTTGAACCCGCGACCTTTGGCATAGAAAGCTGTTATTATCTATTATATTATTATCCAAAATAATCAGTTAGTTTTATCGGCTTTTTATTACTCTCACTAACTTTTACAAGCTTGTGTATTAGATAATATTTTGCCTAAAATCTATAGCTTTCCAACAGTATATTATACATGCATATTACTGTTCTTATGTTCAAAATAAAAAAATTGAACTAAAAAAAATATTTTTTCAGTTTTCCCCTCTTAGTTAATTATAGAATTCGTTTAACTTATATAATTACCTGTTTTTTTTTATCAATAGTAACAAGGTTAACAATGACAAAAGTTATTTTTACAGAATCTACAAAATTAAAGGTAGTTAAGAAGAAGAAAGGGAGCGGCGTGGGCTAGTGAATAGAGCACTAGTCTGCTGTGCTCCGGGTCCTGGGTTCGAATCCCGCTTGTGGCAGAATATTATTTATTCTGTTAATTCAGTCGGGGGGGGGGGCGACCCTAGGGTATGGAGACCCTCCTGGGGCAGACCCAGCCTCTATAAAGTGGGTACCCAAATTAATTGGGGAAAAACCTGGCGGCTGAGCGTGATTAAGGCCTAATCACCTCATTGCACTGCCGTTGGCCTAGAAACAGTACGAATCTCTATATGTACTGAGCCCAAGACCCTTCATGGGTTGTAGTGGTACAGGTTTTTTTTTTTTTAAGAAGAAGAAAATTTAAAATATCGGCATTTAAACCCAAACAGACTATTTTAATTAGGATGAAACCAACATGATATTAAATCCCATTAAATTTTACATCAAACGTTAGGGCCGATTTGAGAAAATCGTAAAAATGGTATTAAGCGGCTCGTCTGGTTAGTAGATTTTAATGAAAAGCCTTGTGTAAAATCTCGGACTTAAGTTGTTTTAAATATAAAATTTCAGTTTAATAGGACTTTTAGTTTACGGAATGGAGTTATCAAACACCACACACAGACCTTTTTTCGGGACTTGGTTATTTGGACTCAGGGACCCTAACACGCGTATTTCCGCTGAAAACTGGTATTCAAAAATTTTCACGATCACAATACTTTCCCTTACTATACATTTATATACAATATATAGGTAAGTGAAAGTAGAAAAGATATAACTCGCACAACACACGACTTTCACTTATCTTTGTTGTTAAAATCAATTTAAGAATTTTAAATAAAGATATTATTTAAAAAAATTAAAATTAAAAAAAATAAATAAATAAAAAATGTCTAAATTTTACAGTGGATATACTGAAATCAGTTAGTTGTTCTTTCACAGGTCATTTTGATGTCATGTATTCGTATTTTACATTTACATATTGTATTTCTTTAATACAGTTATAAATTAAGATAAATACTCGTAAATAAAGAGAAAAATAGACTATAGTTTGCTCGACTGCTTCATAATTTAAATTTTAAAATTGTTTTGACTATAGTGCAGCCTAAAGGCAGTTTTTCAAAATGTGTTTTACCAAATAGCATATTTACTTGTTGAATTATCAAATACAGTTGTAAATTTCAATAAATAAATAATTTAAAAAAATATGTGAAACGAAAAAGATTTGAAAATAAGTGAAACCATTAAAGAATTAATTAAATTGAGTTTCTATAGAAACATGTGTTTTATCAACAGATGTATTATATCATGATCTAAAATAATCTGTTAGTTTTATCAGCTTTTCATCACTCTCCATTAACTTTTAAAAGCTTGTGTTTCGGCCATACTATGCCATATTTGGCTCTGATTGAATATATACAAATGAAACAACTTAAAAAAAAAAAAAAAATCAGATTTTCTCAGAACGTTTTACCTGAATAAATCCTCTATTGAAGATTTAATAGTAAAATATCCAAGATTATTCATTTCTTTTCACTCCAAAAGATGAGTTTGCGACGATATCACCTCCAAAAGGCGGTTTTACTTTCGGCCAGCTCTCACTTTTTATTCTTCAGAATTCCTTTTATTGGAAGGAAGATGAGATTGGGGAAGATAAAGCTTGACATTTTTAGAGGAAAAGACCCTAAAAGGATTCTTCTTTTAAAGAGAAGGAACAATTTAGAAAATACAAAGGGCTTTGAGTCCCAGTGAAATGTACACATTCAAATATAACACATAAGGTTGATTTTCAATGATTTTATTAAAAATATGGATTTTAGGCTAGTTGGTCATGTCAAGGAGCAGGCTGTAGTGTGTAGTAGGATTACTACTATATTGCATCGATATAAATGCCTAGTCATATTGTGGGAGCTTCAGAGGAAAATAAAATCTGGTGCGGGCAACACACGACTTTCACTTACCTCCGTTTTTAGAATCAATTAAAAAATCTTCAAATACAGTTAGATTTGAAAATAAGTGAAACCATTAAAGAATTAATTAAATTAAATTTCTATAGAAACATGTGTTTTATTAACAAATGTATTACATCATTATCTAAAATAATCAGTTAGTTTTATCGGCTTTTCACCACTCTCCATTAACTTTTAAAAGCTTGTGTATAAGATAATATTTGTTCTAAAATCATTAGCTTTCAAACGGTACATCATACATGTATATTACTGCTCTTATGTTCAAAAACAAAAAATTGCATTAAAATAATATTTTTGCGGTTTTCTCTTTTAGCTGTTCTTCAAATTCGCACAACTTACATATTTAGCTGTTATTTATCAATGCTAACAAGATTATATTGTTATTTTTTTTATTATCTACAATTAAAGGTACTTTAGAAAAAGAAAATTTAAAATATCGGTATTTAAGCCCTGGCAGACTATTTTAATCAGAATTAAACCTACACGATGTTATATCCTAATAAATTTTACATTGATATGACGAGTTCAATCAAAATCGTCGGAACCGATTTTGAAAAAATCGTAAAAAGGTGCAAAATGCATGCATTAATTGGCTCTTCTGGTAAGCAGATTTTGATGAATGAAAATTGGGGGATTTATGCATTTTTTATTGGAACATTATAAAAAAATAATCGAAATTATTTTGTCCAAAAATCAAAATATAATGTTAGAGGTGGACAACCCTTACCACTTAGAGATGTGAAAAATAGATATTAGTCGATTTTCAGACCTATTAAATATGCCTAAAATTTAAAAAAAAAATCGGTCAAGCCGTTTTGGAGGAGTATGGTAACTAACACTGTGGTACGAGAATTTTATATGTTAGATAAAAGAAATATTACAAGTCATGTTATTTTTAGCGGACATATGTAAACCTAAATAATTCCAAAACATTTTCACGATATCCTCTTGGATAGAATTATGTAAATCATACAAAATTTACCAGGAAGAATTTTGAGAGAAAAAAAACTTAATAAAGATGAAGCAGCCGTACTAAGCGGGAGAGGTCTTAATTTGATAATAGCCAAGTGCTACACGGAATTTTAAAATTTTCTTTCAGCCACTCCTGAATATTGTAACAGCTCTCTGTTGTTCCATGTTATGTAAATCATATTTGTATAGTTTTAAAATGATTTATTCATAATTGTTTATGTATATTTACACTAGAATATAATTATATTATTTAGATGTATAAACTAAAACCCATACAACTAACAATCTCAGCATTTAAATGTTGTTTTACTTACCCCTATTTAAGACTTCCAAATTTATATTCCCGATTAATTACGAATTATTACTACCAAGTCAAAAATCTGGTGCGGGCAACACACGACTTTCACTTACCTCCATTTTTAAAATCAATGAAAGAATTTTCAAATACAGTTAGAGATAAAAATACGTGAAACTATCAAAGAATTAATTAAATTGAATTTATATAGAGAAACATGTGTTCTATTAAAAAATCTATTATATTATTATCTAAAATAATCAGTTAGTTTTATCTTCTTTTCATCACTCTCTATTAACTTTTAAAAGCTTGCGTATAAGATAATATTTTTTTTTCTAAAATCTTTGGTTTTCCAACGGTATATAAAACATGTACATGACTTCTTATGTTCAAAAACAAAAATTGCTTTAAAAAAATATTTTTTCAGTTTTCTACTTTCGTTGTTTATCAAATTCACTCAAGATGAGGGATCACTTGTAGCTGGGTGGCTAGCGTAACAGCCTTCCATGCTAACGGTCACGGGTTCAAACCCGCAGGTGGTCCCAGGATTTTTTAATGGGAGTGAAAAATCCTTAGTTACGCCGTCCTTCGCAGGGGACGTTAAAAGGTAGTCCCGAGCCTGTGCGATGTCAGGTACTCGTTAAAGATCCCTATCCTAATAAAACCTGGATAGGCAAAATTTAGGACTCCCACTGTAGCATCGTCCGATTAGCCATAGTAGCATAAAGTGACGTTAAATAAATAAACGAAAAGATCAGCTGATGCGCTCGATGATAACAGTCATACGTAACTTCGTCTCTCAGATTTTTGCTTTTTTCAGTAGGAATTTGCTTGAGTTCAGTCTGGAAAACATCACTAGACCTCAGGAGTACTACAGCAGTGAATATTGGAGAAATTTCGGTAAGCAAAGTTATAATTTACTTTGTAAAATCACGAAAAAGTGAAAGGAGGGTCACTGATCAGCTGATTGCCGCTAGCTCGGCAAGCTCGGGCTTGCTTTTATTTTCCTTATCTTTCTTTTATTTATTTTTTTTCCTTCTTATTCTAATTCCATTACATATTTATTCCTATTAATTTATTTTTAATCAATGCGATATTTTCATCAAGTGATGTCCTCGAAAGTTACAAGTAAAAGATCTAGATCTGCAGGTTCAAACTCGTCTCCCACAAAACAGAGACCTCGACATGATAATAATAAAAAAATGATTCCACCAGCGACTGCTTCAGCTACCTCTTTAGGATCTGAACCACAGCCTAGCGCATCATCAGGATTATCTGAAGAATCGCCGTTTTTTACACCGAACCCATTTCAGATCCTTCAAATTGAAAAAGAAACAATGGAATCTTCTCCTATACCAAAAGAACCACAACCTCCACCAATATTTGTTAAAAATATTAAAAACTTTCAACTACTGTGTGTGCATCTAAATAAATTAACCGATCCTAACAGTTATTATTGTATAAGTAGAACCAGTGATACTAAAATATCCTCGACTACCGCCGAAACCTACAGAAAAATAGTAAAATATCTGACGGGGACCAAAGCTGATTTTCATACATATCAGTTACGCCAGGAGAGAGCTTTAAGGGTTGTAATTAGAAACCTACACCCTTCAACACCAGCAGCAGCTATCCAAGAAGAACTGACGGAGATAGGCTATAAAGTGCGGCAAGTCACCAACGTCCTAAAAGATAAAATTCCACTCCCTCTATTCTTTGTGGACTTGGAGCCATCAGCAGGAGTCGAAAAAATTTATGACCTAAATAGATTATACTATACTAGTGTAAGAGTTGAAAAACCTTACACTAAGAAAGAAATAGTACAGTGCCACAATTGTCAGGCATATGGTCATACTAGAAGTTATTGTCACCACATACCACGCTGTGTGAAATGCGGTGAACAACATAAGTCAGAAGAATGTACAAGACCAAGATCAACACCCGCTGTTTGTGCTCTGTGCCTCAAGGACCACCCGGCTAGCTACAAGGGATGTCAAATCTACAAGAACCTCAAAAGCAGATACCGAAAACCTCAGAATCTGGATGAAACAGCTGAACCGATCAGAAGCAGAAGACAACCTTCAAAAACAATTGATTCCAATGTTACATTTGCCCATCTACTTGGAGGTGAGAACCAGAACAAAGAGGCCGAGGCCCTGCCGGAACAACGCACACTTCAAAATCCTCAGCCCGTTCCACAACCAGCTATTCCTCAAAATTTACCCAACCCTCAAAATCCTCATCCGAATCAAATTTCTCATATTCCTGCTCCATCAAATGTCTCAGACCTTACAAGTTTGATGACATCCTTCATCACTGAAATCAAATCTCTCGTTATGCCGCTAATATCACTACTTACTAATCTTGTATCAAACTTAATCCCTTCCTTAAAAAATCCTTAAATGACTTCACCTAACTCCTTATCCATTCTCCTATGGAATGCGAATGGTGTTAGAAATCATACTGACGAACTTACAGCTGTATTGCAAGACAAAAACGTTGACGTAGCACTTATTACTGAAACTAGACTAACCACTAAACAGTTCTTCAAAATACCTCAATACGTGACATACCGTACGGACCACCCAGACGGCAAAGCCCATGCCGGTACTGCTGCCATTGTGCACCAGTCCCTCTCTCATCACTTACTCCCACTTCCTACCTATGATTTCCTACAAACCACAGCCATAGTAATTAAAACTTTTTCCTTTCCGGTAACCCTTACATCAGCATATTGCCCTCCCAAACACTCCATTTCCAACACCGAATTTGTATCCTTTCTAAATTCCTTAGGAAATCATTTCATTCTGGGTGCAGACTTAAATGCCAAGCATCAACAGTGGGGTTCGAGAACCACGAATTCTCGTGGACGAAATTTGCTGTCTGCACTCAACTCCCGTCATTTCAATCTCCTACCTCCTGATTCCCCTACCTACTGGCCAACCGATCCCAACCGTATTCCTGACATCCTTGACTTCTTCATTCACAGTGGATTAGGCTCCCTCAACTTATCTGTAACTCGACTTGATGAACAGTCCTCAGACCATAGTCCACTGATCCTAAAAGTATCTCTCACTCCAATTCCAAAACCTATCCCACCGTCATTTATCCGAGGCCCTGTCAACTGGAACCTATTTCGCCAAATCCTGACCGATAATATTAACCTCAGAGCGACCCTCAAAACCCCAGAAGACCTTGACGATTCCGTCTACTCCTTCACCACCGCCATTCAGCAAGCTGTCTGGACTGCCTCCTCTCCTAAGCACTCCAATATAACTCCTCACCAAAACCATTTGCCTCAACACCTTCCAGACCTAATCCATGCAAAACGCCGTGCCAGATCATTATGGCAGCGCACCCGACACCCAACAGATCGCCGCTCCTATAACTACTATTGTAGACAATTGAAGCAGGAGTTGGCGACCTTCCGTTCCCAGTCCTTTAATTCCTACATCTCCTCTCTGTCAGCTAGTGACAATTCCCTGTGGAATGTCACGAAGAAGATTTTAAAATCCCATCAAGTTTCCCATCCTCTCCGGCGTGGTGATGACTCCTGGGCTGCGTCTGATGAAGATAAAGCCGAGGAATTCGCCACACACCTCTCCAAAGTATTCACTCCTCACCCGGAATCCCAAAGCAATCATACCGCAGCAGTACAAGACTTCCTTTTGTCACCAATATCTCTTTCCCTACCTCCTAAAGCTATTAATCCCTCTGAGGTTAAATATCTTCTCCAGAAACTGACCCTCCGTAAATCTCCTGGACATGATCTCCTTACCCCCCAGATCCTCCGTCAACTTCCGCAGAAAGCTATTATATTCCTAACCTATATCTACAACTGCATCCTACGCACCACCTATTTTCCTCTCTTGTGGAAACATTCCACAATCATTCTCTTCCTAAAACCAGGTAAACCTTCCAGCAACACTTCATCTTACAGACCTATTAGTCTACTCCCCATCCTCTCAAAAGTCTTTGAAAAACTCCTTCTAAAACGAATCCTGCCTATATTAGAATCACAAAATCTTCCTTCCCATCAGTTTGGTTTCCGTGCTCATCATTCCACTGTTCAACAAGGACTCCGAGTTGTAGACCATATTTCCTCAGCCCTTGAATGCAAAGAGTATTGTTCTGGAGCGTTTCTGGACATAGCGCAAGCTTTTGACCGGGTATGGCACACCGGATTATTCTTCAAGCTTAAAACGCATTTACCCCAGTCTCTATACCTCATTCTACGATCCTATCTCTCAAACCGCTCCTTCCGAGTTCGCTGTGGTGTAGAATTTTCTAACTTTTATCCCATTGAGGCCGGTGTTCCTCAAGGCAGCGTCTTTGGACCCGTCCTCTACATCCTTTACACTGCTGATATTCCTAATCATCCTGACACCTTTCTGGCAACATTTGCAGGTGACACCGCCATCCTATCATCCAATTCCGATCCTGAAATAGCATCCTTAATCCTGCAAAGACACCTTTGTCTTATCGAGGACTGGTGTAATGCTTGGCGTATTAAGGTCAATGAAAGCAAATGCACCCAAGTCACCTTCACCCTTCGACGCAAATCCTGTCCAATGGTTCATTTCAATTCCATACCGCTTCCTTCCTCAGACACAGTCCGGTATCTTGGCTTACTACTAGACAAAAGATTGACGTGGAACCCACATACAAGACTTAAACGAAAAGAACTCAACAGACGATTCGGACAGTTATACAGACTACTTAACAGAAAATCTAAGCTTACAGTTGACAACAAATTATTACTTTACAAGACAATACTGAGGCCAATCTGGACCTACGGACTTGAACTGTGGGGGGGGGACAGCTAAACGTTCTAACATCAAACGCATTCAATCCTTTCAATCCAAAGTCCTGCGAATAATAGTAAATGCTCCTTATTATGTATCCAACTATACCTTGCACCACGACCTTAATGTTCCATTTATTTCAGACCTGATTCCATCTAAATTTTCCAAATTCCACCAGAACCTCATTCATCATCCTAATCCTCTAGCCCAATCCCTATCCAGCTCCACTCATCCATACAACCCTCCTAGAAGGTTGAAACGGAAATGGCCCCGAGACATATTGTAAACATCTATACTGGAGTTCTGACACTGGTCAGATTCTCCTCTCATGTGCGGTGTGATTGTGGCTGTGGCGCCCTCACTTAACTTCCGCTGGCTCTCACCAGTGATGCGGCTGAGAGGGAGGCGCTGGGATCCTTTGGGCTCTGCTTGTCCTTCCACAAGTGGGGGGACAAGCCCCGTCCGGGGTTCCCAAGCTGATTGTAAATATTGTACATAGGTATGAATGAGACATGTTTTGTTTATTTATTTGTTAACTTCATTTATTTGTATTTATTTTTGTCTATAAATTTTGTTATTGTATACGTTTTTTATTTTGATTTTATTTATGTAATTTGACTTTTCTTTGTTTATATTGTAAATATTGTATGAATGAGATCCTGTAGCACTATTATTATTGTCTATTATGACAAATTGTAATATATACGAATAAAAAAAAAAATAATAAAATAAATAAACAACAAACAACACTCAAGATGAATATTTAGCTGTTATTTATCAATACTAATAAGATAATGTGATTAATGTTTTGAAATATATAAGATTAAAGGTATTTTAGAGAAAGAAAATTTAAAATATCGACATTTAGGCCCTGTATTTCAATCAGAATGAAACCTACGCTACATTAAAACATATTAAATTTTACATGGATAGCTTAATCAAAATCGTTACAGCCGTTTTTGAGAAAATCATAAAAAAAAGTGCAAAATGTATGGTATAAAGTGGCTCTTCTGGTTAGCTGATTTTGATCAAAAAGTTTCTGTAACATCTCGGACGTATAGTTGTTTTAAATATGAAATTTCAGTTTCGTACGACTTACTGTTTTCGTCCGAGAGTTATCACACACACACACACACACACACACAGACCTTTTTGCGGGACTTGGTCATTTGGACACAGGTGACCCTAAAACGCGCATTGCCGTTGAAAACTGGAATTACAAAATTTTCACGATCGCAATACTTTCCCTTACTATATATTTCATATAAGGATAAATGAAAATAAAAAACGAGACTGCTTTTAAAGCAAACAATATTTATTCTTCTATAACACACACAAAAGGGAAAATTAATAAAAAAAATAATGAGACTTTTTGTCTTATATTAAATGAGTCCTGCGCTTCATAAATCGAGCGAAATATAAGTATTTCATTTCGGCTTAGCAAGAACAAAGATACTTCGCAAAGTCCTCCACTCTCCGTAGGCAATTTATCAGGGGAGGATGTGTTAGCCGTATATATAGCAAGTTTTTAGGGCCCGAGAAGGATGGCTCCAAAAAAGGTCCTGGATTATCCGCCATTAAAAAACTGCCGTATCCTTTACCTAAGCCCCACGGACTTTGTTAATACTTGAGGCAACTTCGCGGGCCGCTACTGCCTTTTTTACCTCACTAACTTATTCCTGTTTATGGCCCTACCGGCTGTATTCCCTCGGGGTACTGGGAGGAGCTTGCAATATACGGCTAGGAAAAAGTAAGATACTGCAGGTGTCCGAAGGTATTTTACAGAAAACAAATCAATTTTATACATAAAAGTTTGTGTTGTTTATTCATTTAATGTCACTTTATGCTACTGTGGCTAATCGGACGATGCTACAGCGGGAGTCCTAAATTATGCATGTTTATTTAGTATAAGGAAACCGGTAAACAAATAGGTAAATACCGATAAGACGAAATATATGATTAGTAGCAGAAACGGTGGCGATCTTGGTCATATTGATATATCAGGGCATACTTTTGAACACGTAGAGACATTCAAGTACTTAGGTTCAATGATAACAAGAAAATGAAATCCAGGACGAAATAAAGTCCCTGTTAAAGGTTGGAAATGCGTGTTATTATTCAGTTGCTAAGTTACTAAGTTCGCGGCTTCTATCTAAAAACTTAAAGGTTAGAATTTATAAAACTATTATTCTTCCGACGGTTCTTTATGGATGTGAAACTTGGCCGCTAACTTTGAAGGATGAACAACGGCTTAAGGTTTACGAAAATAAGGTACTGCATAAATATTTGGTCCGAAGAGAGATGAGGCCACTGGGGAGTTTAGAAAGTTGCACAACGCGAAATCGCGGAGTTTGTACCCTGTGAATATAATTGAGTTAATAGCATCGCGGAGACTCGAATGGGCGAGTAAAGTTGTTGGGTTCGGTGAGGAACGGATTCCGAGAAAATTGGTATTCGCTGAACAAACAGATAGGCGTCCGAAAGGTAGGTCGAAGCGTCGATGGGAGGATCACAATAAGGCTGATCTCGGGGGCTTGGTATTGACCGGTGAACATTGGACGAGTGTGCAGGCGAAGTTTGATGGCATTGGCATCGACCCTTCGGTTTTGGTAAGCCTATTATTATTACTTAGTATAAGGATCTTTATGGAGTACTTGATATCACACAGGCCCGGCACCACCTTCTTATGTTCCCCTCCGAATTAAGGCATAACTAAGGATTTTTTACTGGCAGGTTAGAACCCATGAACTTTGGCATAGAAGGCTGTTAAGCTAGCCACTATGCTACAGGGGACATCAAATTCTATGTTTTCTACTGTAATTATTATTTAGCTTAACCTAACATTGTTTAAAATAGTGATTGAATTCCTGCATAATCGATAACTGCCAGGTAACTTTACATAAATTACTAAGTGCCATCCGATTTTCCTTTTTAAATAACAAAGAGCTTCCTCGAAGTACCTTATTCAAAATTTCACTAGTATACAGCATATATCTAGGTATGTTTATTTATTACTTTCACTTACCTATATATGAAATATATAGTAAGGGAAAGTATTGCGATCGTTACAATTTTCGAATTCTATTTTTAGACGGAAATACACGTTTTAGGGTCCCCTGAGTCTAAATAACCAAGTCCCGCAAAATGGTCTGTGTGTCCGTGTTTGTGGTAAGTCCAACACAAAAACGAAAAGGTGTACGAAAATTAAATTTCATATTTGAAACACATATACGCCCGAGATGTTACAGCAACTTTTTCATCAAAATCGGCTACTTTTTCATTGCACCTATTAAAAACGGCACTAACGATTTTGATTAAACTTGCTATATGGATGTAAAATTTAATGGACTTTAATATGATGTAGGTTTCATTCTGATTGAAATAGTCTGACAGTCCTTAAGAAGCGATATTTTAAAATGTCTTCCCCTAGAATATCTTTAATTTAGTAGATTTTATGAAATTGACCATATTATCTGATTAGCATTGCTAAGAAACAAGTACATATAGAAGTCGAACAAATTCGATACCCAACCAAAGGAGAAAACTGCCAAAATATTTTTAAAATTTTTTTTTTTTAATTTAATAACAGTAATATTTATGTGTAATATACCGTTGGAACGCTAAAGATGCCGATAAAACAAACTGATTGTCGTAAATAATAATAGAATAGATTATCTAATAAAGCACGCGTTTCTATTAAAATCCAATATAAATAAATCTTTAACAAATTATTTAGTTTCTAAATCTGTTTAAAATTTTTTAAATTGATATAAATAACGGAGGTAAGTGAAAGTCATGATTTTTTTTCACTATGTGATACAATTGCGATAAAATTGAAAAAAAAAAAAAACTTATATATATATATATATATATATATATTATATATATATATATATATATATAATAGACCATCCTATAAACTAAGATAGCAAAAAATGGACGTGTACCATACCAATATAACCTAAAAAAAAATATTTTGAAAAATAAAAAAAAAAAACACTTAAATTCTAGTGGAAAAAAACTTTTTAAACTGTTTTTGGAAAACCCTAACATATATTTTTTTCCGTAGATATCGGTTGAGCTGTTCATGAAAAAAAACGATGTTTTTTGTTTTATCTTATATAACTTAACTACCAAAAGGATTAAAAAAATAAAAGATAAATAATAATAATAAATAATTCTATCACAGACGGGGTTCGAATCCGGGTCTAGGAGAATAATAAACTGGCTTTTTATCCTCTAGATTACACAGCTCTTATAAAAATAAAACCCTCTAAAGGCCATGAAGCGTACTGGGTTCAGTATTTATAGATATTCCTACTGTTACCTACTGTTTCTTACTGTTTCTAAATAGCTGTGCAAGGAGGTAATTAGGCTTGGATCACGCTCAATCGCCAGGTTTTTCCTAAACTTTAGGTAAACACATTAAAGAGCCAAATACACTTTATAAACAACGGTGCTCATATAAAATCATAAAATATACATATTTACAATAAATCGCGGTGTTCTGATCTCAGAACTATACAAATTCTTTTAATCTTTTTAACGATCATCTTCAGATGTCTGTTATTCTTGGGCAAAATTTCGAAAAAATCAGTTTTGTAGTTTGGGAGAAAAGTCGCAAACAACGGACGGCAGAAAGTAGGATTTTTATTATATTTACGGATTTTTTAAAAAACATTTTTAAAATTTTTATATTACTTAATTATGAAACACATTTATAT